>OX328127.1:29285714-29765714 GCA_946811695.1 Gonocerus acuteangulatus
CTGGCCGCTATTTTGTTAACAGACACATACATATATATATATATATATATATATATATATATATATATATATATATATATATATATATATATATATATATATATATATATAATTTTAACGGGGGTCATTTTCGGTGTCTACTAGGTAAGATCGATAAAGATTTGAAGAAATTTTTCAAAAATTCCGTCATGAGTCCAACCTCAATAGCTACTTTCCTTCGGAGGAAAGTGCTAAAAAGATCATAGATAGGTTTCGGAAATGCGAGGAAATCTATTTGAAGAGCTCCGTTAAAATATATAACTCTTACTTACATTAAAGCAGTAACGAGAGGCAATGACATTCGCTATGCTTACAGTAAATAGTATTAAAAGTACAGACTATATGACCACTCTTCAGTTATTTTTAGCCCAAATATCTCTCAGGACGTCTTTCCATCCTCCAAAAATGATAGGTAATTCTAAGAAGCCAAGGAATGCTTAGAATTCGGTTAAGAAAAACTTTTCAGAAAAATCGATATCCTGAAAGTTTGGACATGCTCTTTGACAGCCTTCTTCAGCTAAAAAAATAAATATACACAATTACAAAAGAGAGTAATCAAAATAGTAAACAATGTTTTAAAACTTTTTTTTTTTTTTTTTTTTTTTTTTTTTTTTTTTTTTTTTTAAGACAATTGAAATAGAGATTTTTCTGAAATTTTGACATTTTCTCTTGGCCGAATCCTGGCCACTCCTTGACTTCTCAGCAGCTACCTATATCATGATAAATATCTGTTGCGCAGTAGTTAAATTTCAAACATTAAAACAAGCGTTGAAATTTATACATATATTTCAGAAACGCATTGATTATACAATAATTATAATTAATATAATTAAATAATAATAATTAAATATATTTATTCCAAATTAGCATTAACTTATACACTAAAACATTTCAATATTTTATTAGGCTTTTCTTAAATTGTCTTATAGCTTCGCTGAGCAAAGCAATAAATAATTGTTGTATGTTATTCTACAAAAATATGTAATGTTTTGTTTCTGTATTTGTGTAAAAAGCCATTTATTCGGTTGGACTATAATTAAAATCTGATTTATATTTTAGCTCTTATAAATAAATCAATAAACATTATAAGTTCAGTTTCGATTAAATTGAGAAAAATAACTATTTTTGCATTCATATTATCAACGGAAATAATATAACATTTAATGAAATATTCGTATCAAATGTTTTACGTTTTTCGAGAATTTTCTACCTGTAGAGAAAAAAAAACAAGCTGTAAGCCTGGACTTAAGCCGGCTTAGGCTGAAGGATTTATTGTGAGTTCTTTTAACCACGAAAAAAAATGTTGGGAAAAAAAACAGAACAGTCTACTGCCTGTGGTGGGAAATAATCAAATCTTAAGGGATGTTCGCCGACCCTGAACTAGTTAGAAACATTTAAATATAAAACTTATTTTAATAACATAACACCTTTTATGAAAAATACATCAAAACAGAGAGTCCAGTAATTCATTGCTTTTTTATAACTTATTTTTTATTAATTCATAATTTCTTCAGTTTTGTTAGCACTTTGACTGACCGAATAGATAGGCCGGGGTAATTGATTATGATAAGCCCCCCCCCCAAAAAAAATGAATTAACAAATATTAATTAAAATTGTCTTCTATATAAATTTGGTAATTAATATAACATCCGCTCAGTGGAGCATTTGAAAAGTTATTAATTTTTAATATCACAGTGTTGGATACGATTTCATAATTTTATTGCAAGCAAACACATTAAATCGATTTACAGTTTGATTAAATGTCACAATTAATTTCCACATTTTCACTTCAAGACCAAATTTATTTATTACCTAATTGCTCAAGGTCATAACCAAATATATTTATGCAATAAGGAAAAGTAAATAATTTCACAAACTCGAAAATTATAAGTAAAATAAACGTAGTGTAAAGGCATCATCTTAGCGTGTTCCATATAATTATTATCTTATTATTTGGAAAGCTTAAAAAAAAAAAAATAACCTAGTTATCACCTATAGTCTACATTTACAACTTTAAACAACGACTCCTGCGACTAGAGTAGTCCTATAAAAATGTAACCCTGAGCATTAGTCGGTTGAAATTTAAATATACCAGGTCATTCAAAAAGTCCTGTCGTTTTTTGGGGGGAAATTATAAATAAATAAATATTTTCAAATAATCACCTTTATTCATCAAAATATCCACCGTTACAGTCGGTAACCTTCTCCCAACGAGATGGTAAAGCCCAAATTCCTTCCTTAAAAAACTGTTGATTTTTACTGCAAAAATAAGTGGTCAGTTCGTGAATTAGGTTGTCACGGTCTTGAAAACATTTCTGTCTCAGATTGTTGTCGAGATCTCTGAATAGGTGATAATCAGTGGGTGACAGGTCAGGGGAATATGGTGGGTGAGGCAAAACTTCCCAGCCTATTTCTGTCAATTTTTGACAGAAATTTGAAAAATTGACAGAAATTTGAAAAATTGACAGAAATAGGCTGGGAAGTTTTGTCCTTAATTTTTTTTTTTTAATTAAATATTTGAAAATATTTATTTATTTATAATTTCCCCCAAAAAAACGACAGGAATTTTTGAATGACCTGGTATATACATATATATGAAATTTAAATATATATACATATATATATATATATATATATATATATATATATATATATATATATATATATATATATATATATATTAGAGGACCAGTATTTTCGTGACAGATGACGTATAAAAGATATTTATCATCTACACACCCGGAGGAAGTAAAAAATGTCCAACTCACTGGAACTGCACCATCTTAGTGCCGTTCCATTCATATGTCTAGTGCTATTAGTAAAGGAATAGTAGTAGTTATTGGTGGGGTTTGATCGTTCGTGAAATATATATTTAAAAAATCTCGAAAAGAAAATAGATTTAAGGCATCACAACAGGAAACTGACAGTATCATGGCCAGTTAAAAAGGTAGGTAAACAAATACATAAACCCGTTTAAAAGAGCAAAACTAAGAATTGCGAATTTTGAAGTCCTAATTTCTCCGAGTGACATCGCCACATCCAAAATTATATCAGAACCTTTTTTGTAGGGAATTTAGTAGTTCCACTTACCACGATTTTTCAACCGTTTTCGAGATATTTTATAAAATATACGAAACTCCCAAAACTTCTCATGGCTGTTAATGAAATATTTTAATAAATAAAATAAATAAAAGTTAAGGAATTACTTGGCATTTTCTAGTAATTCCTTAACTCCAAACGAAACGGAACGAATTTTTGTACCAAATTTCATCAAAATCGGACCATTTTATGTATATATATATATATATATATATATATATATATATATATATATATATATATACACAAAAATTTGAACCACCGTTATATTATTGATCTATGGGATCTGAAACATGAAATTTTCGTGTAGGAACTTCCGGATTGCGTCATGATGTCAACCTCGTAAGCGGGTTTTATCCCTATGGAGGGAGGGAGGAACCGCGCTAAAAACATGATGATAAAACTTTACCCCTAACTTGTAGGGTATTGACCCAGGTAGGAATCCCACGGAACTATCAGCCCCTGGAAGGGATACCTGAGACAAGCTATGACCCCATTACTCCAGGATATCTCTGCGGAAATCTCCAACAGCCAGGGTATGGAGTGTTGGATAATTGGTACCAGCTGGACATTGACAGTCCTACCAATATGGAGCAGGTAATGGTGTTCCAGGAGGATGTGGTCTCGTCCCATCAGGCTGTAGATTGTAGCAAACAGATTGGATGTGGTCTTGGTCGGGACTCTCTAAGTTATAAACTCACCGACCACACAATCGGCGCTCAACATTATTTCTCGAGGTTCATTTGTGATTTTAATTCTACATCCATTCATTAATTGAGGGACGAATTATCTATCCGTTATCATCCTTGGGCAAACCTTTAGGCTTTGAAGCCCGATTTGTAAAAAAAGTTAAGGTGTACTTACACTATCGCCAGGAATTATGAATCTCAATCAGAAGGAAAAACTATTACATATAAGCGTGTTCCCTCATACCTTGTAGGTAGGATAAAGAGCGTTCAACCCATGACGAATTTCAGAAGTGCTGAAGGAAAATGTGGACTTTCATAACCCAGAAGTATATATAGTAGGATAACCATTACTAAAGAAATATGTAATCAACTGACAAGGATTGCATATTTCTTCTTGATTGATCAAGTGCTAAAAGTGCAGTTTTAACATTATTGTATGTTTTCTTAAATATCTCGAAATCGGTAGTGGCCGATGATCAATCGAAAGCATAATAAATTTCCTACCATGAACGTTTCTAAAACTGTCTACCTCTCTGAAGGTTTGTAATAAAACCCGAAACCCTAAAGAGGATTATTAAATCACTTCAAAACACCAACGGAAAAAAAACTGTACTATAAAAAAAAACAAAAAAAAAAAAAACGCCGCTTTATCCTATTGAATTACATCAGCTTTGAAAATGGAATAAGAATGTTGGTCTCCCATCAAATATTGATGAATCTTGGTAGTTTGAATCAGCAAGTGGTGCCATTCCGGTTGTGTGAAGTGGTGGCTTTGTTGCATTAAACATCAAAACAGAGCTAGCCCGTTGAATTGGTCAGCGGTTTCCAGTTGCTATCTCTCCCACTTCTCATTCCTTTTAAACATGTCTGTGATTCACATGGAATTCGCCAAGTACCTTCCGAATTGTGGTCTCCTAAAATGGGCGGAGAATTACTGTGAGTCAATTTTCAACACTGTGAAATATTACTTGTTTCATATGTGTGTATTTCTTTTTATATGTATATGTATATATATATATATATATATATATATATATATATATATATATATATATATATATATGTATAAATCAGGTGTCTGTCTGTTTATTTTTTTGTTTGTTCCTTATACAAATCCACACCGTTTGACCGATATTGACCAAACTTGACTCACAGGTAGGTTTTCATACGAGAAATCTCCTAGGCTAGGTCAAAAAGTCAAATTTCAAAATTTGGTCAAAAGGTCAAAGGTTTTGTTCAAGAAAAATTTGCTACACTCAACTGACGAATAACTCACGGCCATTTTGAATCGACAACTACTGGCCTCTGTCGGCTGTTAGATGAAGTGCTGTTGTGCTGGCCTCTGCCGGGTATCATTATGGACTAAAACAAATTCAAATCTTTTGATCGATTTTCGTAACTTGGTATAGACAACCAGGTATCAATCAGATCTTGATACGGGGAGATTCATAGACAGAAATTAGGTGTAGCATGGCACACTGGGTAACAGCTAGTATATATATATATATATATATATATATATATATATATATATATATATATATATACATATAGGGGCGAGGTTAGCTCGTTGGTAGACTAGACTAATAAGCTGGAGGACCTGAGTTCAAATCCCGAGCAAGCACTAAAGATTTTTTCTTCTGGTGTCTTAGTCCAAGGGTTGAATTCGGCCTGCCTGGCCTTCCCTAGGTCAGCCCAACCTTTAATTAATTTGTTAATGGGTACCTTGCTGCTAATGACCCAAGAAGTCGAAGCAGCAAGCGGAAAATCTGGCGGTCGGAGCATAGTAATGACCACACTATCTCCCTAGTGTGCCGTATGGCCAAGAATCAGATACCTCTATAGTATCTGCCCCTCAAGGCCCTCATGGCCTGTTACGGGTCTGTAACATATTCATCTCTTATTTTGTATTTGAACCCAATAACTATTTCCGGCCCTGTTAAAATTTAAGAAATTAAACTAATCAGCTCTAGTTAACAAACTTCATTATAACGATTGTACGAAATCATATTGTTAGGGATTTAGGTTGCTCTAATTACTGTTCCGGACTAATATGAGATAAGAAGCCGTTATCAGTGAGAAAGTTGCTAATTGCCTTTATGAGAAAGCAAGATAATCCGTTCAGCCTTCGGCGAGAACTTGCCAAATATCGAGGGGCTGTTACTCGGCTGACTGAAGAAGATTTATCCCTGGGTTTGGTTTCAGTTTTGGGGGTTGTTGTATGATTAAAAAATCCGTAACGCAAGAGCTGCATTACTAAGCACATTCCTCACCAAGGTTGTTCTATATGAATATAAAAACAATTTTTATAGCGTTTTATATTATAACTAATACGTATTTTATTTTGTTTACAGGTATGAATCTGAGAACATTGACCTGCAATTGAAGAGAGCTATAATGTAGTACTTCAATACAGCAAGTATATATCGTTTTTTCTTTGGACGATGCTTCCAATATCTTATTTCTTCCGTGGACATAAATAAAACAGGGGTCTACTAACTATCTCCTGTTAGTTCGTGTGTGGAACCTTCGCTCCCATGGTTTAGGTGGAGCACATCACTCATAGATTATTCTAGAAGCTAATCTGGTTTCACTCGGGCGTCAATTCCCGCTGGGACTCACTTATATTTACTTATTAGCAATAGGAGATTGGGAGTATGGCCTTTCTTCCTTGTTTTCCATCCTTATCCCTGTTTATCCTGTTGGCCATCTTACCTACTTGCTGGATTGGATTCTCCAAACAAGTGCTCTGTTCATTTACTCACCGTCGAGTACTACCAGACTATACCTTTACGCTCCGTCGAGTACTACCAGGCCATACATTTACTCTCCTTGCAGTACTATCAGACCATACATTTACTCTCCGTCGAGTACTACCAGGCCATACATTTACTCTCCTTGCAGTACTATCAGACCATACATTTACTCTCCGTCGAGTACTACCAGGCCATACATTTACTCTCCTTGCAGTACTATCAGACCATACATTTACGCTCCGTCGAGTACTACCAGGCCATACATTTACTCTCCTTGCAGTACTATCAGACCATACATTTACTCTCCGTCGAGTACTACCAGGCCATACATTTACTCTCCTTGCAGTACTATCAGACCATACATTTACTCTCCGTCGAGTACTACCAGACCATACATTTACTCTCCGTCGAGTACTACCAGACCATACATTTACTCTCCGTCCAGTACTACCAGACCATACATTTACTCTCCATCGAGCACTACTACCAAACCATACATTTACTCCCCGTTCAGTTCAACCGGACCATAAATTAACTCTCCATCGAGCATTGCCAGACCATACATTTACTCCCCGGTCAGTACTACCAGACCATACATTTACTCTCCGTCGAGTACTACCAGGCCATACCTTTACGCTCCGTCGAGTACTACCAGGCCATACATTTACTCTCCTTGCAGTACTACCAGGCCATACATTTACTCTCCGTCGAGTACTACCAGACCATACATTTACTCTCCGTCGAGTACTACCAGACCATACATTTACTCTCCGTCGAGTACTACCAGACCATACATTTACTCTCCGTCGAGTACTACCAGGCCATACATTTACTCTCCGTCGAGTACTACCAGACCATACATTTACTCTCCGTCGAGAACTACCAGACCATACATTTACTCTCCGTCGAGTACTATCAGACCATACATTTACTCTCCGTCGAGTACTACCAGACCATACATTTACTCTCCGTCCAGTACTACCAGACCATACATTTACTCTCCATCGAGCACTACTACCAAACCATACATTTACTCCCCGTTCAGTTCAACCGGACCATAAATTAACTCTCCATCGAGCATTGCCAGACCATACATTTACTCCCCGGTCAGTACTACCAGACCATACATTTACTCTCCGTCCAGTTCTACCAGACCCTATATTTACATTTCGTCCAGTACTACCAGAAAATATATTTACTCTCCGTCCAGTACTACCAGACCCTACATTTACATTTAGTCCAGTACTACCAGACCCTACATTTACATTTCGTCCAGTACTACCAGACCATGCATTTACTCTCCGTCCAGTACTACCAGACCCTACATTTACTCTCCGTCCAGTACTACCAGACCCTACATTTACATTTCGTCCAGTACTACCAGACCATACATTTACTCTCCGTCCAGTACTACCAGACCCTATATTTACTCTCCATCGATTACTACCAGACCATTCATTTACTCTCCGTCCAGTTCTACCAGACCATACATCCGTTCAGTACTACCAGACCATATATTGAATCATTTGATACAAAATTATCTTTATTCAACCTTTTTTTTTTTTACTTCATCCAGTCCTTTGACATCTAACTCGTTTTTGCTTCGTTTTCGAGAATAACGCAAAAACGTAAACAGAATTGTTAAAAGGAATATAAAATTATATGTTTTATCTTCCACTTCCTCTTCCACCTATTCTCCCCCCCCCCCAAGAACAAAAAACCGTCGTGCTCGAAAATAATTAACTGACGCCATGTAAAGCTTTAAGTTCAGCATAGTGCGAAATAGCTACTTTCCTTCGAGGGAAAGTGCTAAAACAAAAAACGTTCAATTCTTAATAATAATAAAAAATGCAATTCTTAAAATAGTTTAAATATAGGCATCACATTGCACATTGACAGACAGGATGGCATTTGTGCAGTGCTCTGCTGTAATCTGTTCCCAATCCCATGTGATGCAACGGATTAGGTGGTCCCTGTAGACCAAATTATTTTAAGGGCATGGATTTGTGTAACAAACGACATAATACAAACCGAAATCAAAACACTTAAACTAAATAGCCTGCAATGATAAATATTTTACTTTTTACTCTACTGAAACCTATTCTACAAAGAAACATCTCTAAATACTCAACAAGAGAGGTCATTCATAGACTTGCCAAAGTGGCCATTTTCTCTTTATAATTTTTCAAATAAAAAAAAAGAAAATAAATATAACACATAACATATTTTAATTTATTATTTTAACATCTGTCGTAAAAATAAAACAGAATATACACTGGTATGTTATATAATAATGTTAGTGTGGCCTTTATAAATGTTACAAGACACGGAAAGAGGGAAACCTAAAATCCTCTTTCCAACTGAAAGAAGATCGGAGGGGTGTGTCCTGGCTAAAAGCCACATCCTCCCCTTGGTATGTATATGTGCTTCACAAGGAGAGCATACATTACCCGTAAAGCCCTAGGGGAGAGATGTCCCATGGGATGGGGCTAAGGGACTGCCTGATTGTCCCTGGGACCAAGCTACAATCCAGACCAATGGATAGGCGTATGGGAAATGCTTGTTTATTCTAGCCAGGTATTCGGAAGGGTTCGTTGGTTTTGAATTCTTTACAATGAACTAATCTCTGGAAGTAGATATTACCCTCTGATAAGAACTCAATCCTACGACCAAAAAACTTCATCAGATTTTTTGACTGTTTCTCACTTGCTTATTTATTCAGCGTTACAAATCGGTAGTTGCTGCCAGGTTTCCAATCTTATGAATTGCATAAGTTTCATAGTTAGTTAGTCAAATCACAGGAATAATACAAAATGAAAGAGTAGCGGTAGGTGAGAAGGGGTGGGATTGAATTGAAAAAGAAGCGGCCTAGCGATGCCCAAAATCATGTCGTAAAAGTTTATAAATTTGTTTTACTGATTACTTACTTTGTACACTGAACCCTCACATGAGTCTGAAAAAACAAGAACTGAACAAACAATACGGACTCCTTACACGACTCCTTGGACCCTCATCTAAATTACCGATGCAGAACAAACTTACGATATACAAAAATACAGAAATCATTCGACCTGTATGGACAAACAGACTTGAGCTCTGGGATCTTCAAAAACATCCAATACCAACAGACTACAGGCAGTTCAGTCAAAAGGTCTCCGTAAAACTGTTAATGCCCCTTTTCATGTATACAACAAAACCCTACAAAATGACCTTAACAATTTGTCTTTGACCTTGCCAAAATCAGTTTCCAAATGTTCCACTCCAAATTGTTTCACCATGATAATCCTGAAGGTCTATCCTTATCTTCCCAATCCCATCCAGACCTATGACAATTTACTCACCTGAGTATGTACCTGGAAGTGCCAATAAAGGTGGGCTTCTTACAAATTTTATATTGTTTTTATTTATTCTTTTTCCCCCTCTTTGGTTCAATTTGTACACAGCAAATATCTGTATCAACAGAAATGATGTCTACTTATAGGTGTTCATCCTCATATTTTTCAAGAGTATTTAATGAATGAATGAATGACAATTTTTATTCTTATTCCGGGACAGAAGTCCCATAGGAATAATTTTGAAATTACAAAGTAATTTTGAATTTTACGTATAAACTTAAAAACTTATAAATGCTATCAGTATCAATATATAGTGTACAGCTTCAATATAGATTAGGTGTTGGGTAAAATTTGGAGGGATAGAAGGTGGTGGAAGAGTCGGGATTTAAAGGTTTCTAGGTTGGTAGAATAGCGGACAAACGAAGGCAAGGAATTCCATAGCGAGGTGGCACGGGTGATGAATGATTTTTCGAATATTGCTGGTCGCTGGGAAGGAATATAAAGATCGGAAGGACGAGATCGGGTGTTACGGGAGTGAACCGAGGATTTAAATTTAAGAAGTTGAAAAATATAAGAAGGTCTACGGGATTGAATTACTTGGTAAAGGACTGAGCCGAGGAAGTACTGACGACGATAAAGAGGGAATAGCCAATTTAGCTCCTGGTAGAAATGTGATATGTGGGAGTCTCTGGGGATCCCGAATATAAAACGAATGAAACAGTTCATGAGGCGTTTGAGTTTTGCCTCGAGATCGCCAGAAAGTCCACCGTACACCAAACAACCATAGTCAAACTGGGGGAATAATAGGGAAGTTACGCGGAGTTGACGGGTCTTTGTTGGCAGGAGATGGCGGGAGAGGTTGAGCTGTCTCAGGATAAATATGGACCGACGGGAATTTTGGGAAATATGATTTTTCCAGGAAAGGTTCTGATCAAATATGATCCCAAGATTTTTAACTGATTTGCAATATTTTATAGGAATGCTGTTAAGGTAAAGGGCTGGAAAAGGGGAAGTAGAACTTACGAGGGATTGGGAGCCTATAACAATGGCTTTGGATTTGTCTGGATTCAGGGAAAGCTTATTAGCTGCAGCCCAAGCATTGATGTTATTAAGATCTACTTGCAGCTTGTCTACAGCATCTCGTAGCAAAGAGGGCTTAAAGGATAGGTAGATTTGGGTATCGTCAGCGTAAAGATGAAACTTGGAATGAACTATGGAAAGAGGAAGATCATTGATGTAAACAGAAAATAGAGTTGGGGATAACGAGGAGCCCTGGGGTACACCACGGGAAAGAGGAAGAGGGCTAGAAGGATTGCTGTCGGGGATGACCACGTATTGGGATCGATTAAATAGAAAGGATTGGTACCAGCTAATGGCACTGTTGGAAAAGGAAAGAGATTGGAGTTTGGTGAGGAGGATTTGATGGTCTACGGTATCAAATGCTTTTGAAAAATCTAGGAGAACTAGAATAGTGAGCTGTTGGTTATCTATGGCAGTTTGAATGTCATGGGTGATTTTTATAAGCGCTGATTGAGTGGAGTATGACGGACGGAAGCCAGACTGGAGAGGGTTAAGGAGATTATTTTGTTCAAGGTGGTTGGATACTTGAGATTGGACCAGGCGCTCTAAAGGTTTGGAAAGATTGGATAGAAGGGAGATAGGACGGAAATCCTTCTGAGAGCAGGGGTTTGATATTTTGTTAAGAGGGCGAACCAACGCTGTTTTCCATTGAGAAGGAAAAGTCGAGGTTTGAAGGGAATAGTTGTATATATGGAGAAGGATAGGAAGGATTGCGGGTAAGCAGGCCTTAATCAGTTTAACGGGAACAGAGTCTGGACCGTAGTCATTGGTTCGGGATTGAAGGACCGCGGTTAGAAGATCTTCTGGGGTAATATACGAGAAGTAGAAGTTGTTGAAAGGCAGAATTAAAAGGTAGTTTGGAAGGTATAGGAGGACTGGATAGGACTGAGGGAGAAGATACAAAGTGAGCATTAAGAACATCAGGGGATAAAGAGATAGAGCAAGGACGGTTAGTTTTGCAAAGGGAAAGTTTACGTAGGATTGACCATTTTGTTTTAGAGTCAGGAGCATTGGATAGGGATTGGTGGACGTAGAGGGACTTAGCTTGACGGATGGAGGATTGGGTGAGGTTACGCAAGTATTTGTAGGAGGAGTAATCTTGAGGAAGACGGGTCCGTCTAAATTTTCTTCTCGCTGCTTCTCTTCTTTTTATTAATGATTTGAGCTCGGGTGTAAGCCCCGCTTGAACGGTTGAACGCCGGACGGTTGAAGCGGCGGGTTTGAAGAGGAGCATGGGAATCTAAAAGGGAGTGGAGGTGATGAGTTAAGGAGTTAACCATGTCATCTATGGAGTCAGAGGAATAAATGGAATCGTAAGGAAAGTTTCTAAATCAGGTTCTAATTGTTCAAAGGACAGAGAATTAAGGTTACGAAACGTAAAGAATTTGTTTGTGATAGTATGGATAGGTAAATCAAAAGTTATTTGAATAAGACCATGAGAAGAAAGGAAGGGCACAGGGTGTTGAGATGAGGCGAGGAGTTTATCCTGGGAGTCGAGGATAAAGAGATCAAGCCAAGTATCAGAGGACTGGGAGTGATGGGTAGGTGAATAGGGAACCACAAAAAGATTAAGTGAAAAGAATAGTTCAGAAAGGTAGGTAACGTCAGGGGATTCGACAAGAAGATTGGTATTGAAGTCACCAGCAAGAATTACATGGGAATAACTGGGGACTAACTGATAAAGGAAGGTTTCAAAAGATTGGTCATATGGCACACGGGGAGGACGATATGCAACGGAAAAGAGGAGAGTTGAAGAAGACGTTGATATCTCGGCAAAAATATACTCAAGGTGAGGAAGATCAGACGGAGGTGAAAGAAAAAGGATTTTAGACTTTAAACTACCATGAACAAAGATGCCGACACCTCCTCCTGTTCTGTCTTCTCTGTTATGACGTAACAGGGTATAGTTGGGAAGGGAAACTCGAGAGGAAGGGATAAAAGGTTTGAGCCAGGTTTCCGTAACAGCTATAATATGATGAAAATTTTCGTTAAAATACAGGAGGAATTCATCGTAGTGTGCAAGAAGGGATTGGGCGTTAACGTGACAGGATATCAGGACATTAGTCATGACGGGGATTTATGGAAAACTAAACTCAGGAAGAAGTTGTTGGGTGTGGAACTGATGGAAGAAAAAAAGGAAGTGGATGGAACATACAATATACAAATACTAATTACATTCGAATAATTATAAAAACCAAAAACTAAATATTTACCAAAATAGCAATAATTAAAATCAAAATAATAATACTGAGCAGTATAAAATAAGTAACAAAAATATCTGGATACTAAGTGAAAATTACCTCTGGCAGATGAATAAATATAATTTCTAATTATATAGCATATAAAATTCCTTAATAAAAATATAAATATTAAATTTGTTTTAATGAAAAATAAAAGAAAATAAAAGGCTCTAATAGGGGAAGAGATGAGGAGACTGATAAAATTGCGTCAAGGAAATACATCAAGATCTTCGGAACTGTTAACAATAACAACCAGATGGCCATCACTTCGACGGCACTTGACTCGACCACCGCTAAACCAGAGGTACTTGATCTTGTCTGCAGATTTCTTCTGTCCGGCCAACCAATAAAGGTGTTTATTTGTAGGAGTCATCGCTTCGCCGATGTAGATTCTGTTGTAGTCGATGTCCGTCGAACCTAAGTGTCGGGTAGAAAAGTCTCTCTTTACTTTTCTCAGGCGGATAACCTCCTCAGTCAGGGATTGGTGGACCAATCGGGCTATGATTGGGCCTGGTGTTTCTTCTTGTCTCGATCTGAGTCTAAATACATGGTCCAGGTCTTCGGGGACTATCTTGAGACCGAGGCCTGCACAAACATTCTGTACGACAGCCGGGAGCACTTCACCAGGTTTTGAAGGAATTCCCCTGATTTCTAGTGAGTTCCTCAGATGATTCTGTTCGGCATCCTTAACTCTTTCTTCCAGGGATTTTATCTTTTTTTTAAGACAAAAATTGTCTAGGGATAGTTCTTGGATTTTTTGGCTTTGGGCTTCTATCAAGCTCTCCATTTTTTTTTATTTGTTCGAGGTGGGCGAACGTTAAATCGGTCTGTTTTTCCATCGTGTCTTGCATGGATTTGAATGTTTCTGAAGATGGGAAATTGGCTTTGAATTCCCTGAATTCAGTTGCCATAGATATTATAATATCTCTAAGGCTTTGCAACTCCAAGTTTTCATGCGTTAATGATTATGAAAGGGATTTTAAATGCACGTCAGTACCCTCGGAGGCCGAAACATTTTTATCAGTTTTTTCACAACTAATACACACCCATGATTTGCTGAGTGCTTTCAGGCTGTCTATATCTGTCCCTTCATAATTACAGCACTTGCTGTGATAAACAGCTTTACAGGAGGTATTTGAACACCTGAGAATCCTTTTATCATCTCTAGGCACTGTAGAATTACAGATTGAGCAGACCACCATCCTTGTATTATTGAATGAATGCGTATTAGAGTGATTAAAGAAAAAGTATAACCCACCTTTAACCTTACTCAAGGGTGCTGAGTCAGGTGATATGACGTTTGGGAGTAGTACGCAGGCGCTCCTCCCCACCTCCAAGGGACTGAAGCCTTTATAACCTTATAACTTTCTTCAACTAGTAAAACACCTCAACTTTGCACGATGATTTTAAAATCACTCGATGTATATTGAACTAGTTATTATTACCACTAGAATCAGAACTTTCTAAACAACAAATCGGTATTAAATTCAGCGATAGTTATTAACTTTTTACAACAGAAAACTAACTGGAAAACGGAGCAAACAATGGCGTGGTGAACAGTATAAGGGCACAAACAAGATTAATGGATCAAAATGGCGGTCATTTTTGGATTTAGCTAGAAGATTCCTTACAAAGACATATTTTTTTACAGACCTGTGTAAATGTTTATTCACCTTCATAATCACCACTCTACACGTTCACAAATTCTGTATGAGTTCTAGTGACTTCCGACTAAGCCAGCTTAGTAGGAGTGACGAGTGGACGGTTCTGTTCATTACTGGTCGGACCGTACTGAACGCTATTGAAGTACGGCGCTTCTTGTACGCTACAAGTGAACAAGTAGTTATCACCTGTCACGAACCGTGTTTAACGATAGGGACAAGCATTAATGATAAATAATAAGCTCGTGTAAACGAGCCATAATACTAACTACTTGGCTTCGAAAATAATTAACAAGACTAACTTCCAATGCTGCTGATTCTACAAGCGGTTACGACGAATGACCTCCAATATTAATTAATAGAATAAAAGACATCATTAACGAGTCGCATTTTATTGGTGGGTTTAAAGTAGCCTTTGAACTGTCTTTTAAAGTGATTTAGGAGACCCGAAACTTTCTGAAAGGGCTTTCCTTTTTATAAAATATTAATTCCGGACTTAATTTTCAAGTGACTTCAATTTTTGAAAACCTAAGTCCCTGGAGCTTAGGATAATTATTTCATGACTAATAGGGGAACATAAACGAAATTCTGGACCTCTTTTGAACTCAAGTTTATACCGCAATGAGTAAATACTTAACCAGTAAAAAGCGCTGGGTAAAACACGCAACAATGCAAAGAAATTTTGTTGAAACTACAAAGAATCATTTACCACTCTAATGTCCTGAATATTTATTTTAAAATATCATAATTGGGGGTACATTTTGGACATTTTGAAGGAATCAATTGCATACTAAATGTTATGCCATTAAATTTCAGAATAAATGCTAAGGAGATTATTTTGTCCAACGGTGGCGCTGATATGCTCCAAAGTATTTAAAGTATTCTGTTCGCTAATGGCCTGTCATTAATATTTGGTGCACTCTGGACGTCGGCGCTAATGGCCAAGATTTATGTCGATGCGCCGTAAAAAAAAAAAAAAAAAAAAAAAAAAAAAAAAAAAAAAAAATATTTGGTTGGTGCAAAAATAATGCAGATTTTTATATGACAAATTCGTTCAAAATGGTGAACAATTGTTGAGTGGCCAACACCTACTTCTTTCGCGATGTCGCGAGGGTTTTCCACTACCAAGGCCTCAGTTGGTCGTGATCAACAATAGAAGGATTGTCGCAACCTTCTTTGTCTTCAAGATCATAATCTTCAGGGCGAAATTTAGGGAACCTTTGCTGCTCCGTGCATTCGCTGCTGCTTCTTTCACCGCAAACAACATTGATGTTGCGCGTGTTGTTAGCCGCACTACGGCTACGAGGAAAGTTTTGTTTTGATCATGTGAATTTCAGAGGTCCTTACTCATAGAGAAAGTAACACAAACTAATCTATGAGGGAAAAACACATTAATAATCATTGTTAATAATCATTTAACAAGACTTTGGATTATCTTTGTTTACTTGGCAACCATTGCCATAAACAAAATAAAAATTCAAAACGTGCATTATTTTTTTTGCAATCAATTGTTGGCTTGCCTTTGGAAAATGGCCAATTTTTAGCGAATTTCTTCCGTGAAATAAACTTTTTTATGGCGTCGATCGATGGCAGAATCTGGAGGTGTGCTGGGTATATCTGTACGTTTCACAAACCATAATTCAAGAAAAAACGGTTTCATTGAGTAGTGCATCTTCAATAGCAACATTCATTCGGAAAGTGCAAAAAAGCTTACCAAATGCAATATTTTACGCAAACAAGTATAGATATTCGCATAGCATTTAAGGATCAGAATTCAGAGATATTTGAAAGGAAAATCTGGATCGTAGTGCATCAGTAAACAGCCAGAGTTCGTTCAAAATCAAAACAGGTTGGAGTAAAAATTCATGTGGATTCCGTGAGACCGAGATCCACCCCCGTACGGGCGTTGCATTATTAACCTAAGGCTCCAGTCCGAAGGGGTCTCTTTCAACTGATTTATTGGGCCAACGACATACGCGGTGAATGTTTTAGTTCTCTTTCAATATTTTAACCATAACAACTCTTAGTATGGAGTTTTCACTCCATTTTTGAAACCCCTGATGGAATGACGGGTTTGATAACATATATATATATATATATATATATATATATATATATATATATATATATATTCCTTAAATTGCCTTTTTTAATTTCCTTTGCCAAATGCCGACTGCAGCTGAAAAGAACTTGCGTGGAAGAGTGTCGATTGGCACGCGATGGCAAAATAATTCTGTGTTCTTTCATAAAAGGATTGAAAAGGCATCTATCCTCGAGATTTCTAGGGCATGGTCCTTAAGGGTGGGTTTACACTTGCTAGTTATTGCAGGATATTTATATCAGAGAGAAATTGCGACTAATGAAAACCCATGTAAAATGTATGTCTGCAATAAATTCTACCATGAGCAATTTATTGCCGACATACATGGGGTTTCAATAGTCGCAATTTCTCTCTGATAGAAATATCCTGCAATAATTAGCAAGTGTAAACCCACCCTAAGCGAAAAAGAACAGAAATAGGGAAAAAATTAACATCGAAGACAAGAAGCTGTTTTAGCAACAAACATTGCATATCTAACACATTCTGCTACGATTAAATAACTTATGATGTGGTTAGGGTTAATTTTATTTTTACAACTTCATTTTATGCTGCAAATTAATGCCAGATTTATTATTAACAACAAATATATATTCTATTTAATTATTATTGCTTGTAAAAGTTCAGTAACGAAATTAGGGTTCGAACATACGACTAATAACACAGGAGAGGCAAGATTCAAAATTTCAGGAGCGCAGTAGTTAATTTCATACACGCTACAACATTATTGATCAATCGAGGATTTGTTTTGGTTTATATTTGACGTATGAATATGATTATGTGACGCTATTGCAACTGAATTCATTTAAGGGTTAATGTAAACGGATATTTATCAATTTTGGTATATTTGAATAAGATAAGAGAGAGAACTTTATTATAAACAAGTAGATCATCCATTCTGAGCGTTTTTATCCATTCGGAAATAGGATTAATTTGCAGGCTGAAGATGTAAGGAGTTTGAAATAAGGAATAATGAATAAACAAGATGAAGAAGGCTATAGTGATAGAAGAGAAGGATTTGATAGAATTGAAAATATAGTCTAAAGTATATAAAGAATCAGTGTGAATGGATGATAGGGACTCAGTGGCTGTAGATGTGATTGGCTATAATGCCTAGAATGTCTACTAATATAGACTCAGCTAATAATATAGATAATAATATAGACTTAGCTAATGCGTCAGCTGAGCAATAATATAGACTCAGCTAATAATATAGATAATAATATAGACTTAGCTAATGCGTCAGCTGAGCTATAATATAGACTCAGCTAATAATATAGATAATAATATAGAGCAATAATATAGACTCAGCTAATGCGTCAGCGGAGCAATAATATAGACTCAGCTAATAATATAGGTAATTATATAGTGCAATAATATAGACTCAGCTAATGCGTCAGCTGAGCAATAGTATAGACTCAGCTAATAATATAGATAATAATATAGTGCAATAATATACTCAGCTAATGCGTCAGCGGAGCAATAATATAGACTCAGCTAATAATATAGACTCAGCTAATGCGTCAGCGGAGCAATAATATAGACTCAGCTAATAATATAGATAATAATATAGACTTAGCTAATGCGTCAGCTGAGCTATAATATAGACTCAGCTAATAATATAGATAATAATATAGAGCAATAATATAGACTCAGCTAATGCGTCAGCGGAGCAATAATATAGACTCAGCTAATAATATAGGTAATTATATAGTGCAATAATATAGACTCAGCTAATGCGTCAGCTGAGCAATAGTATAGACTCAGCTAATAATATAGATAATAATATAGTGCAATAATATACTCAGCTAATGCGTCAGCGGAGCAATAATATAGACTCAGCTAATAATATAGACTCAGCTAATGCGTCAGCGGAGCAATAATATAGACTCAGCTAATAATATAGATAATAATATAGACTTAGCTAATGCGTCAGCTGAGCTATAATATAGACTCAGCTAATAATATAGATAATAATATAGAGCAATAATATAGACTCAGCTAATGCGTCAGCGGAGCAATAATATAGACTCAGCTAATAATATAGGTAATTATATAGTGCAATAATATAGACTCAGCTAATGCGTCAGCTGAGCAATAGTATAGACTCAGCTAATAATATAGATAATAATATAGTGCAATAATATACTCAGCTAATGCGTCAGCGGAGCAATAATATAGACTCAGCTAATGCGTCAGCGGAGCAATAATATAGACTCAGCTAATAATATAGTTAATAATATAGACTCAGCTAATGCGTCAGCTGTGCAATAATATAGACTCGGCTAGTGCTGCCAGGTGATCAGTAGTAAGCCCAAGACCTTCCAGGAAGAAGGCTATGATAAAAAAAGTCTGACTCGCAGGAACTGCGTCATCTTAGCGCGGTTCCAGTTTTTTTTGTTTTTTTTTACGGCACATCTACATCTAGGTCATTAGCGCCGACATCCAGGGTGTAGCGAGGAATTTCACCAGCGAGCCGTGGGATGATAAAATTCCTGCCGGAGGTTGGGAATCGAACCCACCATCTCCCGCTTATGAATCCAAGGCGCTAGCCATTAGACCACGGGAGACCCCGGTTCCTGTTCATATCCCTATTCTCATTTGAAAAGCATAGAATAGAAACAGATAATATTTTCCTCGGCCTTTGTTGAAAGGGTTTTATGGCTATACCTGGGGTCAGGTCCGCAAGACCCTAGAATCCTCTTCTACCGATACTTCATTTCATACGTTTCAATGAATTGGAAAATATCAAATATTTTCACACATTCCTGTGTTCTTTTACTATAGTAATAATTCTACAGATAAAATCAATTAAAAAATAAAATAAAAAAACCAACAGCATAAAGGCAATTGAAAATATTCAAAAGACGTCATCGAATCTTTTTCTCTTGGCAAGCTATATTTCTAACAATGAATTGTTTTTCTTATTTTGCCTAATCTGTTTTATTGTAAAATACATTACCCAACTATAAGCAATTAAAAAATAACAAGGAATAAAAACAGACAAAAAGAACAGTTCGAATAAGCAAAATCAATTACTTTAATGTTTTAAGCACTTATTTCTCCGATTGACATCGCCTAATCAAAACTTTCATCAGAACCTTTTTTGTAGAGCATTTAGTAAGCTTTCTAATGGTATTCTTTTGTTTACCAAGATTCTCAACCTTTTTCGAGATATTAAGGAAAATATACAAAGTTACCAAAACTTTTTAAGTCTGTTAATAAAATATTTTATTCTAACCCTTCCTTAACTCCAAACGTAACCAAAATTTCAACATATTAGTTTTGATGAAAGTAGAACATGCAGAAAATGTTTCAACTTAATCCCATGATTCTAAGTACCCAAACCAAAAACTGTATTCAAAAAATATTTTTCCAATTTTCTCGAAAACGGTTAAAGCTATCGCCTTGAAAATGGTTTCATTCGTTTTCCTAGCCCAGGAACCATATAAAACGAGTACTTAGAAGCTTATGAACTCAAAAACGTAAGCGTTACGATTTTTTTTGCGCGAATTTCGCCCCAAACGCCATCTTCCAGTAGGCTGATTTTGCTGGTTAACGAACTTGACCTTTCAAATTGGACGAAGGATTTTTGTACCAAATTTCATCAAAATCGGACCATTCGTCTTCTAGCTAGAGAGCGAACAGACAAATATATATATATATATATATATATATATATATATATATATATAAATAAATATATACATATATATATATATATATATATATATATACAAATTTGAACCACCGTTATTTTCGGTCTCTAGGGGTTCTGAAACGCGAAATTTTCTAGTCGGCACTTCCGGATTGTTTCATTGTATCAACCCTATAAGCGGGGTTCCTCCCTATGGGGGAGGGAGGAACCGCGCTAATAAAATAAAATGCATGATCAGATAAGAGCAGGTTATCAGTATATTTTATTAAATATCCCTGGCGCGATAGTTTAAACGGTAATTAATCAATTTGCTTATAATTTTCAGTAAAAAAAAAATTAAAAGCACAGGCGGTAGGATCATTAAGTAGCCATGAACGATCGAACCTTGTCCTGTTCTAAGACTCATTAGAGTACCGCTTTCTTAGCTCCCATTCTTTTTAAATGAGGCCCAAATGAACTGTTTCTTTCAAAAAGTAATTTATTTGTTTCAGTGGCATTGTTAGTTGGGTGATTTATTACACTGTCTTAATACTAATAGCTTTTCAATTACTTGCTCTCATTTCTTCTCACAAACTTTATTTCTCTGATCCTTCAGTAAACCATTGTCTTATTTAAAATTTAATCGTAAGGAAAATTATTGAGAACAGGCCTTCGAATAATATGTAACAAGGAGCTTTTTTCTATAAACTGTTGTGCTGTTTTCAAATTATAAGAATAATAAATTACGTTCTGTGTTAATAAGCTTAACTATAAAAAAAAAAAAAAATCCTAAGAAATGTAGCTATTCAGGTTGCTTACATGTTAGCAATTTCCTCATATTTCCACATATTCGATCTTATATTTTAATATCTTTTTAAATTTTATATAATATGTTGTCCGGAAAATAATACAGGGTTTTGGTATTATAATAAAAAAAGTCCGACTCGCAGGAACTGCAGCATCTTAGCGCGGTTCCGTTCATGTCCCTAGTGCCATTTGATAAGCTTAGAAAAGAAATAAACTTATTTTTTTTATATATCTCGTGAAAATTGTCAAAATCCTCTCGAACATCTCGAATAAAAGTGATATTAAGGCGTCAGGGACACCGACAGTAGCTAACTTTTACACAGAAGCGGAAATTACAGAATCTGGCTCTCATTCTAAAGCAAAGCTCTATAAATCAATACAAAATATGCCTAATAAAGCCTTTCTAGAGGATACAGAAGCATGGGCGTATATGAGGGGGGGGGCTGAGGGGGCTGCAGCCCCTCCCGAAATTTTGAATTGATGATAAAAACTTCTCGTAAAACCCTTAAAAATAAATTAAATAAGATCACTTAGTTCATAAAACATATTTTATTTTACGTGCAATAGCGTTTTAGTTGCCTAAAACTATTCCAAGCTCTAAATATTTAGTATTCCATACCCTGGAAATGGTCTCAGCCCCCCCCCCGAAATTGTTTTTATATACGCCCATGTACAGAAGGATCAAGAAGAAGTACACAAGATTGAGTAGAATACCCTGCCTAATATAGCCTATATAGAATAATATGCCGAATAAAACGTATCTAGTAAATACACAAGGACAAATAAAAGTCTTGACGAATAACAAGTCAAAAAAAAAACTTTATTTAACAAAATAAAACAAAGTTTAGTTGCCCAACTACAATAGAATAATATACCTAATTAAGTCTACGGAGTAGACACAAATGGACCAAAAACAAGTCTTGTGGAATATTGATTTTTTTCTAATTAAATACTTTTTATCAATATTTAGTATATAACCTTTGTTGAAAATTATTGATTGCTAATTGATGAATCGGTTTACAACTAAGTAGTCTTTATGAATATTTAGTATATAACCTATTTTTGGATCTGTGTTTTTGGGGTGCTCTCCGCCTAGGCTTTGTAATTTTGTCGGCAAATACCTGGGGTATATTTACAGCTCTTGAGGATTAACTCTTAGCAGGTAAATTTCCTGCGGCCCCATTGTGTTCTACGGGCATTGAACCGCCATATACGCTCATAGTATCTAACCGTTGTGAAGTTTATTTTTTGGATTTAGGACTTAATATACATATGTAGACTAAATCATAGCAAGAAGTAATCCTCCGTCGTCGGTTCTTAACTATGTAGACTCGCTAATGTTATCCAATCTTAGATACATCGTATTTAAAATCCACAGCAAAAACACGACATTTCATCAGAATCCCCTGCTGAATTAAACTTATATAGAATAATATGCAAAATAAAGCCTATCTAGTGGATAAAAATAGAGGAAAAAAGCCGTTCGTGGTGGTAGAAAATCTTAAAAGTATTTCGCTCAGAAATCTCCGAAATATTGTCACTAATTTTACGTATCCTGTTTTATAGCCAAATAGATTTATATTCTATAATCAATAAGAAAAACCTACTAACAATAAAAAACTATGGGTAACAGATGAAAATAGGGAATACCAAGAATAATTCTAAAGAACGAAATCAACACCAGTACTGTAATCTAGATATTCATACGGCATCATCGAATTCTAACAAACAAAATATTGATTCTAATTATACGTATCCTGTTTTATTGACAAATACATTTGACTACTATAAGCAATTAAAAACACTAGGGAATATGCCAAAGAACTCAGAGTAGGAGGCTCGACAGTTTCAAGACATTTGAAGGAAATCGACAAATCCAAAGCTGACATTACTTCGCTTATTCAAAACTTTCTTTAGAACCTTTCTTGTAGACCATTTAGTAAGCTTTCGAATGGTAACCTTTCGCTTCCCAAGATTTTCAACCGTTTTCGAGATATTAAGAAATTACACGAAGTTCCCAAAACTTTTCATTATTTCTGACAACAGAAAATTGGTCTCATTTTACCTATCCTGTTTTACACACACATACATTTTCCTTACAAATACAACATAAGAAATTAAAGAAATAAAAAGCAATAAAAAACCAAGGGAAAGAGACAAAAATTACAAAAAGAACGACAAAAACCCGTTCATAAGAACAAAACAGACGTATTTGAAGTTTTAAGCATTTATTTCTCCGATTGACATAACCTAATCAAAAATAGTTTTAGAATCATTTTTGTAGAGAATTTAGTAAGCTTTCAAATAGTTTCAATCCACTTACCACGATTTCCCAACCGTGTGTCGAGATATTAATGAAAGTATACGAAGTTTCCAAAACTTTTCATATCTGTTCATAAAATATTTTATTCTAACCCTTCCTTAACTCCAAACGTAACATAACTTTCAACATATTAGTTTTAATGAAAGTAGAACATGCACATAATGTTTCAACTGAATCCCGTTATTCTAAGTACCCAAACCAAAAACGGTATTCAAAAACTATTTTTCCAATTTTCTCGACAACGGTTAAAGCTATCGCCTTGAAAATGGTTTCATTCGTTTTTCTAGCCCAAGAAGCCTATAAAACGAGTACTTACAAGCTTATGAACTCAAAAACGTAAGCGTTACGATTTTTTCTGCGCGAATTTCGCCCCAAACGCCATCTTCCAGTGGGCGGATTTTGCTGGTTAACGAACTTGACCTTTCAAATTGGACGACAGATTTTTGTACCAAATTTCATCAAAATCGGACCATTCGTCTTCTATTTAGAGAGCGAACAGACAAATATATATATATATATATATATATATATATATATATATATATATATATATATATATATATATATATAAATAAATATATACATATATATATATATACAAATTTGAACCACCGTTATTTTCGGTTTCTAGGGGTTCTGAAACGCAAAATTTTCTAGTCGGCACTTCCGGATTGTTTCATTGTATCAACCTTATAAGGGGGGTTCCTCCCTATGGGGGAGGGAGGAACCGCGCTAAAAGAAAGAAAAAAGGAGTATTTTATTACTGTGTTCTTTATTAAAATAATCTCCTATACTCTCAATACAGTTCTCTCAACCTGTTGGTAACTTTAGAATAGAATTCAGAATTCTTAGAATTTATGTAGCCAATAAACTCATTTGCTAATTCCTTTCGATCCTTAAATATTTTATCTTGTAAGGAGTATTTCAGGTGTCTAAAAAAATGGTAATCAGTAGGCGAGAGGTCCGGAGAGTAGGGCGGATGTGGTAAAATTTCATAACCGAGCTCCAATAATTTTTGTAGGCCGCTATTGCCCAGAGATATGGATACTGTAAAGGAATCTGATTCTTGACCGTAAGGCACACAAGAGAGGTAGTGTGGTGAGTGCTATGCCGGCCTATTCGTAGGTCCTCCTATAAAAATATATATATATATATATATATATATATAGATAGATAGATAGATAGAGAGAGAGAGAGAGAGAGAGAGAGAGAGAGAGAGAGAGAGACCGAGCGAGAGAGAGAGAGATGTGTGTCGGTCCCACACCCGTATGGCTCTACAATATTTTTATATTTCATAATTTTTATAAGAATTCAGGGATATGACAGGTGCAACAGGAGCGTA
The DNA here is from genome assembly GCA_946811695.1 of Gonocerus acuteangulatus. Classification (NCBI taxonomy): domain Eukaryota; kingdom Metazoa; phylum Arthropoda; class Insecta; order Hemiptera; family Coreidae; genus Gonocerus; species Gonocerus acuteangulatus. The sequence continues at coordinate 29,310,821 of OX328127.1, forward strand.
TATAGGAAATAATTTCGGGGGGGGGGCTGGGATCACTGGGGGATTTTGGGGGTATGGAATACTAACAACTATAATTAGTTACCCAACTAAAAAGCTATTACACCCAATAAGAATATTTTCTGAACTAAGTGATCTTATTCAATTTATTTTGAGGTTTATATGACACATTTTTGCCGATGAAATCAAAATTTCGGGGGGCTGCAGCTTTCCCTTATATACGCCCATGCTGTACAAACTCCTCCGACCCCTATTTTAACTGGTCTCGTCGTCCAAACATTAAATAGATTTAAAAACACAAAGAAATCCTTATTTTTTTAAATGGGTCTTTATGTTTCGTCCCTTAAATCGACGAAGATCAGCAAAATGACCTCATTCCCTCATAAAGGGATTCATTTTTAGAACGCAATATGTTGCCCAAAACAAATTCTTGGTCAAAAAAGGTCGTCATTTATTCTTGAGAACTTTTTAAACCTCGTATTATCACGGATTTGCTGGCTGCCTTGTTTCTGACAGATTTCAAAAGAGGGTCATTTCCCTGATAAATCATTTGTTAAATTTATGAGACTCAGAGGACCAACAAGCTGGTCCGTAACAGCAGGCCGGAGGCCAATGGTTATGTGAGTCCATTCCTGAATGGGTGATTCATATTCAACGGCTTTTGGTGGCTTCGGATTTAGTGAACACCAATAAGCCGGGTTTGGTGATTAGCGCAGATTTGCTTTGCAGATTTATTCAACTTTTCATCCAGAATCAATATCAAAGCAATGAGATCATCCCATAATTTGTGCACCTTTTGTGGTGTTTATTAATTATTTGCTTTTTATGACTCACAACTGGGGGATTTTTTTCAATATACTTTTAGGATGCAAGTAAAATTTAATATCAATAAAATTAAAGAAGTAAAATATTTAAATATACACAGTCTTCCGTTTGCTGGATTGCGCATGCGATCCCTGCCTAAAAATCCACATTGGATTTTTAAGAAGAATGGTAGCCCGCAGAGAGCCTGTAAAAATAAAGCTTATGGCCTAGATGACGAAACATATACAACAACAAAAACTATAAGTAATAAAATAAAATCAATTGGTTTTTTACTATAAAACTAAAAGAAAGAGAACAAACATAATAGAGCAACAATAAAATTAAAAATACAAAATTGGGGTAAATTCAATACACGATTTATAAAACAGTAAAAATTCAGTTTTTCTTAAGCTCTTTTTAGTACAAATTAAATGTAATTGCTGAAATTGCTAGAAATCCTAAATCATTGTGCTATTTTCTTGAACTCTTATATGTTTGACCTGTTGTAAAGTATACGACGCCATGAAGAGGAAAGTATTAATATATTACATAATAATAATGTATTTATATACACAATGTGCAAAAGTAACATTTATTGTTATAGAGTAAATCGCTAAAAGTTACGAAACTCTTAATGAATAAATATATAAAAATAATATGTTTGACTATTGCTAAAAAAATGAAAAAGAGCGGATATGTGTGAGCTACGATCCTGCAACGGTTCACACGAGTCATGAAGTATGTTTGACTATTGCTAAAAAAATGAAAAAGAGCGGATATGTGTGAGCTACGATCCTGCAACGGTTCACACGAGTCATGAAGTATGTTTGAGCTTAATTATTATTTGTTTTATGCCACTAATACATTTTCCTCAATATATTCTGGATATAATAGTAGCCCCTTTCCCCTCCAGATACAATTTCCCCCCCTGCTCCCCCACCCCATTATTTCTCTACATTCACGCTTTCCTCTTTTACTGACTTATTTACTGTTGTACTGGTCTATCTACAAGTTGCCACCCTTTTTAATGCCAACAGCAGGTGTAGTCACCGTGGCTATGGCCGTCGGCAAGTGCGAGTTTAGTTTTTTCTGCACTCTATTAGTGTTTTACGGATAAGATCTTTATGCATTGAGAACGCTATGGTATGACTTGTATCGTCATTATGTAGGAGTGTCTTAAGTATTCCAGTTCGAAGTCTTGTAAGGACTACTTTTCTCTGGCATCTTCTGTCGCTTGAGTTCCATTGTTTTATCAATGAATTTATAATCCGAGGATCGTTTTAAATGCAATATTTCCATTCAGGCTGCCATTTGTTGAGTATGCGATTCCATTCATGCTCAGTGCTAAAACGTCGATGAAAATTCAGGTAACTACTTTCATTAGACTCACTGTCTGTTAAACTAACGCTTTAAAAATTAAATATAAAGAGAAAACAACAACTAATAAGAAAATATAATACTAGCACGAAACGTAGAGATATTTAAGGTTCATTATTAGAACGTAGGTGGAGAGTGTAAGTTGTGAAGTAATTAAGGAAGGAGAGGAAGGATGTAAGAATTAAGTACTTACATACGATAAGGAGCTTAATGCGGGATAAGTCCTATGACAAATAAGGGCGAAGTTGTGTCACTCAAAGGAGGGAGGACTTAAAAGGCAGGCGCACTTCCTCCAAGCTCTTCCTAGGGGCTTAAGGATTCTCCACAACTTTCTGATAATATAGTATAATTTAACCTGTTTATTTTCTTTGATGCGTTTTGTATAACGAGATATATAATTATAATGAATTGAAATTATGTTTGCGCAAAAATGTATAAATTCATGAAAACAATTCGAAATACCATAAATTTAAAAATTACTCAATATAAACAAAATTAAGGCTTTTTCCGTACATTTAGGGCCAACTCCAACGAAATGTTTTCACTATCGCCGGTAGCCAACGGCCATAGCCCCGTTACACCGGTTCCCGTTGATCACCGAAGTTAAGCAAGTACCTGAATGAACGACCGACCACGCGATGTTGGCATTATAAAAGCTTGGCAACCTATTAATTGCCAAATTCTTGATACGCAGTTAAACATACACAGCAAAAAAATTTAAATAAATAAGAACATGTAATCACTAGGTGACAATAGAATCGCATGTTAATAATGCAATTTAAATTAATTTATATTTGCGTTAACGAAGTAAAGAAGACCCCACTTTTCTATGTTCCCGTACAAAAGATTCGTAATAATACTTAAAGGTCATTTAGAACTTTAATACCATACCATAAAGTTTAAGTGTTAGTGGTGGGGTTCTGGGAAGGTGAAACAACTGAGTAACATTAGTATCGTATAATTATTAATGTCACTATTTGTCAATATTTATACGATGGTAACATTACTCAAAAACAAATTGTCTATGGTAAAATGTACATGGTTTGTGGTAAAATGTTACTTGAAATTAAAACATCTCTTTGTTGTGCATCTAAAAGCCACAAATTTCTATAAAATTACTAAAGTGTTGTGTGTTTGTGACTTACTAAATATGCCTCCTATAAGGTCCTGCGGCGGACAAATTTAGGCAGAAGAACCCAAAATGCAAAGCATCAAATTAATTATCATTGTAATCGTACTACCCAAGAACGTTAAGGTCGCAATGAACGTGAAAGAATTCGGTTAAGACAGACCCGTGAAGCGCGACATTCGACTAATAATGGTGCAAGTTTGAATCGAGCTGCTGTGAATTCATTACAGTGCCTGCAGCTGTGCTGCTATTGGACCCATGAACTCAGTGTGACTATGAACAAATCCCAGGGACAGTCCTTAAGTGTTTGTGGTATTAATCTAGAAAACCCATGTTTCTCGCATGGTCAATTGTATGTTGCCTGTTCCCGTGTTGGAAAACCATCTGCTCTGTTTGTTTACGCGTCAGGTAATGAAACAAACAATATCGTGTACCATTAAGTACTACAATAAAAATGAATCTAAATTTAGAAAATGGACGTTAAAATTTAAATAATAATAAATTTAGAATAAGTAAAAATAAAATGAAATATTATAAGTAGGTATCATAATAAGAAATCAGATATTGTAATTTACATTGTGATTATCATTGACTATTAAAAGAATTTTAAGTGTTTTATAATTTGTATTTTTTGACATAATGTAATTGTTGACTTATGAAGTTTCTTTTTTCTTTTGTTTTTATCTTATTAGCTGACCCGGTGTCCCAAATAGCAGAATAAGTATTTAGAAAAAAAATAAAGAATCGACTGTTAGGCGGTACGAAGTTCGCCGGGTCAGCTAGTACCGTATAAAAGCAAAATATAGCCCCATCTCATAATTTTAATAAAAACCTAGTATACCAAGACCAAAGAAGGTCGAAAATTAAACCACACACCGGTAATAAACATTATTTGAAAACACACTAAGATTACACAGCTCCTGTCCAACAAAGTTAATATAGGTAAAAGGCAGATGTCATATCATAAGGCCTTACTCCTAAATAATAAATAGCTGTTCTGCCAATAGAATCATCCTTTTGCTTTGATGACTTCAGAGCAAATGGTGCATTATATACGGTCGTGCTGAATTGAATTAGTGACTTTATGGCTTTATTCTCTACAAGACAGCGGAGTAATAAAACGGCTGTCTCACGGAGTGAATGAACTTTATATTTTGCCTGGGGAAATAGTACACGACGTCTAGACGCACTTTATTCTTCATTGTACTAAGGATGTAAAAGCCAATGTGAATAAAAAAGATAGTGAAATTAACTTTTATAGATTTTATTTCTAAATCATTACTAACCCTTTTTTTCCATTCTTATTGAATTGGAATAACTTATGCCCATCGACGCAAAGTGTTGCCAGGAGGGGAAAAACAAACTGAAGGTATCAAATCGCGTTTGAAATAATATTTTTTTTTTCTACCTAATTAATTGTAGAATAAAGCTGTAATTTTTTTTTTTTCATTTTATTACTACTTCTGATCCTAAAACACCATTTTGTTGACTGTTTTCTCACCGTGTAGCAACCTACCAGTTTTTAGTGAAAAGATAGTTTTTGTGTGTTTGTCAATATGTACCATGAACTTGGCGCATACTTTTAATAAAACTTAATTATCCATAGTTTATTTGGAGCAGAAAACAGCGGTACTTAGCTTCCATGTATTGGAGTTGCCCTCTTATAAATTTCATCGCCGTACTTGGCCATATTTTTGCACAGCCTAATAAAATGAAGATGTCAATTAGCAATGAGATTATGCTACGAAAAGCGACATTACCATTATTACTGACAGCAGAGAGCTGTTGACAGCAAGTAACTGAACATTACCAATCAGATCCACCTACTATTTCGAGTGAAATTTTAATGAAGAGGAATATGTCAAGAACAGTTAACAGTACTGCATTGGTTGTTAATTTATAGAACTTAGCACTCAAAAATACATTTGGAATTATAAATTTCTCAACTCCAGTAAGATATGATTGTTTTTAAATTAAATACTAACGTTTTTTGTTTTTTTTAGGTTTTTCTTAATATAAAACCTCTTTATCTACCAAAATAATAATTCTATCGTATTGGCATTGGTTTCATCAACTCAGCACAAAACAATACTTCAAACATAATACCAAATACTTACAAGATTTTTGGCAATATCCAGCGTTTAACACCATGGGTTCCAAGTGTTAATAACTAACATAAACATTGCGTAAATTTCACTTTATCAAACGTCGAGCCTAGGAATAAAAGAAAAACATGGAACTTTTTTTCTTTTCTTTTTTTTTTTTTTTTTTACTAAACAATATGACATAAAACGTTAAATAAAAAAACAGCTATCCCGAGGATTATTTAATGCAACGAGAACAACAGAATTATAAGATTTAAAAAAGTAAAACAACAACAAAAAGAAAGAAATTTCTTTGTAGCAAGAAGAAAATTCATATCCATCAGAAAGTCTAAACTGATTTTATTCAGTCGAATAATTCAAAGGCTATAAAGAAAGCACTTCCGAGCTTAAGGCTTTATGTCTAAATTTCATTTTATTTTAGAACGTTTACAGAGAGAATTGTTGAGCTTGAATTATTTTTTATTTTGCTGTCCCAACGCTCAACCCGGTAACGTGAATGTTGCAAATAAGATTTTCTTAAAGCAGCCAGATTTGTAAAGCATAAAAAGATTAAATAAAACCGCTAAATGAGTATTTTGAGGTCCCCTTGAGGATATTTTGAGCCTCTTTTAAGGCTGTAAAAAGTTAAAATGTTTGCATTAGAACGGAGCAATCATGTTGGTTCTGATTAACCCATTAGGTGGCAGCGTCCTATTTATAGGACAGTCGCTGTTTATGACCTGGCATGATTAGGAGGTGCAGGGAAATTTTCCTCTACCCTCAAATCATATCAGGGCATGTCAGTTTAAGAGTTCCAAGTGTTTAAACCCTCACTCTTTCAGTATCCTCCAAGCCGTGGGATAATAAATTTGTGTTTTACAACTGCTCCCTAACTCCTCATTTTCATTGTCTCTTATTCTTACTAAAAAATTGATAAGTAACTTTTTCTTTCATTTTCTGAATTAGAACTGTTGAAAATATTATTCTAAGTTATAGTTTATTGAAAATATATTTTCATCTAATTTTTTTTATCAATTGAATCGACTGTCCTATAAACAGGACGCTGCTACTATATTTTTCCTATGCGTAGAACACATCTATTCCTTCAGTTTTCAATACAATTGAGGATACTGTGGCCTATTTATTCTCGGAAGAAATAAAAGCTGATATATTAGCTTTACCACCAGATGTCCTAGAAGCCACGGACCAAGAGGAAATAGACGATGAAGAACTAGGACTACCATTTGTCCTTGATATTCCTGGCACTATTGAACTAAACCTTCCGGATGACCAACCACAAGGTAACATAGATCATGTAAGTATCAGCTCATCAAGCTCAGAAGAAGAGAAACCTCTAAAAAATCGTGCCACTAAAAAAAATAAGGTATTCAATAAAAAAATTAAAAGATTTCCAACAAACAAAACATTGGAAGGAAAATTATCTCGGAAGAAATATGATGTTGTCTATAATTTTAGTGAAATAGGAGTCAAGGCCAAAAGAAAATAAAAGCCTAAAGGACATTCACAGGATGATTGCGGTGACACATCTGATGCTCGGAGCAAATGCACGTGAGAGTGTTGGAAGACCACCAGCTTCAAGAAGTTCCAGAGCCAAAGTGTTGGAGAGTGTGAGGCTAGGCGGAAAGGACCAACTCATTTGGAAGAGAGAAAAGCAACAGAGATGTCAAGTTCCCTATAGTAAAGGAAAACCTTTGACATTTTGCATAAAATGCAATATAACACAAAATGTTTTCCAAAATTTCAATCATAAAAAAGTGTTTACAACCCTAGAAAATATGTGTTTTATTTGAATATATTTATTATTATGTTCAGCCATTCTATTTTATGTAAAAATATGTTTAAATAAATAACATATTTGATATGTATTATATTTCAGTAATATTGCCGTAACTTATCCCTAAGGAAGCAGCGCCCTATATACAGGACAGCTAATATTTAAGAAAGTAATTGTTGGAATTGATTTAAATTTTTGCAGATGCTATTCTAACTTATATAAACACTCCGTTAAAATTGTATTAGAAAATTCCAAAAAATAAAAATTGGCTACTTAATGGGTTAAAATTTGACCCTATTAAATCCATTTATTATTACTATTTACAGTACGGAAGTGAACGTTAGTCATGTCATGTCGCCTTAATTTTGGAATCTATTCTTGCTTATTGTGGCTGTATTTTAGCCACAGCCAAAATATTTTAATTTTACAATATTTCAAAATGTTATCTATACATTTGCTTCCTTTACAGAGTAATTCTGACACATTGTAAGATAAGTCCTAGTTTTGTCCCTGCAAACATTCAGTCCAGTATGTGCTTTATAGTCAGTGGTGTGTAGATTTGGGTCTCTCGTTTCTCGTCACGAGATGTGAGTTTATCGGTCGGAAATGCCAAATTCTTAAGCGGAACAATATCACTTCGTATCTTATATTTTTCATTTTGCTTGAGGCCATTCACTTACTGTTTGTTCTATTTCTCGAATTTTGTTATCGGTTGTCAAGTGACATGATTGCTGCCACTTTTCTGGTACAAACCTTCTGGCTTCAGTTTGCATATCTTACAATGTAACATTGTGTATGTCCTGTTGGTTTTGTCTTGGCATCGTCCGAACCTCAGCTTAAGTGCTTTGTCCTATGTACGCCTACCCTGGGAGCCAATTAAATATTTGAAGATACTTTACTGTTGAGGCATTAAATATGTGAAATTGGCAATTAAAATATGTAAATATAAATTAAAATTAGTTACGTTTGTTATTTTTTTAGCTTTCGCCTGATATAATAAGTGGATTTAGAACAGACATGGCAAGTTTCTTTAGTCTGAGATCGGTGTCAAATCTTCTTTTTTTGGGTTGTTTAGACATTGAATGACCCTGGAAGTAAATTTATTAATTCAGCTGTTCATTACAAATATAAAAGATATTCCTTTTCATCTTTTTTTTTTAATATATTGGATCAGTCCGTTTGAAATGGTCCAGAAAAAAATATTCTGTTTTTAAAAATGTTATAATTTTTATAATATTTTCTTATAAAATTAAACCTTTGGACCACTTCATATCGATTGACCCTACATAGGTTATTTGAAACAAATTATTCAGGAATGAACTATACACTGTCCACCTTTTGAGGAATGTGCTTCGTTATGTTGCTCCTGCGTGACGGACTTTTAAATTATAATATCACGAAATATAATTGTTATAAATATGTGAAAAATAGAAGAAAAAAGTATTTATTTAAAAACTAAGTTAATTTAATTATCTTGATATTTTATATAAATATATCATGATAGTATCATTATCCTCTGTTCTTATATTAATCTAATTCTTTTCCCTCTTGGTACTTCTGAAGGATCCATCATAAAAATCAAATGTCCAGAAACAATGGGTCTGCCGGAATAGAGGGCCTGCATATACAATATAAGGAGGACTCGGGCCGATCGTTAAGGATTTCAATTACTAGCCCGAGCTAGAAGGGGTAGACGAAACGAGGGGGTTGTTCAATTAGCCGCTGCGGATTGGAAGAAGGAGGACGGGAGGATGGAGAAAGAGAGAAAGACCGTGAAAGAGGAAGGGTGGAAATGAGAAAATGGCGGGGAATGAAGGTACAAAGGAGCGAGGACGTGGTCGATTGCTTGTACTCTCATAGCAACTGGTATCATCAACCCTTCCTTATCATCTATCCTATACTGATAACCCACAGACCTAATAAGGCTTTCCATCAAATCCCCTCCCCCCCCACACACATACACATATATATATATATATATATATATATATATAAAAAGTCCGTCACGCAGGAGCTGCATAACTAAGCACTTTCCTCAGAATTGGGTAGTGTCGAATGCATTCCTGAATAATTCGCATAAAATAACCTATATAGATAAATAAAATAAAAACATAAATAACACCTGTTTCAATTCAATTCAACATAGTACAAAGTAAATGCCCCCCCCCTTCCGATAGACCGATTTAGTTCATTTTTACACACACTTCTTCCTTATTAGATACCCAGGACGTATACCGCGTTTCGTTACAATACAGCAGAAATTACGACCGGTATGAGCAAATTAGTAATTTGGGTTCGGAGTAAACCCCCCTCCTAATGAACCGATTTAGTTAATTTTTACAACACTTTTTTCTCTTTAGTTGACCAGAACGAATACCGAGTTTCGTTGAAACAACACATATTATGGCTGGCATTGGCAAATAACTACTTTGGCTCCAGAGTAAACCCCCTCTCTTTTTTCTTTGTGTTTAAGTTACTTGCTCAAAATAGAAGAGAAAAAAATTAATTTTCTTCATTTAATGATTTTTTATTTCCGAAAAGAAAAGTCCGCTGCACAGATGGCTAACAAAATTTGCAGTGTGTATGGCGATTGATAACAAATCAGCATCCGTAATTAGTTTGCTGAGTTCAGAACCTGAAATTTTGACATGGAAGGCGCCAAACGGTCAACGGTTGGTGTTGATGACGACCAAAGCATTGATCATAGAAAACCCTTACTCTACGACAGGGGGTATCGTAGAAGCGCTTAACATAAAATATATATATTTATTATTATCTGAAGGTTTTTTTTAAAGATATCACGCTACGAACTTATTTTACAACCCAATATTTCGAACATTCTGCAGTTAACTTCTCCTCGACTTGATTTAATCCCTCCCCTCCAGAGCATATATAAATAAATGTTAAATCATGGGAGGAATAAAAAGCGAGTATCATTAGTCTCTTCCAGGTGTTACTTCCAGATAAGGAAAGCCATTATCCGACATGGAAAATTCATGAGGCCTTCCCGTAGCGAATTCCCATAACCATAGGAATCGCCTTTTAAACTTTCATTTATGCGCATCTATTGTATGCCATTGCTTTAGCGATCCATTTAATTAGTGGATTTTATCATAAAATTTTTCTTTTAAGATAATCAAAGGAATAATGAAGAGACACTCGAGCTTTAGCTTTAGATTGAACTGATTTATTTTTCTTTGTATAAGCAAGTGTTACTTTTTAGTGCCTCTTAGACAAAACTCATATTTTTTAAACCAAACATAATGATTTTAAATTAAGTCATTCATGTGTTGACAGACACGTATAAAAGATGCCCTTTCTTATTTTGATATGTCAATTTACTTATTTATTAATGTTAACGCAACTTAGTCTATAAAAGATTTCAGAGAAATGAGAAATATTGAAGATCTGTTTGTGGTACTATCTCTAGTAGTGTTTATGTAAGTAAATTCGGTTAAGAATCTTGATGATATGTTGTGTGGATGAGTTATTTTAATCAATTGAAATGAATTTTCGAAAGATTGATAAGTACGCTGTGTTTTTAGCAACCCAATGTATTTGGGCAGCCTTCTTTATTTTGTTTTAAATAAAGAATTTCTTCTTCACACTGCCAATTACATTCAAAGTAATTTATTCTGAGTTCCGCGACATTGGCGATTTTCTCATTGTCACGGCATCCACAATAAATTAAATTTAAAAAATGATATGACAATAAATTTCAAGATAATGAAAAACGTGTGTTATACAGGTTTGCCTAGACTTGCCAGCCATTCTAGAATGGCTCAATTACAATCATGATTTTTGGTGTAACATTTGTTTTTGGCATTATATTTTGGCTTATAATGCTGAAATTTCTAAGGAGTCGCAACATTTTGTTGTTGTATTTTTTATGATTTATTAGGCTGTAATTTCAGGACATTCATTCATGGACAATATTTAATAAAAGAATTCATTTTTTTAAATATAAGAAAATCAATATACAAAAATGTATTGCCATTTTGTTTTAGCTTTATTATCATTTTAAAATTTAAATAATTTTATAATATATAAATTTATTTTTATGAAATCTAAATATTTAGTTTTATTATTTATAATCACATTTATTTGTACAATATTTCTATTTGTGTTAAAAATATGATACAACACAATAGATATTTATTTCTCGGGGTTCTCAGTTATTTATTGGGAATAGAGAAAATAAAAAATTAATATTATTAATGAATCATGGTTTATTTTTATTTTTCATATTTACATTTTTTTAAAAATTAAACTGCCATGTTAAGCATTTATTTATACATAAATAAAAAAAATGTTTTAAAATAATTGTTTCTCAGATTCGCTCATTCATTGTTTGGATTTTATTTCATTTCAATCCTTATAGTCATATTATAAACTATACTAAATAATAAGCACAATAAATGTAATAACTGAAACAAGATAAACAAGAAGATGGTGTAAATTCTAGATAATTACAGAGTGAAATTAATCAACTGACCCAGGCAAGTAGTAAGAGTTAGAGAAGTTGGATGGCACTTGAGGACCCCACTTAACTGTTTCTAGTTAGCAACTTCTCGTCATTAACTTCTCCAAGTGGGATCACTTAATTGGACTCCTGTAAAAAAAGAAAAATAATAAAAAAAAATCTCCGGGATAATTATCAAGTTAATAATGTGATTGTGCAACTTGTTGGTCTTGTCAGGCGGAAGCTCTCTTACTGAGCTGTAAAAAGTTCATAAGTACAAAGTTCTTCATGCGCTTGGTATCACTTGAAATTAAGGGTCTTTAGCACAATTTGGGCGCCAGTGACTTTTTCCGATCAGATGATAATTGGTGTAGATTACAGTTATTATGATTTTGTAAGATTCTTTATTTCTTACTAACTCTGTAATAGCATAGAAGTCGATTCCGATGAAAAGAAAATGCATTTAGGGCCATTCAGAGATATAGAATTCTACAAAGAAGAAAGGAATGCTGGAAAGGACATGAATGATATTTTTTAAGAGCTTCGACTTATTTATTTTAAAAATTAAAATATTAAGCAGATTAAGGTAATAATACTAAAAAATCGCTCTGATTGGAAAATTACTGCTTATTCTTCCGATTTCAAGCAATTCGGAGCAATGTATTTGATAATTATATAATGAAGTATAGGATATTGGCTACCAGGACACACACACCTGGGATTGACCACAACTACCAACGTACAACCAAAGTTAGGTACATAAGACTTCTCGAAATTACAAAAATTCGAAATTATTCATCGAGACCATAGTAGTCAAGCTAAACGTCAAACGGCAAAATTTCTGGACAAACTTGGCAACTGATAATAAACTACGAAACGTAAAACGGAACGTCACATTACAACAATAATTCAACATCATAAAACTATCAATACCTACATCAAAATCTCGTAGTCTGAAATAAATAAATACATCAAAATGTTCAACTTTCTTCTTTTTGCTTAATAAACTACCGAACTATTAATGATAACGAAGCTGTGATTTCACCCGTTGTAGGAGGTTTTGTGTTTTTCTGTTCGGTGGCTTAAACCCGATTTTAAAAACATTTTTAGGTGTACCCCACAAATTACAAAACAATGTAGCACCACCTTAAGAGATGGGAAGACTCAACCACATCAAGGAGCGGGGAAATTCCCACCTTCTGAAATCAAAAACACAAATCAATTACACCAGCAGAAATCGTGTTCTACAGATATCAAGGAAGCAGGAAGAAGTGCTGAACGATCTGGAGAAATCTTTTAAAATGCTGGAGAAAATTAATCAAACTAACAACACCACCGCTGGTGTTAAACTTTATTCTTGTTTGGAAGGGTGTTTTCAACCGTGGGAGGTCATGGGCACCCAACAAAGGAAGGAGTTTCTTAAATCAATCTAAATATACTCTTTAAAGTTGATTATATGGAAAATGAAGAATTGAAATCAGGAAGGGAAAAAATAATTAAAAAAGGAAATCAAATCTAAAAGCCTTCCACCCACATCGCGGAACGGGCACCGTCCGAGCCCAGAACCACCGCGACACCGCTGCACTGCTCTCCTTGTAAAAATGCTTTAGCAGGGGAAACTTAATCATGCAAGGCTCTACAGGGAGTTGTGCTCGCCCCCTCCCCCGGACCGCTGGTGTTAGAAACCGCACAAACAACTACATACTTCAAAGGTTTTATGGTCATTGTACCTCCTTGCCTAACTGAGAACTCCTGCGGGTTGGGTCATGATTTATTCCATGTAACCCAAATTTACCTTGAACTTGTCATTTATAAATTTCTTGAACGAAAAAATCAAGCTATGTGATTTTACTGAGGAGTCGCTAATGAAATTGCATAACTACGAGAATGGGCTATAATAAACTATACTCAAATTTCATCGCGGAGACTATTGAGTACACGTTTATTTAATCGGTCATTTTTATTATTATTTATTAGCAGTAAAAAAAAAAAAAAAAAAAAAAAAAAAAAAAAAACATTCTTTGTAGATTCTGTTATCCTAAGCTGCTTGTAAACGGAATGAGTCGCTACAAAAAGATCCATTAAGCTTAGAAACAGAACGTGATTTGTTGGGTTTTGTTTGGTACCGTTCCAAAGGCATCATTTGCACAGCGTTGGAGAGAGAGAGAGAGAGTGAAAGCAGTGACTATTCCATCATCAATCAGGAAGCGGCCATTCATCAGAACTCGCCTGGGCGGGCGACGAAAAGGGCGCGAAAACCAGAAAAGCCCGCCAAAACCAGGTCAACGTTCGCTCTGTCACAAATAAATCTTCGAAATATAAATAGGCTTTTATCACTCCCTCCCATAGGTGGCTTCAAGGGTTTTATATCGATATCTGAAACGGACATGTGCTTCCACTCTTTTTCTGCGTTGTAATTCGCTGCCTGAAACATTTTTTTATCAAGCGATAACAATACAAACTTGTTTAGGCTGAGAACGAAGATTCTATTTATTCATTTGTTCTCATTATTTATTTAATTTTAACGTGCATTATAATTAACTAAGAATTTTAGTGACAGGTTACCACCCTTTTCTAGCCAGGTTAGGGCGACCACCCCATAGTGAGAATCGAACCCACGACCCTTAACACTCACAGCCACCGGGCCTCTAAAATTTAAAACATTTTTATTTATCGTGCATTAAAAACAACAACAAAAACAAATAATTTTTTGTTTTCTTTCTTTTTTACGGCACACCGACATCTGGGCCATTAGCGCCGCGATCCATGGCGCAGCGAGGAATTTTCTCAACGAGCCGTGAGATGAGAAAATTCCTGCTGCAGGTGGGACTCGTACCCACTATCTCCCGCATTAGAATCTAAACCGTTAGCTAGTAGACCACAGGGAGACCCCATAACAAAAAAAAAATTAAATTCACAAATTAAAATTCTTAGTTAATTATAATGCACGTTAAAATTAAATAAATAAGTAATGAGAACAAATTAATAAATAGTACCTTCGTTCTCAGCCTAACAATATTAAAATTGAATATTAAATTAAAAATTAAATAAAATTATCCTTAATCAGAAGGAACTTAATAAATCATTATTGATTCTTAAAACTTGTCGAGTAAACTTAAGTTAAATATGGGCTTATAGAAAAACTTTGTGCTTTAGAATTTACGGTAATACTGAACAAAAACGACTGTTCAAGTGATATGAAGATATTACATGCAGATGAGAGATATTTAGGTAATCGTGATGTATTAAATTTGAAAATTTTGCTTTCATCTTCCCTTTTAGTGTCGAAGTTTGCTGTTAGCAGGACAATAACTAAGCCAATAGTTGTTCAATAAATTGGATACTGAGGTTAGAAATCTCCTATAAAGCTGCATTATAGGATTTAGAAACTAGGCCTGCTTATTAGAAAACTTCCTTCATAACTTGGCCCTAACCCGGAGGGACTTAAAACAGCCATCTCCAATGACAGAGAGTTTTGCTTGTTACTCGAAATACAGCTCTTAGATTATACAACGTTGTATTTATTTTTCCTGCTGAAATATCTGTTGAACATTCTATTTATTCATTTGTGTTGTTTTGCTTCAAGGCGATTTACATCTTATTATAATGATAAAAAATAAATCTTTCTTTATATGCCTTCTAGGAAATCTGTGTGCTATATGTTATCAGGTGAAGATACACAATGCATATGTTCTGTCATCAATAGAATATAAATATCAAGTCTCGTAAGGGCACAATTGTAAGACAAAAAGATTAGTTGCATCAAAATGATATCGTGCAATCCAATATTGTGTAAGCAATGTAGTATTGGATATGCATATGTAATACATATTATGTACAGGGTACATTCACTTAGCAATTCATTTAAATAGTTTTATCGTGAGAGTTATTGAATAGTTATCGGGGTAGTATTACATATTAGCTGTTACCCAGTGTGCCATGCTACACCTACTTTCTGTCTATGACTCTCCCCGTATCAAGATCTACTTGATACCTAGTTGTCTATACCCAATTACGAAAATCGGTCAAACGATGTGAATTTGTTTTAGTTCATAATGATACCGGCAGAGGCCAGCACAACAGCACTTCATCTAACAGCCGACAGAGGCCAGTAGTAGTCGATTCAAAATGGCCGTCACAATCTGAATGGTTCAGTGTAGCCAATTTTTCTTGAACAAAACTTTTGACCTTTTGACCAAATTTTGAAATTTGACTATTTTGACCTACCCTAGGAGATTTCTCGTATCAAGACCTACCTGTGTGCCAAGTTTGGTCAATATCGGTCAAACGGTGTAGATTTGTATAAGGAACAAACAAACAAAGAAATAAATAAACAGACAGACACGTGATTTTTATATATATAGATTTCACATTGTGGCTCTTTTTCTTTCACCATTAATTAATTATGCTTAATTCAGGTATAGCCAATAAAAACAAAAATACAAGTTAGTATTACCCCTTAACGTGTCCTGGATATTAATTTATTCTTTTAAGGCGCTACGTAGCGTAGGCGATTGGCTCCATGAAATGTTTATTTGTTACGGAGCACCACAACAGCAAGGTGATATGCTCGAATACTGCGTGAAAATTAATTCAATAAAATTAAGCAAATAGCTAAAAATAATTTTTTTTAAAAAATTATAAAGTATAAACACAAAGAGACAAAGCATAGAAAATCATTAGAAAAAAAAGGGATAAAGAAAATGAAAGAAAAAAAAAATAAATAAATAAAAACATCAAACAAAACAATAACCGAAATATTGTAGGAACAAATAAATAATAGAGTGTCTGATAGATTGTTACAATATAAAAATCATTATTCTATGTCTTGAGGGATTTAATGTAAGGACATTGGATACAGAAGCCGCTCTTATGCACACATACATACAATCACACACACTCAAACATACAAAAACATTTATTTACAATCGCTTCATTAAACTATACATTCGTTCAGTTGAGTCATATTTTGTCGTACAGTTTCATTTTATGTAAGTGTTGTAGAACAGTAACAATGTGTGGGCTTTTTTCAGAAAATAGTTCGGACATGTCATGTGGAATCGATAAATAGTCTCGTGATCTGCATTCTGTAAGTAAGTGTTTAACTGTTAGTTCTCTGTTGCATGTCTGACAAATTGGACTGTCTTGTCTTGTCATGAGATGGGAATGTGTTAAATGAGTGTGTCCAATTCTCAGTCTTGTAATTACTACTTCATCACGTCTTGATAGCTGTGTACTAGCTTGCCATTCATGTGTACTGCTTTTTATCTCCCTTACGAGGTTATCTCTTGTACTGTACCATGAGGCTTGCCATTCAAGACGGATATTTTCAGTAATTTGTAAGTGTAAGTCTTCAGTCGTAAGTAGGTTCAAGTCAAATGATTCACCTCCGCTTGCTTGTTTTGCTTGTTCGTCTGCTGTTGTTGATTGTCCAATATTTTCATGTCCTGGTACCCACAACATTGTTACCAGTATGTTGTTTGTCTGAAGTCTGATGATGTGTTCTAAAATTTGTATGATGATAGGATTAGTGTTGTAAATGTGTAAGGAGAGTAAACAACTTAATGAGTCCGAGCAAACTGTTATGTTCTGTGTTGTAGTTTGTACGTTAGATAGACCTAAGAGAATACCATGCAGCTCAGCGGTGTAGATGCTTGTGCTTTTCGGTAACGTGACGAGATGTTTTTCTCGATTTATAATAGCAGCTGCACCGACGCCATCATTCATCTTAGATCCATCAGTGAATAGGTAAAGGGTATCTGTGTTTGTCTGCGTTAAATGTTAGTACGTAGTCTGGTAAAAGTATTTAGAGAGTGTACTAGTCTTTTTAAATTTTGTCAGAGTCAAGTCAATTTTTAAGTTATTTACTCTCCAGGGAGGAATTGAGAGATGTCTTTGCGTGTACGTCGGTTGTGTAAGAACATGTCCATTCTCTCTATCAATCATACAGCGTACTATGAGCGGCTTTTGTTTTGCTCCTGTCTGTGTGTATATGTCTACATATGGGTTGAATAAAAATGAATTTACACACTGTGACTTTAATGATTTTGATTTTGTAACAAATTGTAGACAAATCATCTGACGTCTATTATCCAGTGGAAGCTCTCCTGATTCTGCATAAAGACTGTTTACGGGACTGGATCTAAATGCTCCTAAAGCTATCCGGATTCCCGTATTATGCACTGTATCTAACGCTTTCAGAGTACTTGAACTTTCAGATGAATATACTATAGAACCATAATCCAGTAGCGACCTGGTAAAGGCTCGATAAAATCTAAGCATGGTACATCTGTCAGCTCCCCACTTAGTGTTACTAAGAATCCTCAATAAATTTAGCGATTTGTTGCATTTATTGAGGAGTCCTTGTATATGGGGTACCAAAGTTAAGCGTTGATCGAATGTCACTCCAAGAAATGTTAGTGTTCGTGTTTGTATTATTTGAGTATTGTTTAAAGTTAAATTTGAATTTTGTATGTTATGTTTTTTTGTGAATATGATGTACTTGGATTTATCGTCTGAAAATTTGAATCCAGTCCTAGTACACCAGTATTCTAGAGAGTGTATTGTGTCTTGAATCGTTTCTAATGCAGTATGGTAATTGGATGATGTGACATACAATAATAGATCGTCAGCATATTGACAGTATGATACTCCTTGCGGAATAAAGCGTCCAACGGAATCGATAGCTATATTGAAGAGTGTGGTACTCAGAACACCACCTTGAGGCACTCCATTTTCCTGGAGAAATTCATCAGAATGTTCTGAGCCTATCCTTAGGCTATTATTAATTAAAAATTAAAAATTTTTACATTGTTGTGAAATCCAAGCAACGTGCTTTACTTGTTTGAAATATTGTATTAAAAAAACTAAGTCAATTTTTTTAAATTTATTACTTTTTACATTTTGTTTTCTTCTTTCACCATGTCAAGTATCAGAATATTAGCGCCGATCTATCTACAGGTTGCCCAACCTTTTTAAATTCCGAAAGCATGTGGTTTTCCCGGACGGTCCCATCGATGCACTGGCCACGCCATACATTGCTTCCCTTCGGTAATCCACGCCAAAATATTGTTGACATTTTTTCTTCAAAAAAGTCTGAGTTTTTCCTCTCATATAATTATATGCAATAGTGCATATAATTTTCTTCTTCAGAAAACTTTTCCAACAATATTCCTCCATTCATCGATATTCTTTTCCTATTAGTTTAAAGATATTTAAGGAAAACCCTCCAGTAGACAGGAATTCTATTTTCAGCAAATGATATGCTGGACGTTATCAGCTCCATAACTCGAAGTGATTTCGCTCCCCCGATCAAAAGGCAGTCGAGTAACGGAACACGGTTCGAACCCTCCCTCCCCCTCCTCAGGGCAAAATAATTTCCTCCAGGAACTGGGTCGCCCCCTGTCCCATCCAGTCCTTCCATTCCTCATATCTCGACCAATAGGAGGGCCGTGTATTATATAGCCCTTCAGGCGTTTATATCCTCCTCTACATAGGGGGACTTTTTTTTATATGAGTACTGATATGTGAATATTTTCGTGAACGACATGTTGTATACGGCTATCCACGTAGAATATGTTAAAAGTTGCCAAAGGACATACATTCCAGGCAACGGACAGTTATAGATGGATATTTTTGGAACAGAATTTTTGACTTCGTAACTTTGGCTACTTTGTTTGGGCTAGTTAGTAGATGAACATATCAAAAGTCCGGGGGAGGGGGGTTTAGAAGGCCATTACGCGGGTTTTTACTCTTATCTCGGCAACCCTGCATCCTAGCGACATTCTATAACAAATGAAAGCTAATTAAATTTTCTACAGGTTTTGCTCAATCATATTTTTCAATATATCTTTAGTTTTCGAAATATCACCTCTTGAGAGTCTGTTAATTCGGGAAAAAAACACTTTTCCGCACATTTTTTGCCCTTTTCGACCGGATATCCCTTCAAGGATGCACCGAAAAAATAAATGCCGGTTATAGGGTTGTAGAGTAGTCCCTTCAATAATATATATTATTTAGTTATTTCATATGTTTTTCTTCAAACGTTAAAACAGTGTTCATTGCGAAATCTGAAATTTGGCGACAACTGTCGACTTTCCAACAATTGCTTTAAGAGTTGCTCATGGACTCCAAATCAAGATCCATGCCCGCAAAGCAGCAACTGCGTTGACTTAGCGCGTTTCGATAAAATCCTTATATTGGATACGGAAAAGTTTATAATAGAAATTATTAATTATTGTGGCAATGTAAAAAATAGCCTGTTCAAATAGATGGTAAAGTTGGAGAGAATAAATCCCTCTGTTATAACCTTATCAGTGGGAGTTTTCACTTGTTTGATGATTACACTATAACCATTTTTTTTTCATTATGTTTTAATATGAAGTGTTGTCAGTACTGTAATACAAAAGAACAGACTGTAGACTAAGACAAAATGATATTGTCCCACAAAACATGTACGAACTTATCTCGAATGACAGTCACTATTGAATAGTTCAAACAATAGAGGCATAAATAACCCAATAATGGTTGAATGGAAAAAAAACATCAAGGAAAAAAAATAGTTCAAACATTTAAACTTCGTCTGGATTCCCGTACACTGTGGTATTCATAAAAACGAGCAGTTAGACACTTTGGCGAGGAGAGCACTTTGAGAGGGTATACCGCTGCATAAAGTTCCAAAGAACGATATGATTGCACATTCAAGGGCCGCTGTATGGGATGCATAGCAAGTAGACTGGCATAACGAACTTCGCGAGATTAAAAGAATCATTAAGCCTTGGAAAATATCAATGCAAGAGACAAGAAGAAAAGAAGTGGAAGTACCCCGGTTCACTTTAAAATCAACATCACCTCCGAAGTTGAATGATACTTTGCTCATTGAATAGAAACTCATGTTATATTGTAGCGGTTATCAGATAATAGTAAAACACATGTGAATATAAATTCAAAAGTTCAGTTTAACCTCTGCTCTTGGAAGGGTAAGCCAACAAAATATTTCATGGGTGAGTACGAATTTGATTATCTTACTACCCGGAACGGTTAACCGAAGAGACTAATGATTCCCAGAACACAGATATCTCGGAACGCTCCGTTTGAAACTCATTTAATCATAGACGACGGACTTTTAATCAGTTGTTTTAATAAAGTTATATTTTATTTAAAGTTTAAGTGTTATTGTAATACTAAGCCTAAACACTTAACAATATACTTACTTTACTTTACTTTATCCTACGCCCGCACGAGGCAATTCTGCCATCAAGCGCCTCGCAGACCAGTACAGGGAGGAAAGCAGCAAATTCATATACACTTAACAATATTATACTGCTTATTAATGGGAATTTATGTATATATTCGCGAATAATCTTTGATGATTACAACCATCACAGGTTATTCGCTTCACAAAGTAATGGCGCTGATGATCTAAAAGGTCGACATGCCATAAAAAAAACCGGTAAAAATGCAGTTTCCAGCCCTCCAAACCGATTTCTTTCAAACTTTGCACAATAACGTATTTTGATGCACTAAACACGAATACGATAAAAGAAAACGTCGGATTTAACTAGGAAAGAAGTTATAAAGCACTTAAGTTCACTGTTGTGCAGGTTATGAGAGCTAATGTAAACAACTAAATTTGTCAACATACGCATGCGCGGGTATAGAAAAGTTCGTAATAAGGAAGTTTAATTGAAATTTACCATAAATTATCGAAATTCATCAGCAGTTATTTATTTACAATCATTTTTTTAAATAATGAAACACTCTTCACATTTCTTGTTTCGTTCATGAAAAGTATTATATATCAGAAATCCCTTAATAATTAGCTAATGCCTTTATAATAGCAGAAGAATGTCTAGGACGAATGATTAGGAATGCAGAAGAATGTCTAGGAATGCAGAAGAATGTCTAGGGCGATTTTAAGGGCAAACATGCTATGCGTTTCCGCTCGCTCCGCTCGCTCAAGAAGATAACAAAACCCCAGTCAATCCAACTCGCTAAAATTAATAGAATTCTATTAATTTTAGCGAGTTGGATTGACTGGGGTTTTGTTATTTTCTTGAGCGAGCGGAAACGCATAGCACGTATGCCCTTAAGCGACAGGTGACGACGGGTGAGAATGCCCTTAAAATTAACAATATCTTTGAATAAATAGTTTCTGAACATTTCAAATGAGAGTTCTCTGTTTCCCAATGTTACGTATCTGCGCATGCGCATGTTTACAAATACGCTGATGACGCCTAGTTTTATAACCTTCCTAACTTTAGTGCTTAATATTATATTCTATTAATTTTAGCGAGTTGGATTGATTGGGGTTTTGTTATCTTTTTGAGCGAGCGTAGCGAGCGGAAACGCATAGCATGTGTGCCTTAAAGTCGTCATTTATGCCTTAAAGTCATATATGCCTTAAAGTCGTCACAAATTTAATTGTTTACATTAGCTCTCATAACCTGCACAACAGTGAACTTATGTGCTTAATAACTTCTTTCCTAGTTAAATCCGACGTTTTTTTTATCGTATTCGTGTTTAGTGCATCAAAATACGTTATTGTGCAAAGTTTGAAAGAAATCGGTTTGGAGGGCTGGAAACTGCATTTTTACCAAAAAAACATTTATGATATAACCTAAATTCTCATAAACGATATTACATGAAATTTAAATACAACTGATTGAGAAGCTGAAGCCAACCGTTAGAAGAGAGAGTCTATGTCCTCGTCCTCTATTATTTTATAATATTCTTTTAATCTATTTTCCATATATTTTGAATATTAGACCTCTCTCTCGCTGAATCACCTTAGTTGCGTGAAATAAATAATATGATGTGCAATTTACGTTTTATTATGTGAATAAATGGTTTTCAAACGAAGTTTAGATGTTTTCCCTGAAGATTCAAAACCATTTCATTATATTCGTCAGCTAAATCTATACTTCTTTGGGTTCAGAGGTTGTAAAACCAATAGGGCAATAAAAATATCTACTTCGTTCATTTTCTACTTAATTATTTGTATTGATATTTTGCGTAATAATAAAACATTTATATACAACTATTTATGAAACCGGAAAACAAATGTAAATTACTGTCTTCGAATAAGAAATCCAGGTAATAATTCTGCGAATCAGTTTTAAAAGAGGAAAAGAAAATTAGTATCTCATGATTCCCTGTAAACTTGTGGTTGTTTCGACGCTTTTACAGGGGTCCAACTTTACGAGCACTCGCGAGGAAAAAGTTTTCAAAAAGTCTTTTGGAAAAGTAAACCCGGTCGCCACATCCTGTTAGAACTTTACCCCGAGGCTCGGGAAGAAAGGAATAAACTCTTTTAATACTGGAATCCTGGAAAGGGCTATAACTTTCTCCATTTATAAGGATTCAATGCTGAACAAATATTACTTTTTATTAGAAATACAAACTCCCTTCGAAATACAATGGCTCAATCTAATTTTTATTTATTAAAAAAAAAAGGCTCATTGTGGTGAACATTGCTTTATTCTCCGATAGGGCCTTGGATGAATAACCTCAACATTACTATACAATTGCGAGCCCATTTATAAATGACAAATATCTAAAAAGAGTTGATTAACATTTTAATAAAAACCATTTGACATCGTTCACCTTTTCTATTAGCGCGGTTCCTCCCTCTCTTCATAGGGAGGAACCCCGCTTATAAGGTTGATCTTATGAAACAATCCGGAAGTGCCGACTAGAACATTTTGCGTTTCAGAACCCCTAGAGACCGAAAATAACGGTGGTTCAAATTTATATATAAATATATATATATATATATATATATATATATATATATATATACCCCCTGATGGTGCGATTTTGATGAAATTTGGTACAAAAATCGTTCGTCTAATTTGAAAGGTCAAGTTCGTTAACCAGCAGAATCCGCCCACCGGAACATGGTTTTTGGAGCAAATGCCGCGCGAAAAAAATCGTTCAGCTTACTTCATATGCTTGCAAGTACTCTTTTTATAGGCTTCTTGGCCTAGGAAAACGAATGAAACCATTTTTAAGGCGATAGCTTTAACCGTTTTTGAGAAAATCGGAAAAATAGTTGCTGAATAACGTTTTTGATTTTGGTACTTAATTATGGGATTCAATTGAAACATTTTCTGCATGTTCGAATATCATCAAAACCAATATGTTGACATTTTGGTTACGTTTCGAGTTAAGGAAGGGTTAGAATAAAATATTTTATTAACAGACAAAAAATGTTTTGGTAACTTTGTATACTTTCGTTAGTATCTCGAAAACGGTTGACAATCTTGGGAAGCGGGAGGTTACTATATATTAAGCTTACTAAATGCTCTACAAAAAAGGTTCTGAAAAAAGTTTTAATTAGGCGATGTCAATCGGAGAAATAAGTGCTTAAAACTTTAAAGTAATTGATTTCGTTTATTCGAACGGTTCTTTTTGTCTGTTTTATTCCTTGTTATTTTTTAATTGCTTATAGTCGGATAATGTATTTGACAATAAAACAGATTAAGTAAAATAAGAAGATCAATTTATTGTTAGAATTGTAGCAAGACTGGTGGAACCAAAATAATAACTGATTCTATTTTAATCTTTCCAAATTAGACTAGGGATAAGAACGGAACCGCGCTAAGATGATACAGTTCCTGCGAGTCGGACTTTTTTTTAACCTGGAAGTAGTCTTGTCAAATTTTTCATTTCTTTGTGAGAGAATATTATGTTGCTAATTTTTCATTAGTTTTAGCAGTAATTCGGTAACGATATTCGTTGTGGAGATATTAATAGAAAAATGCTTTGTAAGTAAACTAAATCGGTTCATTAGGTGGTTTACTCGGGGCCCAAATTACCAACTTTCCGCTACCAGCCGTAATCTATCTATACATGTAATAAAATTCTAACGGATCACTGTCTTTATTGATGATATATGGGGAAAAATACTATTGGAGGCAATTATCAACGCAATAGTACCCAAAACTATGATTTTTAGAATTTTTGTCTGTATGGCTGCTGTCTGTCAGACACTCTATACACAATAGGGTGTAACAATCCCTAAGGGGTCAGCTTAGCGGCTCTGTCACGTTTAACATTACTAGCAGCCTCCCCTATGGCTATAGGCCTAGGGGAGGCTGCTAGTAATGTTAGGAGAAGCATGTCTGTAAAGCGGATTTTTTTTTTAAATACCCATACGATGGAGTTTATAATCCAAAATAAACCAAAAGATATATCCAAAAATGCTGTCCTAAGTCACTATCCACGCCGACGAAGTCGCGGGCACAGCTAGTATTTTTTTAAATTTAAATTCATGTTTTATTTTGTTGGGTGCACTTCCCACCTTCTTAGGAATGTCTTTATATATGCAGGTCCTGCGTGGAGGACTTTCTGTATGTCTGAATGTATGTATGCTGAATCGTATGAGTGTCACTTCATTTTTGCAATTTTGACGCTAGGACGTTGCTCGCTATTATAATTTGTTTTAAATATCTTGAGAGTTCTTTCCTGTTGAAAACGGATAAAATATTTAAAAAAAATAATCTAGTTAAATTGAGAAAACCGGAGACAGAAGTGAGTTCTGCGGTTTGAGACCTTGAAGTATGAAAGACTCTCTCGGATCAATACCCAGACCAAGTCCTCGCTCCAATTAGTTGAGTCAATTTGAACAGAGCGAAATCGGACAAATATTCATCGAGAGCACGATCTCCCTTCCCTCATCCTAATCTCCGGGATGATGAGTCCTTCATTTATCCTCAAGGACTTAGCGGAGGACTTGGCCGAGAAGGAAGAGGTGGAAAACATAAATTGAATTTTAAATAGACCCTCATTGTTCGGAGGATCTCCCAGGTCTTTCTGCCATTTCTCAGGTCGATCATTGATGAACCCCTTTCAGAACTTTGGTAATTCTCCATTTTCAAGATAGGGAAGTTTTTTTCTTTTTTTTTCCTAGGCTTTGAGAAAATGGGAAAAGTCGTCTGGATAAAAATGATATAGCGGGCTTAATCAAGCGGATTTTTGAAGCGTTATTTAAACAATTCTTTCATCGTCATCCGCAAAATATTTATCTCGGCTATTCGCCTTTCTCAAATTCATTAATTTTAATTTTGATAATCTACTTATTTTGGAGCTTCGCAAACGAAGCAATTTGCTCCTAGAGATTTAATTTTTTTTTTTTTTTTTTTTTTTTTTTTTTTTTTTTTTTTTTTTTTTTTTTTTTTTTTTACGGCGCATCTACATCTTGGCCATTAGCGCCGGGCTATCTATAGGTTGCCGCCCTTTTATAATGCCAACAGCACGTGGTCGGTCACCCATTCAGGTACTGACCACGCCCGACCTTGCTTAACTTCGGTGATCTATGGGAACCGGTGTATTCAACGTGGCTATGGCCGTTGGCTAGAGATTTAATTATTACTAAATTCAATAGACATGATTTTTGAAAATTACGCAAATACTATTACTTCGTCAAAATTAGAATAATAAACAAACAAAAAGAAAAATACAATGAAATTAATCATAATACATGTAAATGAAATAACTAAATTATTAAGAAAAAAAATGGTCCACTATCTTAAGAAGATTTTTTTTTTCTTTGTATTTATTTATTTACTAAACGTTTCGTAGGCGATTAAATCTACATTAATTCAATACATTTAAAAAAGCGTGTAAATCAGTGCATTTTACATATCATGAAGCAATATATTAGAATAAAAAAACTATATATTAAGCTTCTATTAACTCAGTCTACGTTGTTTTTATTTTTTTCATTTTGAATCCTACCCTCTTATTCCTGGCATCAGTCTGCCTTCTGCCAGTTTTTGGAGGTTGCTGAAGGTTCAGCACAGTCAACCATGGTCATCATAACTATGGTAGGTAATAAAATAAGGGGAAGGGGGGGAAATAAGGGGAGGGGGGAGCGATGTCAAGTTATCTGAAACTCTAGTGAACGAAATTTCCGTAATGGCGTCATCTAAAATCATAAAATTTGGCTTGAGGGGAGGGCCAGATGGCGGATCTTTCTAGAATCTTGCTTGGATAAGGGAGGAACATAACCTGTCTAATTGGAGAACATAAGCTGACTTCAACGAGAAAGACATACTGGGCAGGACTGTTATATTACCTCCCTTCTTATTTTGGCGGGGAAGAACTGGGCGCCGCCACCTTGCACCGAAGCCCTGGGCCAAAATCGGCCTTTTCTCTCTATTGGCAATTTACCCTAATACAATCGATTATGAACACCTGTTTCTTATTTCATATACTCCAGAAGAGGCACCGTGAGGGCGTAAAACGTGTAGAGCATAAATAGAATACTTTCTACCCCATAAAATACACACTAAGAGTTTCTATTAATCCAACAGCAGTGATAGCATTGTATGGAAAAACGACAAGATAAGGAAGCTCCTGTGAGTCGTACTATTTTCCCCAATAATCTCAGAATGAAGCGAAACTGCAGCTTGAGAGGGAGGAAATCATTAGAACTCATTAAAAGTGTTATTCAAGTTACACCCTAAATTAGTGTCCCATTAAACTTAATGCCAGCCATTTTAAGTAAGCGTGGGGAGGGGGAAATGGCCCCTGTTCAGAGGATTAGAATAATTTCCGCTCGCTAATGGACTGTATGCTGACGGAGTACAGCTTTATGAAATTCGCAATGTGATGAGATGGCAGTTCTGTACCTTGGTAATCTACAAAGTTACTCATGATAACCTTTCGTCTCATGGTAATATTAATTCCATTACAACGAATAGTAAGTGATAAATATCTCATTTAGCAATAAATCTTTTCTTTTTAGATTATATAAGTTACTATAGTACTTAATAACATGAAGGGTTCATAACAAAAACCAGACAATTCCAAAAATTGATATTTTGAGATTAATACATCTTCTTCCTCTCCAAAGTCAGCTCTACAGATTGATATTATTGCTCTCCCCAAAAACTGATAGGTCACATTATATTTTAGTACGAAGTATTAGCAATTCTACAAAAATAAGACAAGTGCAACACCTTTTCACCAAAATCCAGACTAGTCCTTGGACCTGTCTGCTATTTTCAGAACGTTTATTATTCGAAAATGATTTGTATTTAAATAATAAATAATCTTATTTGAGGATTAAATTATTTCATGTTTCTTTAAATAAGATCTCTGCAAAAACCAGACAAATCCATAAGTTGTTTTCTCAACTATCCTCTCAAAAAATATATTTATTTTACGTACAATGCAAAGCTGTTAGTGGGACAATAGTTGGTATAAAAGCAATTTTCATTTCATTCAGCTCAAGTGAAGCTACGCATTTTTTTTTTTAAAGTTTCTGAAAATTTTAGTTTTTGGAGTTGTCTGGTTTTTCTAATGACCCCTTCACATATAAATTAACTTATAATCATCATAAATAATACGATTAATCATTAATTGTAACACATATTTACCATTTATCAGTATTACTCTCCAAGTATAATAATTTTTTTTTTCCTCTATAATATAATATTATATTATATATATAATATAATATTATATTATAGATATATTATGATATTATTAATAATATTATTATTAACTCTGTCCATCCTTTTTCTTTGACCCCATGAAGTCTTAAATCTCAAGCCAAAACTTTTGCAAAAATTTCACATTTTTTATATAACCTCACGACTAAACTCTGACAATATCCCCCTTCATAACCTAAACTTTATCATTTTCCACAGCAAATGGAAAGTTAGTTAACTAGCAGAATATGCTGACCTGAAATACCACTTTTTTGAAATATTCGTGAACAAAATACTGTTTCTGTTTACTGTTCATAGCCTTTCTGGGTTTTATTGGTAGATAGACGTGGGAAATAGTATGAAACCATTTTCAATGTCTTTCACCGGTTTCAAAACAAAACAGGAAAAACATAGACTGATTGTTTCGAGTGCTCAAAAACTGTGGACTGACCTAAACATTTTTTTGCGTGTTTCTCATTCTTCCAAAGTAAGATTTTAAAATGTATAGTAATTTTTGAGAGACAAATTTTAATATAATCATTTAAGTATCTCCAAAAAGTTAGACAAATCATGGTTAGTAACAGGTTGATCATTGTAGAGCGCAATAAAATTCCAGCGATTCGAACTTTTTTAATGTTTTGCATAATTTTCAAATTTTAATTTTATATAAATATGTTCTCGCTCCAATCTCCGTTTGTAAGAATTATGTTCAATCACTATATATATATATATATATATATATATATATATATATATATATATATATATATACACACACATAAATATGTTGCTATTATATGTATATATTTATGGATTTTGTAACTTATCTAAAATAAAGTGATTAGCCTTTTAAAGGAGTAATATGAAAATATATTAGGTATGAAGACAACACAGAAACAGAATGTTCTTAAAGACAAGACTTGATGAAGCAGGCCTACCCAATTATGCTAAAGGTTTTGCGCTTAGAGCTGCCTTGGCACTTTACAAACTCTCTCAGGATTAGGAACTAGAGACTCAGGGATTTCCTGAATGGGACGAGTAGCTTAGGTCTTAACTCGCCGCCCTGAGCAACACCTTTTTCAACTTTAATTTTAGCAAGATTACCAACTAACGAGCTCACTTAGACCAGATCAAAAAGTTGATCTAACTCAAAATAAGGCTAAAACATTTTCATTAAAGTTTATTCTTGTTAAAATTGTCGAGGGAAAAACAATTACCGGAGCCCTCTAGCCGCCCGCGAAGTGCCTTCGGTGGCAATAAGGTTAGACTTGCTGTTACCAGGTTTTAAATTAATCAAAGTAATTCCGGGAAAGTTAATGCTTCAATGATAAAACTGGTTTCACTTCTAAACATTTTCCTTCGCCATTAAACCCTAAATAAACACATTAAGCCTCACCCTTTTAATTTAAGTGGAACCCTTCTCTTCCTATTTAAAACAAAAACTACTTAACCATCCTCTCGGTTTAAATTGAATGAAAATTAAGATTGTAACCTTTCAACTATTTTGTAGGAGAAATTGTAAGCTTGTGATCTTAAACTATCCCATATTTCTATAACTAAACTCACAGGGCAATTAACCTATTGACCATAATTGGTTAATGAATAAATAACTAAATACAAATCAGCAATAAGTAGTGCATATTTATGTATTATTATGCATAAATGTTTTCTATACTTTTCACAGGAAACCCTTGACATTCCGTTCACCTGATGAAGCAACCGGGATGTGTAGATGGGATACTTAATGAATTTAAAAAAAAAAAAAAAAAAAAAAAAAAAAAAAATACATTCCAGTTATCATATTTGAACTTTTTCGTTCAAATACATTTTTTACTTCGGGACCTCCATAACGACGGATTGAGATAAACATTCATTACATATATGGGAGTAGTCGAAATTTAAAATGATTAATTTTGGTTAGGAGTAAAGAAAGTATAAAAAAAAAATGGACTTTGTATATTTTTTCACATATCTCAAAAACAGTTAGAAATCGTGGTACGTGGAAAGTGACCATTCGAAATCCTAATACATTTTCTGAAAAAAATATAATCATCTCAGTCGGAGAAAAAGGTGCTTGTAATTCAAAGGGGCTTTTTTTTCGTCCCATTGGAAGCGAACTGGTAAAGATCTTCTCTTCTGAGCTTTCCAAATAAAACCAGGGTTACGGAAAATATGTAAAAGTCTACGATAACGCTTTTTCTGCGAGTTTGACTTTTTCTTTACAAAGTCCACTATTATCAGTTTGTCATTTTATTTCATCTTGTTACCCAGAATGTGAGCCCAGTTATCTCGAACAAGGTTTAGACGTACAAGTTCGGAGACTTTTATTCACTTCCATTGCTAAATTTAAAGACAAACATCATGCATGAATGAGTGAAAATTTAAACATTTTTAGTTCAATATAATTTGACCAGAATACTCCTCGCGATGAGGTAGATTCATTTTCTTTTCTTTTTAGCACTTTCCTCCGAAGGAAAGTAGCTATTGAGGTTGCACTCATGACGGAATTTTTGAAAATTTCTTCGAATCTTTATCGATCCTACCTAGTAGACTCCAAAAATGACCCCAGTTAAAATTTATACATATATATATATATATATATATATATATATATATATATATATATATATATATATATATATATATATATATATATATATATATATATATATGTATATATATAGTTATATATGTGTCCGTTAACAACACGGTACAGGCCAGAATTTTTGTTTTTTCGCCACGAAACTTGGTATATATTATTCCCCCATCAAACGATTGATCGAGTTCGTTAACCAACAAAATCGGTCCATCCGGAGGGGGGGGGGGTTTACTCCGGAGCCAGAGTAGTTATTTGCCAATACCAGTCGTAATTTTCGTTATATTTCAACGAATCTCGGTATTTGTTGTGTTCAACTGAATAGAAAAATGTGTTGTAAAAATAAACTAAATCGGTTGACTAGAAGGGGGGGGGGGGGGGTTTACTCCGGACAGAAATTACTAATTTCCTTATACCGGTCGTAATTTCTGTTGTATTGTTATGAAACGTCCTGGCTATCTAATAAGAAAGAAGTTTTGTGAAAATGAAGTAAATCGGTCTATTGGAAGGGGAGGGGGGGTGTTACTTTGTACTATGTTTGAATTGAATTCTTCCGCCAAACGTAGGCTCGCGAAACTCATCAAGATCAATAGATGAAATGTGAAGCTTTGTGTATTTAGTACGTAGTGTAGTACCACGCATACACAAAACTCTGGAAAAAAATTAATTACAAAATTAATAATTGAAACAGCTGCTCGTAAAAGCAAAAGAGCACAACTATTACCTAATGTTTTTATTTTAATTATCTATATAGGTTATTTTAAGCAAATTATTCAGGAATACACTCGGCACAACCCAATTCTGAGGAAAGTGCTTAGTTATGCAGCTCCTGCGTGACGGGCTTTTTTTTTAATTTTAGTTTTTCACCATTTGGTGATAAAACTCTATATTTTTTCTTTAATTACATTGTTATTTAATACTATTTCAGTTATATAATTCCAATAAAAAGAGAGTATCTTTTGTTGGATCAATTAACGAATAATTAGGGAACTGGCCCTTAAAATTTAAATTTAAAACAGGGAATTGGCTTTACTGCGTAGGTTAAGAGAAACTCAACTTAGCCTTATTAAACGGTAGAATAGTAAGTACCTTATTATTTTTCTCATTTAACCTTCCTTGGTCTTATCAGTAATATCATTAGATCCGCCGGTGATAAAATAACTGCCCAAATTAAATTAACTATTTAGTAGTTAACCAATCACACTTAATGACAAAACAAGACATACTAATGTTTACACAATGCAACAAGGCATCTGTAAAACACTTAATAACTGAATAATAATTCGTGAATGAGCTGTTGAGGGGTGGGAGCCCTCAAATATCCACTATCTTATATGTTTTACAACACATTAACATATACGTGAACGTATGTTGAAATAACAGACTGTTTTAAACCATTTCTGTTATGGCCAAAGAATGCCTTTTATTTCACTTTTTTAATTTTTGATTTATTTATGTTCTATAATGAGGAATATTTTTTCAATTAATTTTACCATTATGTTTATTGTTTTATTGGTTTGGTTAATTTAAATATATTTTTTTTTATTGATCTCTTTCCTGCAAAACTTGCAATTTATGTTGTTTTTAAAGCGCCCATTTATGTGGACGATTAACTAAACTTTCTTCCTTCCTAAAAATAGTTTCTCCCTTTCAAAAATGTGCGAAAAATAGTTTTTTTTAAGTTATTTATAATTATAATTAAATGCATTCCATGTTCGTTTTCAAGTTACTTACTTGGTGTTTTAATCGTGAATTTAGATCTTAAAGTTTTCTGATTTTGTATGTATTTTATTTTGCTAGCATCCTACAAGGAGGGAAAACTTTATTTTACCAAAACGTTTGGTTGCCCAACTAAATTGGGTTGCTCGAGACACAATATATTTATATATTTATATATATATATATATATATATATATATATATATATATATATATATATATATAACAATAGATAATAAGTTCTTTTCAAATCTCTCAGTAACTAGATTTTATTATTCTGTAAAGAATACATAAATATATTATAATAAACAAACAACAATAATAACAATCATTAGCGATAACCAAAATAAATACCTGTAAAGAATAATTAAATTACAAAGTCCATAACTCATAACTTAGCATTATAACAATCTAACGCTTGTACTGTTCTAAACACATGTTCCAACGCACAGATATACACTGCCTATCTAAATAGACCCACTGCCTGCATGATCACATGCCTTCATGATATACCTAGTCCTAGAGTGAAGGAACTTTACATATATATATATATATATATATATATATATATATATATATATATATATATATATATATATATATATATATATATATCAACCTGTACTTTAGTTATTCCAAGGAAAATAAAAAAAATACTATATAAATTAATTAAAAAAATAGATCTAATATCCAGTTATGTGCTCTTAAAACCAAATAATAATTTAAAACATTAACTATTTATCTATGTTCCATTTTATCAAAAAAATCAGTCCCGTAACAGACCTCAAGGGCCCAGAGTGGCAGATTCTGTACAGGTATCTAATTTTTGACCATACGGCACAGTAGGGAGATAGTGTGGTCAGTACTATGCTCGGGCCGCCTGATTTTTTCCCTTTGCATGTTCCCATTAATTTATTTATTAATTAAAGGCTGGGTGAGCCTAGGGACGATCGGGGACTCTAAATCCAACCCCCGAATGACGACAGTAGAAGATAAAAATCTTTAGAGCGCGCACGGTAAAGACTTTTATCTTCGCTTATTTTATTTTCCATCTTGGAATATTTGAGGTTGTTGAAGCAATCCAGGCAACGAATGCTTAAAAACAGCTATACTTGGAAATTTTTGGAGCACAATTTTTGACTTCGTAACCTTGTTTGGGCTGGATAGGAGGTGAACATATCAAAAGTCCTCGCTCGTAGCCTTTGTGCCGGAGGGAGGGGGGTTTAGAAGGTCCCATTTTTCGGGTTTTCACTTATATCTCGGAAACCCTGCGTCGTAGCGACATGACTATTCTATAACAAATGAAAGCTCCTACAAGTTCTATAAAATAAAGTTTTTCGAGATATCTTTAGTTTTCGAAATATCCGCTCTTGAAAGTCTGTCATTTTGGGGAAAAACACTTTTGCCACATATTTTTCCCCCGTTTTGACTGGATAACTCTCCAACGATGAAACCAAAAAATAAATAACGGTTATAGGGTTGTAGAGCGTGCACGGGTTTTGAACCTGGGTCCTCCAGTCCATTAGTCGCGTGCTCTACCACTGAGCTAACCTCAACCCCTTGTTCCATTTATCTTTACATAAAATATAAAACCCAACAGCTAATATACGTGCAATAACCACGTGTCGCCCCTAACCAGGATAAATATTGAAAAGTATATAAATTAACCCGTCCGTGTTATGAAATATTACTCATCCTTTAGAGGAAGTGGGATATCCCGAGGCAGGTACCAATAAACGTCAGGTAGCGTGTAACACGATATTAATCACAATTAGAGTTTATGACTAGGCTTATCTGGATGGATCGTCATTATGACGGCGTCATCTTACTCAGCTCACTAATTCATGATATAGCAATGAGTGGGCCGGTGAGTTTGTAGACATTTTGAAAATATGGTTAATTTGCTTAACTCATAATGAATAAAAGTCCGACTCGCAGGAACTGCGTCATCTTAGCGCATATTCGTAAATCTAATTCCTGGTGTGATTTAGAAACCTTCAAATACATAGATATATGAGGTCATCCCACAAGTTATATATATTTCTTTATTGATTATTACATTCTGTATATAAATACATCTAGTAATATGATGAATGATACAATAACGAGGTTCTGTGCTCAAGGCCTTCCAACTTCATCCTCGATTAACGCTAGAAAGACGCTCAGATGACGTTGAAAGGTGCCTACATAAGCTCCCTTCTGCTCCGACCAGTGGCTGGAGTCGAAGAGAGATCGGTGAGCCACAGAAAATTGTCGCACTTGAACAAAGAGAAAGCCATTGCTAAGACTTCACTTGATCACTGCAGCAGATCTCTAGGACAATGTCTTTTGAGTCGCCTTGGTGGAGAGAGTGGGTGGGTGGCACTTGATAGGGAAAGGACTTCAGGATTTTGATGAGCGGAAAGTTTAGGGTGGAAACGTTGGAATCTGGATAATACAATATCATTAACGAGTGGGATTTTGAGGTCTTTATGGAGGTTAAGGTTGGAAACATAAAAAGGAGCATCGACTATTGTTCTTAGGACCTTGGATTGGAATGTTTGAATGCGTCTGATGTTCGATGTTTTCGCAGTTCCCCATAGTTCTGAACCGTTAGTCCAAATGGGTTGCAGTAGTGATTTGTAAATGATCAGTTTGTTTTCAGTACTTAAATGTGATTTGCGGTTCAACAGTCTAAAGAGTTGTCCAAATCGTCTGTTAAGTTCTTGTCTTTTAAGTTTTAAGTGATGTTTCCAGGTAAGTCGGGAGTCCAAGTGTAGTCCGAGGTAGCGAACTGTATCAGAAGAGGGTAATGGGACGTTGTTGAAGATTACTTGTGGACAGGAACTGCGCCGGAGGGCGAAGGTGATGTGATGGCATTTTTCCTCATTCACCTTGATTCTCCATTTTTTACACCATTCTTGAATTTTATTCAAGTGGGACTGAAGATTCTGCGACGCAGTGTTAGGATTTGGGTGAGATGCGAGGATAGCTGTATCGTCTGCATAGGTTGCTAGAAGGGTGTCGGGACTTGTTGGAACATCGGCTGTATACAGGGTGTAGAGCACAGGGTCCAGAACACTGCCCTGAGGAACTCCCGCTTCCACAGGATAATATTCTGAGTACTCAGATCCTTGTCGGACCCGAAAATGCCTATTTGATAATTAGGATCGTAGGATGAGGTATAGGGTGCTGGGAAGAAAGGTTTTGAGCTTGTAGAGGAGGCCCTCATGCCATACCTTATCGAAAGCTTGAGCAACGTCCAGGAACGCTGAAGTGCAATATTCTTTTTGCTCTAGGGATGAAGATATTCTATCTATAACGCGAAGACCCTGCTGTACTGTGGAGTGTTGGGAACGGAAGCCAAACTGGTGAGTGGGCAGGATATTTTGGCTGTGAAGGATAGGTTGGATTCGCTTGAGGAGTAATTTTTCAAATATTTTAGTTAGAATGGGTAGTAGGCTTATAGGGCGATAGGATGAAATCCCATAAGTAATGTCAGTTTATCTCGGTGGACTGTAGAATGTGTCGAACCAAGTTTTTTTTCCTAGCTCTTCGACTATCACAGCAGGATTTTCTTCTACAGTAACCTACAGGAGTTTGCCGTCAAGCTCTGTTGGTCGACCTGTACGAGGCTTGTCTTCAAGCTTGCGGTTTCCTGCTCTAAATCGTTCAAACCAACACTGCACTTGTCACTCACTAATGACATTTTCACCATATATTTCTACAAGTTTTCAATAAGTTGAACAGGCATTTTCTCCTTTATCGAATTTACAAAGCATAACATGACCTAAGTGGTGTCTTGAAAGATCCATTTCAAATGAAATTTCAGCATAGAATAAATAAGATTCACCAACCAAAACATGATAAATAGAAGTGTATTTAATGATATAATAAACAAAAAAAATGCAAACAAAAATAAATTGAAAAGGAGGGAGCATAAACAGAAAGTATATTAAAAACCTACATTACTTATGGGATGACCTGATAGTTATCGGTCTCCTGGACAGCCACTCCAAAATTATCTATTATAATTTAATTTTTTTTTCTTATTTCAAGTATCTTCTTTTACTAGCAGATTTATTTTACTGATAAAAACAAGTATATAAACAATAATCAATGAAAAATTCCGAAAAACAAACACAAAGAAGTTTTTAAGGCAACGAAACCAAAACTTTCGTAGTTTTAAGCACTTATTCCTCCGAGAGAGATCGTCCAATCGGAAATTACTAAAGAACCATTTTAGTAATCTTTCGACTGGTTTCGTACCCGCTTTCGAGAAATTAAAGAAAACATACAAAAATCTCAAAACTTCTCGTGTCTGTTATTATATTTTTTCTTTTTCCAATACTTTCGTATCTCCAAACAAAACCAAAATTTAAATATCTTAGTTTGAAAGAACCTGGAATAATTTTAAAATGAATCTGTCATTCCTGGATACCCAAACTGAAAATTAATCACAAAAACTAGTATGTTTATTTTTCTCAAAAACAGTTGCAATATCGCATTAAAAAGTATTTCCTTCGTTTTCTTATGTTAGAAAACCCATTAAAAGTGTACCTAGAAACCTATTAGGTTTCCTCCCTATGAAAAGAGGGTGGAACGCGCTAATAAGACCATTTTTACTGTATTTACACTGTAATTTGTCTTAATCAATGGTCAGTATGTCTTAGCTTATCATAACTGACCATGATCAATAATAAGGTCCATATAAGACACAATATGTTTTTATTTCTCTTAAAAAAGGAAATAATGCAGCCGAAACTTCAGTTGATGACAGCACTGTTCAAAAGTGGTTTTCGCAGTTCGGTCTGGCCGATGTTCGGCGATCGATATTGGAAAACTTGAAGTTTTGAACAAAAATTGCAAAGTTTAGACTCGTAAGTGCGGTGTTCCAAAGTGAAATTTGCATATATCTTATTCTGTGAGCGGTGAATTCATATTGGCTTTCAACTAATAACGAACCGTTGCATTATTTAAGGATACTGTCTGTGTCGTCGGCAAAAGAGTACCATTTTCGTACCTGAATCCAAGCCATAAGACATATTCATGTAGGTAATAAAAATATTCTCAAGTTTTCCTATACAACCTGCAACGGCGGATACGTCAACTAGTCGTTCATCATGTAAATTAGTTTGCAGAGGTAAGGATGTAGGCCATTGAGCTGGGAGTGTTTGCACTGACTGAACTAAGCGGTGTTAGACGAGCTACATTGGGCGTGTTGATTTGACGCGTGAGCCTCGTCGAATGCCAATAACATACATTCCCGTGCCAACATGAGCAATTTGACAGCTGAATGGGAATAGCTTACCTCGTTCCATGTCTATTGACACGATTAGAACCGTTTACAAGGCTTATAACATGACTGTAAACGTTTGTCGTAATACAGCTTCATAACATGACTGTAAATGTTTGTCATGGTTGATAATGCACTCTTTGAGGTTTTTCCAGGTCGTTAAACATATTTGTGCATTAAGTAATTGTTGAGATTAAAGTCTCTATTTTAATCTTTACTGGAATTTGAATTTATTATTGAGGATTCTTACGCAAACTCAATAGGATTAACAGGAAATTGGGGTTAGCGGCTGTTGAATGCCCCTTTT
Source organism: Gonocerus acuteangulatus (assembly GCA_946811695.1). NCBI lineage: Eukaryota > Metazoa > Arthropoda > Insecta > Hemiptera > Coreidae > Gonocerus > Gonocerus acuteangulatus. Next base: position 29,348,805 of record OX328127.1, read on the forward strand.
TAAAAATAGCTCAATGTCCAAAATACACGAGCCATGAAAGGCCACCCATGAATTGACAGCCACCCAAGGTTAACAAAAAAAGTATAACTATAAACTCCCTATACAATTTACTGATTCCCTCTAATGTGACAAACTACATTTAGGGCGTTTCCTCCCTTCCGCAACGCGGAGTAAACCCGCTTACATTCCACATGTGCAAACAAAATTTCGTCCTTTCATGCTAATAACAGGTTTTGATTTTCAGGTAGGTATATGTAAGTGTGTGCTCAGTTAAGACATGTCTGTCCACATTATTTATTTAAATTTTAACGTCCATTATTATTAACTAAGAATTTTGAGACGGGTTATCTATAGGTTACCACCCTTTTCTAGCCAGGACAGGGGTGATGCTTTCTTTCTTTTTGTTAAAGAAAAGCCACCACCCAATAGTGGGAATCGACCCCTCGACGGAGGGGTAAGTGCTCACGCCTTAACACTCACGGCCACCGGGCCTCCCTGTCCATATTAAAAATGTACTTGCTCTCATAAAACTATAAATATCCAGGGGCTATTTTGACATCTGGCTCTACATGAATATTAATTTATGCGTCACTCTTGAAAGAGTAAAACAAATTGTTATGTTTTTATGATTATTTTCATCGCATTTTTTTTTTTTTTTTTTTTCTATGATACTCCTTTTGGTTTTCAAATTTTGTTTCTTATTTCATTTCATCCTTCAGGTTTTTGCCAGATCATGTTTTCAACATATTATTTGAAATTTTAATCAGGTGGGTTGCCATAGTACCTATATGTATATATTTATATATACTCTATATATATATATATATACTCTATATATATATATTCTATATATATATATATATATATATATATATATATATATATATATATATATATATATATATATATAAATTTTAACCAACGTTATTTTCGTGATCTGTGGGTTTTGAAGCGTGAAATTTTCTAGCCGGCAGTTACAGATTGCATCATGAAATCAACCTTTTAAGGGGGGTTCCTCTCTATTGAGGGAGAGAGAAACCGCACTAAAAGGTCACAAAATGTATCATTTTACCGTTACATTCATTCCCGTCCCGGGGTAACGTCCCCCGTACAGCGTTATACAATTTTAGTGTTAACTTGTCGCTAGGTAAAAGATATATAGATGCCTGTAAGTGAGCCGAGGACAAGAGCCCAGAAAGGCTATATAGCAGGAGAAGTACCCTCAACAGCTCTCGGCCCTGGGCCGTCCATTGTAGGGGTATTGATTCATAGAGGGTTATGTCGGTGTCGGAAACAGCTACTGCACGGATTGCTAAAATAGTTAAGTTTCAGGGGAATGTGTAACGCGATTCGCGGGTAGTTAATATATGAGATTTATATAGGAGAGAGAGAGAGAGAGCGAGATGGAGAGACACTGCAGGTAAAGGGTTAATATCTAATATATAGTGTGTATAACAGACTGCTTTTAAGGTGCTGTTTTCCCTCAGTAATGAAATTTGGGAAATCGGTACAAACTCTAGATTATACCTGTTCCTCGTGAATTTATTAATATTAAAACCGTCTTCAATTCAGTATTTATTAATTAACTGGTTGTTTTTTACTGGCTGTCTAAATGTTTAACACTTCATCAATGCAAGATTATCCAACCAACTTCATCCTCGATTATCGCCAAATGGGCATTGAGATGACGTTGAAAGGGGCCTACCCAAACTCTCTTATGCTCCGACCAGTGGTTGGATCGGTGAGCCACAGGCATTGGTGTACTTGAAGGAAGAGAAGGCATTGCTAACAATTCAATTGGTCACTACAGCAGACCTATGGACCACTGTGTTCTGAGTCAATAACTTGTAGGAGAGAGTGAAGTAAAAGCTTCAAATAAAATCTTCTAAATTAAAAGCTAGATAGACTGACACATTAAATGCATTGAGAAGGTTCTCAGTCCCACTGTACCTCCTTAGATTGTTGGAGAGCTATTTGAGCGGCAGGTGACTACTATGAGTCAGCGGATGGACCCCGCTCGAAGGAGATCACAAATGGTGTAGCCCAGGGGTCCATTTTAGGCACTGACCTCTGGAGAATACTATATGATGAGCTCTGCTGTTATCGTAGCAAGGACACTCGAAGACCTCCAGATGAGGTTTAATCAAGTGATGCGCAGAGTGGTCTTTTGGATGGCCAATCACGTGCTAAGTTTAGAAATGGAGAACACTAAATCGTCTTATTAACGGGACAGAGAAGCCAGACTACTCTCGACTTCCGTGTAGGCCAGGTGATCATACGGTCGAAGAAATCTGTTAAGGGTTTCTGGAATGATAACAAGCTTACAACGATCAGGTCATCTTTGCTGCGGAGAAGGCAGCCGGAGTCTCCGACAACCCGTGTTAGAGTCCCTCTGGCCGGTGGGCGTAGCGTCTCAATGACTGTGGTGCCCTTGAACCGTCTCTATGGATGCGAGGTCTGGGAGGGAGTCGCGGAAAAATAATGCACTCGCAGAAAGCTGGCCTCAGTTCAAGTACCCTCGCTAGGAGAATAGCCCACAGGGAAACACTGAGAGTTTCGCAAGAGCGGTGGCAGGCCGAAACCAGAGGTAGGTGGGCTGCCCGGAGTGCAGGACTTAAACGCGTGGGTAGGCATTTAATTTGGAGAGGTGGATTACCACCTCACTCAGAACCTTACCAGCCATGGAAATTGTAAGGGATTCTTCTGGAAAATGGAAAAGAATGTCATCCCGCTATTTCAGTACGGGGACTCACATTATGATGACGCTTACCACATCATTTTTTCAGTCCAGAAGGTGGGAAGAATACTGGATAAGACTAAAACTTTGACAATTTACATTTATCCTTCTAGTGTTATTCATCGGATCAACAACATAAGCGGATTTTTCCTCAATAGAGGGGGAGGAAACTCGCTAAAAATTAATAAAGTGATTTAAAACTATTACATTCAAGAGCTTTCTCAAAGCAACATTGTATAGCTGATAGCATGATCTTTAAAAAGCGTTCATACTTATTGGAATGTAATATTTACATATTTTTACCCAGATGTGAATATTTCAACAGTATTATATATGTATCTTCTAACGTAGATGTTTAGGGCCCTGACGAGAAGCCTCATTTGTAAAAGCAATCATGAAGATAATACGGACTATATTAGTCCTGCGACGCACTGAAAATGCTGATGAAAGGAAGTTTGAACGTTGAAAGGGGGGAAACCCGTTCTCTGAAAGGCTATTGATTGGTTTGAATCTTTACACGCTTTCAGATCTCGTTAAGTCCGGGATCCAATTAGCATTTCGATGCTTTCCACAACCAAGCCTTTAGAAATTGCCAATTTCCCGGATTTCTGCTAAAAAATATTCGATGGGCATTGAATGTCGTGAATGATTGTAATCATTTTCGTATTATATTAAGGTTGTGGTGTATTTTAGAAAATAATTTTAGAACGCAGAAATGTGAGTGTAAAAGAAACCTCTGAATAAGAAATATTCGTCACATTGTGTTAGAGAAAAGTTAAACAATGATAATTGAGTATCATATGATTTAACTAGGGCCACGTTGGGAAGTTGGCCGCAAGGAACGGTAGAGGTTGGGATGGGAAAATATGAGGAAATGCCATATTCCCTGTCAACAACAGCTAGACAAGTAGTAAAGATGAGTGAGTCTCAGCAGGAAGGATCGCCTATATATCTCAGAGGTCCCTAAACAGAATTGTGGGAGATCTGGTCACCGGATGCACTCCGCACAGGAATCCTGGACGTCATTTCGCCTTCAGATTTGACTAACTATTAACTGCTAAGGCCCCTGTATTTCTAGCATGGTCTCGATGCAGGCATTTGATGGGCTAGTTATAACCTATCAGGTGCCTTCACATGAAATGTTGCCTTCTATGGTAAAAATATCGCACCTCTTCCAAAAGGCGATATGAGGTAAACAAAGTACCCCCCTTGGTAAATGTTTAATTAAACGCATTTAAAAACCGGACAAACATATTTTAAGAATTTTATCATTTACTTTATTCATAGGCTGTCCTCTGCAAGCTTAAAGTCACATAAACCATTTATTATTTTCCCTTTTGATGGCATTAAGTCAGTTCTTAATTGCACTTCCAATATTGTGAGATCTAGATATGTACAAAGATTAGTTTTTACTGGTTGCTGTTTTAGAATCTTATGCTTTATCTGCAGTAAGATGAACTTAATGTGGTGTTTATAGTTTGTTTTCCCTTCCCAAATTTTTCCAGTCTTTAAACAGATCAAATGTTTCGTTTGGAGCGTCTAGACCATTAGAAACAAACAAACAAGGACACATACCTCTTGGGGCTGCCGAGCCACAAAAATATTTAAGGAAGATCTGACAAAGCCGTAAAAACCGCAAAAGTCCTGGAGGACTTTACTCCATCGCGTGGTATATTCCGACCCTGAAGTTGTTGGCTCTAATAAAATCCTTAAAACATCAGCTTTTCGTAAGATATTTCTAAATTATAGGTCTTCTGACGGAGTTAGTTCAAAAACCTCATTTTCTAGCAGGAAATATAAAACGCCGATTCTATGAAAATAAACGGATTTAAGTGTATGTATTGATTTCTATATATATTTAGTACATGTTCATTATTTAATAATCCCCACTATGTTATAATATAATTGAGGTGTTCTAGACCAGAAGGGCGAACTCTCCATACGTAATAACAGAGAAAAATGCTCGAATCCGCGCAGCTTTAGCTTAGACCGTCCCCAAAATGTTTTTCATGTGGATTTCATGTGCGCAAAATAAAAATAAAAACATCAACTGGCGAGTTCGCCCTCTGGTCATGAGAGCCACAATTGAAAGTCTCAGTGCAAAAGGTGTCTAACCAACAATAAGAAAAAACTGAGAAATTCTGAGTTTTTTTCAGTCACCATTTTTGTCACCAAAACCAAATGTTTTTCAGATTCTTCTTAACTTTAACTCCATTTTCTCAGTTTGATCTAATTTTGGGTTAGTCACCTTTGGCATTATTTCAATTATAGATAGCGAGTCAGCGAAAATGATAAAATGTTCCTGAAAATGTATACGACTTTGAAGAAGAGTTTCATTCCGTGCCATCTTGACGCCATATCTTTTTATTATATTACTATTTATGGAGACTTCAGAAACCATTCCTACTACTAGTATATCACATATCCCCCTTTGTTGGAACGCAGACTCCCTTAGTCCTGCCAGAACTTTCCAGGACGTCTTCTTGGTCCTCTGCCAGAACTGTGAGTTACCATTATTTCTCTTGGATCTAGTACTCTACAAGCACGAAACTCATGAGTTTATGGAGAAAGAACCTCAAAGAATGCCCTTTTCTTACCCCTTCAACTAATCGGTGCCTTAAACTATTATAACTTACGAGCTGTTACCCAGTGTGCCTATGACATACTTTCTGCCTATGACTCTCCCCGTATCAGATCTACCTGTATGCCCAGTTACGTCAAAATCGGTCAAACGATGTGAATTTGTCTATATCTGTCTATATATTCGTGAAACAGCCAAGAGAGGCCAGCACCACGAGTAGATAGCTCTTTTCAAAGAAAGGCCAGCGCTCCTTAGTTAGGCAGTGACTGTTGATAAAAAATTGAAATAAACTGCATTACATGAATATATAATGATGTAAAGTCATCAATGAGTTCGAGTTATTCAAAATGGCTGTCGATTCAAAAAGGCCGTTAGGATCTGAATGGTTCAGTGCAGCCAATTTTTCTTGAACAAAACTTTTGACCTTTTGATAAAATTTTGAAACTTGACTATTTTGACCTAGCCTAGGAGATTTCCCGTATCAAGACCTACCTGTGTGCCAAGTTTGGTCAAAATCGGTCAAACGGTGTAAATTTGTGTAAGGAACAAACAGACATACGTACAAACAGACAGACACGTGATTATATATATATATATATATATATATATATATATATATATATATATACATATATACATATATACATAGATAGTTTTGTTTAAGAATTCGTATAAACCTCTAAAATTGTTAGTCACCTATGTTGCGGTCCAGCAATATAAATAAATAAACATTAAGTGAACAACATTTGTTTTTTGTTTTTTTTAATTCTAACTCCAATCAATTTTCTGAAATTATGATATTAATAATCTTCTTATTTTTTTTTTCAGGCTGGCGGCGATGTGCCAGTCGCACACTTTGAGCCCCAAGTGGCAATGCTATGCCACTCGAAAGATGACGCTTACCACAGCCAGTATATGACTGAGTCTGGGAGGTGGGTTACTGATTCTCAGCACAAATTCACCTGTGCTAAGGAAAAAATGGACATCTTAGAATACTGTAAAAAGGTTTGCAATTTATAATTATGTATTAGAATTGTATTTATTTTAATTTAGAGTAATATGCGAATAGACGAAAATTTTAATAACGATTGGCGCCATACTTGAAAAATATCTAGAATATACGTCATCATTAGAAATTTATTAAAATACATTATGGTAAATAAACAATTTACAAACCCCTCAAGCATTCAATAAACTATAAAATATTATTATGATCAACTAAGAATTCAAAGCTTCACTTAGTTTTTTCATCATATTCGCCATTATGATTTTTTTAAAGCATTAAATGAACAGACAATTAAGAGTTATGAGTAAAAAAAAAGTCCGTCTCGCAGAAGCTGCATAACTAAGCACTTTCCTCAGAATTTGGGTAGTGTAGACTGCTTTCCAAAACAATTTGCTTAAAATATCCAACATAAATAAAATAAAAACATGAATAGCTCTCTTTTAATTTTGTAATGAGTTACTGTTCAATTATTAATTTTGTAATTAATTTGCTTCCAGAGTTATGTTTACATATGGTAACTACTACACTACTTAATAAATACAAAAAACTTCATATTTTCGTCTTTTGATCTGACGCAGGAACAGGATACAGTCCCTCTGGTTGTAGAGAGCGCTCCTTGCGAACCTAATTCTATTGAAATATATTACAAAGTAAACCCCTCTTTCCGATTGACCGATTTAGCTCATTTTTCTTGAGCTAAATTTCTCCAGCTAAATTTTCTCATGGGAACACTTCTTTCCCATGAGTTTCCCACGACGTATACCGCGTTTCGTTACAATACAGCAGAAATTACGACCGGTATTAGTATATCAGTTATTTGGGTCCGGAGTAAACCCCCCCCCCCTCCTAATAAACCGATTTAGTTTATTTTTACCTGTAGATTACCACTACGAATACCGAGTTTCGTCGAAATATAAAAAAAATCATGGCTGGTAGTGGCAAATTGGTATTGTGGATCCGAAGTAAACCCCCCCTTCTAATGAACCGCTTTAGTTTATTTTTACATCTCCCTTTTCTCTCTAGATTACCACTACGAATACCAAGTTTCGTTGAAATATAACAAATATTACGGCTGGCATGGTCAAATTAGTGTTTTGGGTTCGGGGTAAACCCCCCCTTCCGGATTTTGGTGGTTAAGCTCGGTGTTTTGAGCAAAAAAAAAAAAAAAAAAAAAAAAAAAAAAAGAAAAAAAAAAAAAAAAAAAAACATTGTCTCAAGAATTTTATGATTTGCACATATGTACTTGAATTATTTTTTAATGATCTTGAGTTGTTTCGAAGACATTCGCACAAAAATTAGCATGCACACTGGACATTAAATAGCTTATAATAATATTTAGTGGTGAATATGCTAAATTTTATTTACTACAGTTCATTCTTTTATTATTTGTTATAATTCAATTGTCAGAAGTGGATAAATTGTTTCTAAAATGTGGAAAACGTACTTATAGTGGTATATGTAATTTATTCATTCTTTTATCAGACATAAACTTAATATTTCAGTGACAGTAATTTTGAACTATCGTTAAGCCATAAGAAGAAGTACAATTCAATTGTCAGAAGTGGATAAATTGTTTCTAAAATGTGGAAAACGTACTTATAGTGGTATATGTAATTTATTCATTCTTTTATCAGACATAAACTTAATATTTCAGTGACAGTAATTTTGAACTATCGTTAAGCCATAAGAAGAAGTACAATTCAATTGTTTGCAGTAGAATTGCTATAACAATAATCTCAAACGCCAAAACTTTTGTCCTGAAAATTTATTTCAATCTGACTTACGATGCTTCCATTCTCAACCCTCATTTTTTTCAGACTTAACAATACCTAATGATGAAAATACAACGTTTCCAAAAGTAAATCAGTTTTTTTTTATCTGAAAGAAGATAGGAAACAGTCCCTTAGAATAAGTCACACGATCAGGGAAGATGTAATTGTTTTCTTATGTAAATTGTATCTGGAAAAGAAAAAGAGGAAACCCCCCCCCCTCAATGCCCAAGCTTGCTCGTTAGATAAAATACATGCAGCCCTGAATAACAAACACAACTCTTCCTTACAAAAACCTGATTGAATATTAAAGTCTTTTTCCTATGTATTCCTCTTTTGTCATATTGTTTTTTATTTGTAAAATGACAACTATTATATTTATTATTTATTTATTTGCTTTCATCATTTTATAATAAAATGAAAGCAAATAAATAAATATATTATTATTCATCATTTTATAATAAAATGTAGTTGCGAAAAAATAAAAAATAAAATGAAATACCAGGGTGCAGTAAAATTCCAGTTTGTTTTTTTTTTTTCTTTTAACTTTCTCAAAAATACATCATTCGAGATAATTCCTCTGTTACTCCATTCGTTTGTAGTTCCTATTTTCAAAAGGTTCGTCCCGCAGAACCAGCGTAAACTAAGAAAATATCGTAAAATGGTACGAATCGCAGGAACTGTGTCATCTTAGCGCGTTTCCACAACGTGTTTATCCCTATTTTGTGAATATAACCTACTCCAATGAAAATTTGAAGAAAAGTCATATTTTAGGCGCCGCTTACTTACAATAGTGCAAATTGCTCACTCTGAAAGATCTATGACAAGCAACCAAAGATTGTTTCTCACTTTACGTACCTTGTTTTACTGGAAAATTAATATTCCTGCTAAAATCAATTTAAAAACAACAAGCAATAAAAAACTGGGGAAATCAAATACGAAAAATCCTTTAAAGCAAAGAAACTAACACTTTCGAAGCTGTAAACACTTTTTTATTGTCCCATAGAACCCCCCAGTTGATTTATATTGTTCGATAGAAAATTACATTAGAGCCTTTTTAGTAGATAATTTCGTAAGCTTTCGAATGGTTACCTTCCACTTACGACGATTTCTTAGCCGACGGATTCTGCTGGTTAACGACCTTGATCTTTCAGTTAGACGAAAGATTTTTGTACCAAATGTCATCAAAATGGGGCCATTTTTAAGGAAGTTCCACAGCGAACAGACATTATATATATAAAATTGTCTGTTCTTCATCTTGAATATTTCATGTTTCAGAATTCATAGATCAAGAAAATAAGTTTGAAGTCAAGGAATGGTTGGGTTTCGGCAAAGAGAAAACGTCAAATTTCCAGAAAAATCTATATTTCGAACGTTTGGGCATGCTTTTTGGCAGCCTTCCAAGAAAGACGGGAAGAAATATCATGTCCTACTAATGAGGAACACTTGTAAATAAAATCAAAATCGCTCCAGTAGAAGTGGTTTCTTACTCCAGAATAAAAATAAATTCAAAATTAATAATTCATTGAGCTATTCGCTACAAATATAAAATAGCAAAACTTTTTATGTTTATTTTGTTTTAATATAGGTTATATTAACTCCTTTTTTCAGGAATTCGGCGTAAACTAACCGCATTGCTGAGGAGGTTGTGCACTTATGTAGCTCCAAATGTAATTCATTTGGCCGTTATTTTTACCTTCCTGCCATGAAAATCGGTAGATATTTATCCTCAGGAATGTGTATTATGGTAAAACGCTATGTGGAAGCATTTCCTTCGAGCTTGTATTATGGAAACCAGAAAACTAAACAAATAGTAATAATTTGGCAGGGTTTCCGAAATTCTTTAATGTTATAAATTTCCATTTGCTGTTCTTCTCGTTTTCCTTGAATAAGGGAAGTCCTGGAAGTGTACCAAACTGGCTGAAATGTAATGTGATATTTTAGGAGGAGTCATCAGCATTAGGAGGAGATATTATAGGAGGAGGAACATATCTCGCCGCTATCTGACCCCAGAGTATTAGACATTGAAATATCGCCGAGGAACTTAGGGTCGTCGAGTTGTACACTGCTTCACCTCGTCCTTTACCAGCGGTTGGGGTGGGAGAGGCGGCTGAGGAAGGGGGCTTGGATTTGCATGTGGATTAATGCCTTCATGGCCGCGAATAATGATAATTAGCTTCCGAGTTGACAAGAACAGAATGGCTTTAAACCTCAACATTCAAGAAATGTTGTACTTCACACCACCGCAAAACAGGAAGAGTCCTTAGATTAGATTTATCGTGACTCATATCCTCCGCAGTACTAGGTGTACATCGGCCATTGTCCAATTAGGCGAGTCCTAAAAATGGTCAAACCTTACCATAAACTCCTGATGAACCCTAGATACTGCCTGACTTTCGTCAACCTGATTTATCCTCATCAAGGCTACTGAAGTGTAGGAACCCAATGCTACTCATTCAAATGTAACATGCTTAGTTGCCTCACCCTTGTCTTTGCGCCATATTCAGACTGATGATGACCTCATCTTCATTGTCCGAGAGAGTGACTACTATCTCTCCGAAGTATCTTCTGGCCAAACCCAAGAAAATGCCATTCTTACCTATATTTCTAAGGTCTACGAAGGACTCCGTATGGGTAATTTTATACTTTGCACAGAATTTACCAAACTTTCAAATGTATTTGTTAATATTGCCCATCTAGCACAGGCCATTAATAATCCAACAAACAGCAGTGGGCCCATAAGAGTCGCTTCCTGTCCTAGTCCTGCCAGTTTGTCGGCTTTCTCGTTGCCAAGCGACCATAATGCAGTAGTTTTGTAGGTAATTAGATGGGGATACAGCTAACATGAAACCTTTCTTTCTGGGGTGGGGGGGGCTATTCACGCCTTGCGTCATGGTGTCCCTTCAGGGGCCGCTTCTCCCTAGTTAAAATGTAAACTTATCATCATGTGCTTACTATTACTGCTGGATTAATGTTGTATTAGTGGTATAAGGCCAACCATTCTAGCAAGCACGTGGTGCGCGTGGACTTCTTGACAAGAAGAAGGATGAGTCACCTCTTTAGGACAAAAAGAAAGTAAAGTGGTTTTAAAACAAATTTTGGCTGATTTATAACTGGCCCCAGGCCTCTTATATGCACAATAAAAAGCTTTATTGTGGAATAGGTTTTGTTTAAGCAGCTAAAACGTGGCGGGCTTTTTGTTTGGTCGTATGTGATATTATAAATGGACCACATATTATTTCTCGATCAAAGAAAAGCTACAGAGAGATGAATATACTGCGAATATTCCCTCAGCATGTTCGAAGTCACAATTATGCCAGTTTTCCACCCTTGAAGATTGCAAACGAAGAGCGATACCTAAATAATACCGCCATTTTCCCGTTTACAACTTAAAGCGTCCACGTATTAAAGACTATAAAGCGAAGTTTTTGTTCGTTTTTTGTGATCTTTTAAATGGACGGCATGTTGTATTCAAGAGATGAATCTACCCCGATTTTTCGACCCCGTTTTTGAAAGTAAAATGATGCCAGTTGTCCAACCCTTAACCCTATAGAGACGGCAGCAGTGGTATGAGGAAGGGTACCCGGTGACGGGACCCTCCCGATACCTGCCTGTCCCTCCTGACGGCTACTAGCTAGCCTCTCACGCCCACTCGACTTTTTTTTTTAGATTTGTATTCTCCTATTAGTAATATATATATATATATATATATATATATATATATATATATATATATATATATATATATATATTCTTTAAATAGTGCAGAAACATTTTCCACGTATCACCTTTGTACTACTGATAGAAAACATATCCCTGGAAACTGCGATGCTTGCTCAGCAAATTACATTGTTTACGCTTCTGAAAAAGCCTATCGTCTTCGTCGAAATCCTAGAATGCTCTTCAATATTACTTCCCGGAGCTGAGGAAGGACTGTGGGCTGCGATTTATCATCTTCCGAGAAGTCTCAAACACGTCTACTAAGAAATCTGACTAATATTCTAAAAGAACTAGAGAAGCCCGCCGTCCTTATTTATTTTTAATTTAATTTTCGATCATCGCAACGACGGAGATTTGCTCTTTTTAAAATACAACAAAAGAAAAGAAGCGGCCGTCCTTATACGATATAGAGTGAGGTGGCTTCTTCAGAAGCCCACCGTCAACCAGTCACGGCTTTCTGCTGGCTGCTGGAGAAGCCCACCGTCCAGAAAGGGTTAAAGGCCACAAAAGGGAGAGCGATACACGTGGAATATCACTATTTCCCCTATAACACCGAAAAGCGTCCGGGGATTAAAGGGTAAAAACCGGACTTCTTTTTTTTTTCATTGTGAAATAAGTCCTTTTGCCAGAGCCAGACCCCCGAGTTAGAGGGCTACCACTGGACGAGGGTCTGATATTTATTAGTTCTGGATGTTTTCCAGTGGCTGGGCTCCCACTGGGCACTCTCTGCTTTATGTTGTCTGTTAACTTGTGGATTTTTTTGCCTCTATTTTGTTCTCCCTATGGGCCACTGATCGGTTGAGAAATTGCTATTATTGTTGTTTGCTTTAATCGATACGTTCTCGTATTGAGTTCTGTCTAGTCTAATGGAGTTGGGAGTCATAAATATATATATATATATATATATATATATATATATATATATATATATATATATATATATATATATATATATATTAGTTTGACTTGGGAAATCGACTGAACCTACTTTCTAGAAGATATTGAGAAAATTTGCCTAAGGCTTACCCAGGCAAAGGCTAACTTAGGAAACAGCCGTTAGACTTTAACATTTTCCCTTATGGCCGACATTAATTGAAACTAAGATTTAAAATTTTGTATAAGAGGAAGCATCAAAAGTATTTTTTTTTTTTTGTTTTTGTTGTTTAAATGTTATTAATTTCAATCATGTATAATACTTGAGTTAATTGTAGTTGTTGAAAATAACATGCTAAATCACTCTTAAAACTAATTCATTTGAATTATTTTCTATTTTTTAGGTCTACCCAAAACATGATATCACAAATATTGTTGAATCTAGCCGATTTGTTAAGATAACTAACTGGTGCCGTATTGGTCATTCAAAATGCAAACATACTGCATGGGTCAAACCTTTCAGATGCTTAGGTAAGTATTTTTTTTTTTCTAATATTAGTTACAAAACGGGAGAACCTTTAAAGTAAAATTTATATAGCTGACTTGATAATAAAACATACTCTCTCTATTTTAGTCGCAATGACTTGAATATCCCAAAAAATATGACTGAGCTTCTCACTGAACTTACACAAACATATCATAAGATATCTACAACGAACAATATTATGCAATTTCATATATTTTTAATGACTTTTACTTGATTCATACCTATGTAAAAATTTTAAATAAATTTGTCATTTTCATGTAATAAATTCTTGGACAGAATTCATTGGAAAAATTACTGGTTTATTCGTAAGAAGCCTTAACTCTGTTGTCTGTCTGTATTCATTTTAACTTATTAATAAAATCATTAGTACTGGATGAGAATAAAATACCTGACGTAGCTTTCATGGATGTATATAGGAAATAATTTCTGGGGGGGGGGGTATGGAATACTAACAATCTAGAACTTGTAATAGTTAGCCAAATAAAGCACTATTGCACAAAAAAAAAAAAAAAAAAAAAAAAAAAAAAAAAAAAAAAAAATCTGAACTAAGTGATCTTATTTAATTTAATTTTTATAAACGCCCTTGGTAGCTGTGCTTTGTTTTCTTTTAACTTAGTGTACTTTTCACAGTACTGTAAATAAAGACACAGTATTAATTGTGATCACTTTTCTTGTGTGTTTCTTTAATTGGCTGCAACCATTCATAGCCAATCCAATTTCAATATTATCACATTGAAACAATAATAATTTTGAATTCCAAAAAAATATTACCAATTTTTGGTGATTATAATATAAGAAATTATGTCAATTTTTTCTTAACAAATCATTTCAGTTTTTTCCCCCCAAATGCAAGGCATCACTGAAGGCTTAAGAGTTTATCCAGCCAAGAATCACTTGTGCTACCAGAAGTGATGATTAAGTAATTGCTATTCAAAATTTATGAGTGATAATGTGTTAGCCATTACTAGTCATTCATTAGACTAAGAATGATCAATCATTATTCTTACTCGTTTACTCGAGTAAAGCTCTACGCTGTATACAAGTCAGTTGTGCAGTGTACAATTGCTTTCCGTCTCATAGTTTTCTATTATTTTTATGTTGGCTACATTTTACAGAAGGACCGTTCCAAAGTGATGCCCTCCTAGTTCCCGAAAACTGTCTGTTCGATCACATCCACAACCAAACCAAATGCTGGGAGTTCGAAAGGTGGAACCAGACTGCAGCCCAAGCTTGTATCGATAGATCTATGTCGCTAAGGACATTTGCTATGCTCCTCCCTTGTGGAATATCTCTATTCTCCGGTGTTGAATTTGTCTGCTGCCCAACAAAAGGTCTGTATCTAAATTTTAAAATTATTGTTTGCATTAATAATGCTTAAAATGAAATATTTTCAATTTGATTTGAATCTGAAGGATTTAAAATGTAAATACATCCAGAATGCCCAAATTTTCTTAATTCTATGGGATCATTCACAAAGGGAGCTAACTGATCTCCATTTGAGCTCATTAATCATACCCTGGCAATAAAATTTAATGCGAATAAATGAGAAATTGACTGATATTTACCTTTATTTGATATTATCATAAGATTGATGTTATAGCAAAACTTATTTATATTACACAATTAATTGTGGTGAAAACCTGGTGATTTGTTGGTTTTCCTATATGATGCAGTACCACCAACACCCAGCCAAATCAATGTTAAACATGTTTCATAAAATAGAAAACTATTTATTTTTTTTTTTTTCTAATCAGTTAAAAAAAAGAAAGATACTTTTGAAGCAAGTTAATTACTTTATTTGATTTCTTCACTGTGATTGGTTAGAGTGTTTCCTCCCTCCCTATAGGGAAATTAACCAACTTATGACGTTAATCCTATGGCACAATCTGCAAATGTTGTTAACTCGTAAAAGTGCTCTTCGTGTTTCATAACCCATAGTTTAAATTTATATATAAGCGACTTCTTTGGCGATTTTCTCATATATATATATATATATATATATATATATATATATATATATATATATATATATATATTTAACATTCATCCAAAGAAATATGAATACATTTTGGTTACATTTAAAATGAAGACAATATTAGAAAAATATATTTAAGAAGTCAAGGAATGATTGGGAGTCGGCTAAGAGAGAATGTCAGATTTTCAACTAAAAAAATCTATATTGCAAATTTTTCGACATGCTCCCTGGGAGCATTCTCCAGCTAACAAATAAATATACGTAATTAAAAACGAGACTAATGAAAACAGTATAAAAAATTGGTTTTATACTTCATGACAATAGGTTAATAAACAATTGTTTAAAGTACATGTTAGCAAAGAAAAGTTTTTTTTTTTTATATTAACAACAAATTTATCAGTAGTTTTATACAAAAATTAGTTAATTTTAATTAATTAATTTTTTGTAATTTGGCCCGAATGATTTTATTCATTGTTGACTAATTTCCCTTTAGAGAGAAATTATTTACTTTGTTTTTATTTCGAGATGGCTATTACGAATCTAAGATACTTCCTTAAAATCAAAATGTTGATTAATAATAATATTCTATTTATTATGTTATTTTCATCATTACTGTTTTTTGTCGTTTGCAGATAAGGCCCCATTAAAGAAAGCTATCGTTCCTGCTCTTCCAATGGGTGGATCAGAAGTTTTCGACAATGTGGATGAGGGTGACGATGACTTGGATCCCGATGACGATGAGGACTCAGAAGATGACGATGAGGAAGAAGATTACGACGGCTATGATGATATGGCAAGTTCAAGCACTACGAGTACCCCAGCACCGACTACCGATCCTCCTCGACCTACCACTGGCCTCCCCACTCCTGATCCGTACTTTACCAACTTCGATCCGAGGGCTGAACACCAGGCTTACAAGGAGGCCCAACAACGTTTGGAAGAGCTGCATAGGGAAAAGGTGACAAAGGTATGAATCATTCTATTCACTAAGTAATCACATCTCATTTTGTAAAAAAAAATAAATAAATAAATCAATGTTTCCCTAGGTGCTTTAAGTTCCTTCATTCTACCTTTTATTTTGTATGCATTGGATTCCATGTCTATTTGATCATTCTTGTGGACCTTAGAAGCCAAATTTATAAAATTAATGCTTGAACACTTGATATTAAGTATAATAATCAATTTAAGTTATAAGTAATAGCATAATAAATTAAGAGCATTTTTCAAAAATATGACAAAGTCTATTTTTTAACAGGTAATGAAAGACTGGTCAGATCTGGAAGAGAGATACCAAGACATGAGGAGCTCTGATCCAAAACTTGCAGAAGAATTCAAGCAAAGGATGACACTCAGGTTAGATAGGTTAGATTATAAGCAAATAAAACTAATAATGGTAATGGCAAATTATATGGGCTCCACAGTTTTATTTCCAATGTTCTTGTCATATATAACTTATTTATTTAATAAAGTTATGCATGTGCACCCCTTGCCTAAGATCATGGGTTCAAGTCTCCCTAGGGGCGATGGCTTTTCTTAAAAAAGAAGAAAAGGCATCAGCCCTATCCTGGCTAGAATAGGGTGGTAACCTGTAGAAAACATATCCCGAAAATCTGAGTTATGTTTATGTCTAATGTTTTTGTCATTAGTTAAATATTTGAGCCCAAATTATCTACAAGGTCATGTATATATTACTCCCCCCCCCCATTTCTAGTCAGTATAGACGATTCCGAATCGTTTTCAAAAGAAAAGCCACCACTCCATGTGAAATAGATGAGAGTTTATTTCTTCAAGGAAAATACAATGTATGTCGCGTTCAACCATAGCAATAAGTTTTGGTGGAATTTGTAGAGAATCAACACTTGTTTTATTGAAATGTTCTGAAGTTATAAAACAGAGAGCCAATGTACCTTCATCATCTCTTCGTGATTTTTGAAAAGCTTATAGTAATTTATATAAAATTGGTTTTAACATTTCACAGTGTATCATAACTTTAATTTCAGATGAATTTAGAAAATACTCCAAAAAATAGAAAGACTTTGGGGATAAGTTAAGTGGGGAAATAGAAAACTAAGAGGAACCAATGTACACCTTTTATCATATCATTTAGCCCAATAAAAAAAATAATAGTTGGGATTCGGCTACAAAAACATCAATACGATTTTTGTAAAATCTGTATTAAGGACGTTTCGGCTACTTTTTAGTAGCCTTCGTCAGCTAAAATACAAAACATAAATACAGAATTAATAAACAGAATAGTTAAACTAATAAATAAATATGGTGGATCTATAAATACAAATCACTTATAAAAACATGTTGTTGTTAACACCAATAAGTAACAGAACATTATAAACAGGTAAGTGAACAATAGTTTTTTTTTTCTTAGACCTTAGTTCAGAATATGGACAGATAACCAAAAACGTAAAAAGTTAAAACAAAATAAGTACGAATGAACAGACAATAATAATATTTTTAATCTTTAACAGATTTTCACAAAAATTGTATTGATGTTTTCCTAGCTGAATCCCAACTATTCCCTGACTGATTATTTATTTTATTTTAATTTGTAATGCCCCTTTATTTGTAATACATATTTTTTGGGACGGGTTATATACAAGTTACGAGCCATCTCTAGCTCGGATATAATGTGTCACCTTTTTTCGAAAGAAAAGTGACCTAATGGAAATCAAACCCACCACCCAAGGCACGGAATGTTAACCCCTTAACACTCAAGATCCTTGAGCCTTTGAACTAATTACAAATATAAACCATAAAAATATGTTGTATTTTTCTTTCATCAATTTAGTTTTTTATGATTATATTTAGATTAAAATAAATTAGTGTAGTGGTGCCCGTATAATTGACCAGTACCCAATAAATGTATTTTTTTATTTTTTGTAATGTGTATGTTTATAAAATATAATTAATTCAATTTATCTCAAATTGTACCAATGCTTCTTTCATACTGTATTTTGCAGTGAAATGTACATAATCCTTCCAGAATTTATAAAATTGACAGAAATGTACTGCAAGTGGATAAAACTTTTAAAATATAATTGAATGTTTTGCAGTACTGGACAAAAACTGTAGAATACCACAAAGCATCTGCATTAAAAGCGCCAATCTCTCCGAACTCCATTCAGATGAGCCAGCCATCTGTAAATCTTCATTTTCACCTCCCAGTCCTCCATGTGTATCCTGCATGGATAGGGTTTGGATGGGGGACTTGAAAAGACTATTCAATATTCAGAATTATCTGATATTTCTTTATCCTGGAAAAAAACCGTTTCATGAATGAATTTATAGGCCTTTGTGTTTTGTCCTTTTGCTAAATTCAAAGAGATTTCTCTTCAATAAGCCATTGACTAAATACTTTTAGGCTGACTAGTAGAGTTTTACTGAACTCTCATTCTATGAATGCCAATTCATAGAAATTTGTTATCTTTAAAGGTGACAGTTATTTTTTACATTCTCTTCCTACATAAATATATAGCCCGTATAAAATAACTCGGGCTTTTTAAAATTGATTTGTTGCTAAAAAAAACAAGGTGAGTGCGCTATGAATTTTTAAACCAAATTTTACAAAACAGACATTTACAGTTCTTTGACCTTTCTTCTTATTACTCCTTTTAAAATGTTTCCTTCCTATATAGGAGGGCAACAACACTCTTATGAAGTCTACCTGATGACCCAATCCAAAAGTGCTGACAAAAAATGTTGAAATTTCATAATCCATGGATCACCAAACCAAATCGTTAAAATTTGTACAATATATGTATGTATATGTGTATATATATATATTGTTATGATTAATTATTATTAAAAAAAATGATTGCGCCACGTTGGGTCGCCAATAAATGTAATGATAAATTATTATAAAAAATGATTGCGCCACGTTGGGTCGCCAATAATTGTTAAGATTAATTATTTTAATAAAAAGAATGAAACAATTGTAATTACTTTTATTATATGAATTTAAATTAATCTCAGGGATAAAAGTTCCGAGTGAATAAAGAATATAATATTGATTCTTAGACAATTCCGAAATACAAAACAATATTAAAATACACACAAACAATAATAAAATAATCGACAACTACAAAAAAAACAATTTTTACCTCTAAATCAATCCGCTTCCAACAAAACCTCAATACACTCCGTATTCGACCACTGCTGAGCATCAACTCACGATCCTCAATCCAAGGCTGCTGGGGATCAACTCACGCCATTCGAGCGGGAAACTTTGGCTTCTTTCTTTCTAACTTCCGCAGTTTGTTGGATTATATATAAAGATAAAAATTATGTTTTTCGTAATACCAAATAATTAATTTATTGTTATCTGAATGTAAATTTAATATGGATATATTGTATACCAGTATTGTCCAAAAACATTATTAATTTTGATCGTATATAATACGATGTTATTTGTATATATGGTTTGTGATTTGCGCGGGCTTTTCAAAATATCGATGGTTATTTGAATTTAAAAATATTTTCAAGAATGTAATATATCATTACAATATATATATATATATATATATATATATATATATATATATATATATATATATATATATATAATTCATAATAAAGAAAAATTTTGTTTAGAGCCTTCAGCAAATTCAGGAACATAATATATGCTTCACCCGAAAAACCTATGTAATGTACTGTATAACATACAGTTTTCTTTTTCGTACATGGCCACAGCGCATGCGCTAAGGCCAGCGGATACTTTTTTTGTAACGCGTTTTCTTTTTTCAGTTAAGTCATCGCTAAAGCATATTTATGCTAAGAAATAATGCTCTTGGGTTTAGGCGGGAAACCTTTAATTTTCAACAATAACTTGAAATCGTCCGATTAAGCTTTTTTAGAATTATAATCACTATTTATTTTATTTTAAGTCTTTAGGGTCCGTTCAAAGTTATATGAAAAAACATTCATTTTAAAATTTAAATAAGAGTTATTGATTTTGTAATGAAAACTTACTATAATGAAAATATATAAAATTTAACAAAATTTACCTTTTCTATGCAGTTATGATCTTGTAGTCTCTTTTACTTTGTTCAACAATCTTATTCATGTTTTAGTAACTTTTATTTTGTAGGTCGTACTTTTCATCACGAGATTCACTTTCATTTTGCGAGGTCTGTTACATTGATTTTTCCATCCTTGTCCGAAACGCATTGAAAAAGGGAATTAATAGTCCATTCTTATGAAAAAAAAATTAGAAGTTCAAAAATCAATATATTTTGTTTGTTTTCAGGTTCCAACAAACTGTACAGTCTCTGGAAGAGGAAGGTAACGCCGAGAAACACCAGCTCGTAGCCATGCATCAGCAGAGAGTTATGGCACACATCAATCAAAGGAAGAAGGAAGCGATGACCTGCTATACTCAAGCCTTGAACGACAGCCCAATCAATGTTAGTCAACATTTTATTTTCACTTGATTCTTTATTCGACTGTACAGTTATTATTATGGAACAAAATTGATGTTAATTGAGATATTTTCCAAAGGTTTAAAAATCATTGACAGCAGTAATTTTGTGCAAGGTTCTCTGGAAGAATTTCCAAATACATTTATATTAATAAAGTTAAAGAAAGGTTACTTTCCTCACTTGTTTAATACAAAAACGAATGGAAATGATATTGGTCCTATAACCTAAAGAAGTAATGGGCACCCAGATTTCTTAACGTACAGAGGAAGTAAATGTGTTAATAAACAAAATTATTCTCGTTCACAGACTCACCGTGTCCAGAAATGCCTTCAGAAATTACTCCGTGCTCTCCACAAAGACCGACATCACACTATCTCTCACTACAGGCACCTTCTGTCATCTAGTCTTGAGCAGGCCGAGAGGGAAAAGTCTATTACTCTTGAGCATCTCGTCGATATTGATCACATGGTTAATCAGTCTCTACAAATGCTAGACAGGTGGGTAGTATAACAATTTTTTAACTAGGTATTGAATAAGCCAATATTAATATTTTTTTAACGGTTGAAATGTGGCTATTAAATTTAATATTTATGGAGCTAGTGGTCAAAAGATATATGTGAATTAATAAAATTGCTTTATTAATCCCACTACTAGTTTCACACCTTTGTAAAATGAACATTTTTTATTCTTGTTCTGGGGCACCTGTCCCTTAAAAATAATTTTGAATTTACAGAATAATGAAAACAATTTAAAATTAAATATTACAGCTTGAATATAAACTAGGGGTTGGGTAAAACTTGCAGGGATAAAAAGTGGTGGGAGAGTCAGGATTAAAATGTTTGTAGGTTGGTAGAAAGATGGACTGACAGAGGCAAGGAATTCCATAGCAAGGTGGCATGTGTGACAAATGATTTTTCTAATAAAGCTGTTTAGTGGGAAGGAATACAGTGGAGTCTGACTTAAACGAAACATTCAGTTATAGGAATAAGATTTTTTCGTTCCCCGGCGGAACTCCATTTATCCTGTGTAATGAATTATTTACTTATACAATATCCAGTTATATCGTACATTCACTTATACGTAAACTAATTTGTTCCTCTGGTGTAAATACTATTCAGTTATAGGAAGAGACAACAGCTTTTCCATGAAACGCTTACAGACTGACCAGTGACTTACCCCCACCAGTCTCTCTCTCTCAATCATATCAGTTCTTCCTTGTCATTCTAGTAATCCAGCCGTGTTCTATGGACTCTACCTTGTGTGATTCCTTCGTTTCCGATCTAATAACACGGCACATGCCAGTGATTCATCCCCCCTCCACTCACTCATTTCCCTCCCTCATCACTCGAAAAAAAAAAAAAAAAAAAAAAAAAAAAAAAAAGGAACAACTTTTGCTTGAAGACAAAATAAAAACACTAGAAGAATTTGATGACAACCCCAACGAAATAAAAATAGACATAAGATGAAACAAATCGAGGAGAATTTTATGATATGTAACTTGAAAATATAATAATGTACAACGTTATGTAACAACAAAATATACACAAACAATAAAATTATGACTTTTTTAATGAGGAATTTATTTTATTTTAAAATAGCCACAAAAACTAGTTCTATTCAGTTATACGAAATATTCACTTATACGAAACATTTTCTGTTCCCCCTCACATTCGTGTAAGTGAGACTCCACTGTATAATGATCAGAAGGAGTTTGTAACAGGAGTGGACAAAGGATTTAAATTTAAGGAGTTGAAAGTAATTAATTTTAAAGTCTTCAGGATTGTATTACTTGGTAAAGGACTGAGCCCAGGAAGTACTGGCGACGATAAAGAGGGAATAGCCAATTTTCCACCTGGTAGAAATGTGAAGTTGGAGTCTCTGGGGATCCCGAGGAGAAAACGAATGAAACAGTTCATGAAGCGTTTGAGTTTTGCCTCGAGAAACTCCACCGCACACCAAACAACCATAATCGAACTGGGGGAATAAGTGTGGGTACAAGTTTTGGGGAGTGGACTTTGGGAGTATGGTTTTCCCGGCATAGGTTACGTTTTGATTGCACCTGCCCGAGTGTTAAACCTATTACAGCCTAAATAGGAAAGTACATTTAAGTAAAAAAATTATAATTTTGATAGGTAACAGAACTATAGATACAATTAACTTATAAAAGAACATATCATCTTGAATTCTTAGAATGAGTAGAATGAAAAAGTAAATAGGTACAATAATTGATTTGATTAGTAATTAGTAACATTAATTGATTTTACAAAGAAATAAGAAACTACATACCAATGACAAATATAGTAGCTAATAGTAACATTAATTAATTTTACAAAGAAATAAGATACTACATACCAATAGAAATGCCGAGCGGCAGAGGAAGACCAAGGTTGGCAATTAAGTAACCATTGTAGAGTGTCTAAGGAGAAGGGAATCTACTGGGGTATAAGTAAGTGAAAACAGCAGGTGGTGGGAGAAATGTCGGTAAGGATCAAAAGGAGTGGACTTTGGGAGTATGGTTTTCCCGGCATAGGTTACGTTTTGATTGCACCTGCCCGAGTGTTAAAGCTATTACAGCCTAAATAGGAAAGTACATTTTCAGCTCTCAGGGCCAAGTCAGGTCTGAAGCAAAGTACATTGGCACCTACCAGTCAGCTGATTTCAATCAATAAAGCATTTACACTAAACATCGACACCCAAAAAGTGTAGGTAAAGATGAAATGGTTGGGATTCGGCTAAAGAAACCTCAATATGATTTTGTTTTAAAAAATCTATATTTCGGACGTTTCGGCTACTCATTGGTAGCCTTCGTCAGCTAAAATGACAAAAAAAGAAATTAATACAAAAACAAAAAAAATTATAATTTTGATAGGTAACAGAACTATAGATACAATTAACTTATAAAAGAACATATCATCTTGAATTCTTAGAATGAGTAGAATGAAAAAGTAAATAGGTACAATAATTGATTTGATTAGTAATTAGTAACATTAATTGATTTTACAAAGAAATAAGAAACTACATACCAATGACAAATATAGTAGCTAATAGTAACATTAATTAATTTTACAAAGAAATAAGATACTACATACCAATAGAAATGCCGAGCGGCAGAGGAAGACCAAGGTTGGCAATTAAGTAACCATTGTAGAGTGTCTAAGGAGAAGGGAATCTACTGGGGTATAAGTAAGTGAAAACAGCAGGTGGTGGGAGAAATGTCGGTAAGGATCAAAAGGCATTTTTATGACAGGAAAGGAGAAAAAGGTGTTAATGGAAGGATACCCAAGGGGCATGGTAAAAATCTAGGTGGGAGGTCGGGAGAGTATTTGGAAAATATTAGCGTACATAGGAGAAATGCCTTGTTGGTCAGTTTTGTAGTTTATATTGTTTTTGTTTAAGTTTATGTGTACTCATTCCGAGATCTGTAGTCTTTTTTTGTTTCGTTGTGTAGAAAGAATTTTCGTGTTGTTGAAGTTAAAAGTGTGTTTTTGTGTAATGGCGTGTTTTGCAAGTGCAGATTTATCTATTTCTTTATTGGTGATGGTTCGTTTATGTTGTGTAAGACGTGAGTGAATGTCATTTATGGTTTCTCCTATGTATACACCATTACAGGAAGGGGTTTGGCAAGGGACTTGGTAAACACAACGGGTGGTTTGTTCAAAAGGGATGGGATCTTTGAGTTTGGTATAGAGGGTTTTGAGTTTGTTGGTAGTTTTCAAACCAAAATTTAGGGAAGGGTAGGATTTTTTTATTGTCTTTGTAAGTTTATCAGTCAGTCCAGGTGTAAATGGTAGAGATCGGAACATTTGGGAACTGGGAGTTAAGGAAGAATTGGGGGAGACAGTGTTGGAAGGTTGGGATTTTACTTTTTTAACAAGGGATTTTATGAGGTTGGGGGGAAATTGGTTGCGTGCCAATATATCTGAGGCCATATTAATATTTTTATTGTGGAAGGAAACATGGGATAGGGAGAGGACTCGGCGAAGGAGATTTCTGGCTACATTAATCTTGAGGTCCGAAATATAGATTTTTTAAAACAAAATCATATTGAGGTTTATTTAGCCGAATCCCAACCATTCTATCTTTACTTATCACCTCGACGGCTAACTATCTAATCATCATAACAAAAAGTGTAGTCAAATGAATAAAATCATTGATATCAACGCTCCATGAATACTTTATTTAGATGTTTTATTTTTGTTTTTTTTTTTGTTTTGTTTTTGTTTTTTAATATTAGTAATTATTCTAAAATTGTTATTAAATTTAATACTGATAAAATCTTTAATTCGCAAGTGAGCTAATACATTTTTAATTTTTGAAAGATTTCAACATTTTATTTCATGAATACTTCTTCACTGTTACTGTTAATAGGGTTTCTAGACTAAAAAAATTCCTTGGCTCACGTTTACTTCTCAAGTTGTAATTTTCTTCTTCTCTTGTCTGCTTTCCTCGAACAAGTTGAAGTTTGACAAAAGTTCTTGAGATAGCAAACTTACAGAAGTTCAACTTCTAAACAGAGTCCCTTCACAAATAACTCTCTGAGAATACAGAACTTTACTTGAAGAAAGTATCGTTAGAATGAGCTGCCTTCAGCTTGGAAACATTTCCTTGAATAGCTTCAGAAGGTCTAGAATGGTCTGGGCTTTCTGGATTTTTCTAGACTTTCATTGTTTCATTAATCTTAGATGTTTGTTATTTTAAAGATCCTCAGAATAAAAAAAAATATTATGAAATACATTACTATCAATTCAAAATACTACTAAAAAGATGTAACAAGTTTAACCGTACAGTATATGGACTTGTAGATCTAACTGAAACATTCTCAAAATAGTCTGCTTCTACATTTTTTTTATTTTTCAAATTACCAACAACATAAAATGTCCAGAAATATTTTTTATGTAAGAACATTTCCATTCTTATCAATTAATTTGGTTAGAGCATTTTTAAAAGAAATATTGAGTAATGCAAGGAATTTATTGAATTTCTGTCTTGAATACATTGTTGCTTATTTGAGACCAATGAATTTTGAATTTTCCTCAATGAAGTAAATCTCTCTCTCTCTCTCTCTCTCTATATATATATATATATATATATATATATATATATATATATATATATATATAGTGGTATATACATTTTATTATTTATGTTTAAATAAATAATAAAATGGAATTCAGTACTAGACTCTAATTTATTTCTCTTATGTGACATATCTGTTATTCATAAGGTACAAATATCAGAGAATTCTGGGTTTAGATACTTAGAAATGATTAATTCAGTTGAAAATGTTTCTACATGTTTGGTATTTATCCAAACTAACATATTGAAATTAGGGTTACGTTTGGAGTTAAGGGAATATTAGAAAACAACTATTTTATCAGTAGACATATGCAGTTTTAGGATTTTTCTTATATTTTCTTAAATATCTCAAACACGGTTGTCAAGTACTTTACAATGGGATGATCCCAGTTGGAGAAATTAGTGCTTGAATCTTTGAATGTGTTGGTTTTGTTCATTTGAACATTTCGTTCGTTTTGTCTATTTTCTTAAGTTTTGTAACTTCTTATAGCAGTGAAATGAATTTGTCAATAAAACAGGGTACGTAAAAGGAGAATAAATTTTTAATTGTTTATAATAGAGCTTTCAGAGCAGAATTCAAGTATGACGAGTGAGTATTTTCCACTAAGATTATTTGTCTCTTTTTTACTTGCATTTAACAGTGAAATGAATGTTTTAGTAAAACAAGGAAACTAAATCAGAAAAATATTTGTAATAGTGTTTTCCTAGAACGAAATTGAGAAGGGCAAAGAAAGTAATTTCCGCTTATGATACTGTCAGTTCCCTCTCGAGGCACCTAAACTCTTGCTTCGCTTTGAGATTTCATTTTACATTTTTATATCTGTTTATATTTTTCACGAAGTAACAAAAGAAAACGTTAGCTGTTTCTATTCTAAGCTTTCTAAATGTCACAAGGGATAAGATCAGAAACAGGCTAAGATGACGCATTTCCTGCGAGTCAGAACTTTATTTTGAATTATATTTATTCAAAATGCACGGCATACTACCATGAGAAGTACCGAGACAAATTTGGGAAGAGGAACTATTTTGTGAAGGGACTGTCGTTCGGACCAAGAGGTACCATTCAGAAGAGCACTGCCACCTTCCTTGATGGACTTGGAGTGTCCACTATGCACAATTGCCAATCACATCTAAGGCCACTGAGTGCCTATCATCCATTCACACTGATTCTTTATATACTTTAGACCAGAGATGGGCATAATTTTATTTATAAATAAAAATACGAATTTATTCGTACTTCATATACTTGTGAATACGAATATAAATAAATTCGTACTTCATATATTTGTGAATACGAATATAAATAAATTTGTATTCATAAGTGTGAATACGAATTTATTTTTATTCACATATATTAAATATAAAAATACATATAAAATTGTATTCACAAATTTTTCTGCGAATACAAATAAATTCACAGAAAAAATTATAAATAATCACAAAAAATGTGAATATTTACAAAAAATCAAGTGATTACAAAAAAAAATCACATTAAAATATACGAATACAAATTTATTCACATTATAATTTGTGAATAAAAATTTATTCACAATAAAATTCGCAAATAAATTATGAATTTATTCGTATTAAGATGATATTATGTAAGTTATTGAAGGTGATTTCCCCCCCCCCCCCACTTTGTGTGGGACAAAGTTTGTCATCTGATAATTTATTTGCGAATTTTTTTGTGAATAAATTTTTATTCACAAATTATATTGTGAATACATTTGTATTCGTATATTTTAATGTGATTTTTTTTGTAATCACTTGATTTTTTGTAAATATTCACATTTTTTGTGATTATTTACAATTTTTTTCTGTGAATTTATTTGTATTCGCAGAAAAATTTGCGAATAAAATTTTATTTGTATTTTTATATTTAATATATGTGAATAAAAATAAATTCGTACTCACACTTATGAATACAAATTTATTTATATTCGTATTCACAAATATATGAAGTACGAATAAATTCGTATTTTTATTTATAAATAAAATTATGCCCATCTCTGCTTTAGACTATATTTTTAATTCTATCAATTCCTTTTCTTCCATCTCTATAGCCCTCTTTTGTCTTCATATTTATTGTCTATTTCTTGTTTCAATCTCCTTCAGCCTCCAAATTAACTCTATTTCCGAGTGGATGATAAGCACGCTGTGTACCCAGCAACCCAATTTAATTGTGCAGCCCATTTTATTTCTTTATAAATAAAGTTTTCTCTCTTTCTTGGAAGAGGATTGTTTTGTCTTTTTAATAAAGGACTTTTGTCAAGACCATTTGTTCATTTTCTGCAGATTCCCTGAGCTATCATCAAAAATATCCCAGTTGATGTCTGACTACATGCAAGCATTGAGAAGCAAGGATGACACTCCCGGTTCGCTCCTATCCATGACGAGAGAGGCTGAAGCAGCTATTCTTGACAAATATCGAGCTGATGTTACCGCACTTCAGGAAGGTAGGACATCTGTTATCTGATAACATTATAATGTGAATTACCAAGAATATATCGTTATTATCAGAGAAAATAACAAAAAATAATACTTTTTTTTTAATATAATACATCTTAATAAAAAAGTTTCTTTAAAATTTCTCTTTTTACAGACTTTTAAGGTACTATTAATAAAACCATGATGTTTTTATCGTTCTATTGTGTTTTTATAAAATCTGAAACCCAATTTTGTATAAAATTTATATGGAAGGTTTTTATTTTAATAGCATCTCTTGGTAATTTGAAAAAGGAAAACTTTTGTTAATCATTTTTGGGTCATGGTTAAATCGCTAAAAAGAGATCAGGGGAATGTGAATTGTTGAAGTTTTTTTTTTTTTTTTTTTTTTTTTTTTTTCTGGTCAGTTAATTTTAACAGTACACAAAAATTAACGTAATAACTTAAAACTTTTTTTTTCGTAGGCCTTACATCAGTGACTCAAGTTTTTAGTAAGTAATAGCTCTTGTTCACTTGTTGTTATTAGATAAAAGTTACACCATTTTAAATTCAGGGGTCACTGACATATTTTTAAATATTTATACAGAAATCTGGGGACTAAGTAATATCTCATCATACTTCAGAAACAAAGTTTTTTTGTTCACATCTTTTGTTTCTATTCTATCACACCCACTACTCTTCGTATGTAGTTTTATTGTATTCTTTTGATAATCATTTTGAGAGAGAAAAAAATGGATATTTGACAATATTACGGGGAAATACTGCATAATTGAATATTTATATCTTTTATTTCTATCGCACTTTTTTAATTTTTTGTTTGTAGTCACTTTTGATATTAAAGTTTTTATTCTTCATATTGCAAATTCCAGGATAATTTATTTCAGAAATACTGATATAAGGAGTAATATAGGTAAATATTTCACTTTATTAATCTGTGAATACAATATACCGACTATATGAACCCAAAAAAATGTATATTTTTTAACTTGCTCATTTTTTCTGGAAAATGCATCGGTTTGTTTTCTTTTTATTAGACAAAGAAAGAGAACGTGTTTTGGAGAAGGAGCGTAAAGAAGCACACAAGCGAGAGAGGACAGAACTGCGAGATGAAGCGAGGAAATATGATCCGGAGACAGTTGAAGACGAACACAGCACCGAGACAGGAATCCTCACTTCCGCTGCTCCTGTACTCCATGAACAACAGCCCCAGCTCTACGCTCACGCACTTGCTCATGATATAAGCCACAATGAACCCGTGAGTTCCTCTTCACTATGATAGTAAAGAGTAAATTTTTTTGTCAATAAAATAACTTTTTCTTTTACAGTAAAGAAAAATATTTAAACTACAAAATGGAGTTTAAATTTTCAAAATCCACTATAAGAAAATGAGGCCATGAATAATGTTAGACGTTTTTATTATTTCTTTAATACTATTGCTCTCCCACAACAAAGACAATGTGCATATTTGAAGGACTATATAAAAATTGCAATTTTTAAACATTTAAATTTTTAGACAAATTAATAAATAAATGACCGTAAACCGGGTCACATTAGTAGTAGTGGTGAAATTGGTATAAACCTATAAAATGAAAATATATTGAACAAAATGACTAAAACTTTATGACATATTGAAGCCGGTCTGATCTCATAAGTGGAGTATACAGTGGTGGGCTATCCGGCCCATTTTTGTCTGGTGATTTTGAATCGAAAAATAGTCGACACGTGTCCGAGCGTTTTGTCCAAACAACGTTAGCGCCTTAGGAGCCAAGAAATAAAATAAAATAGGTTGAAAATTCATTATTTTATATCGAGTTTGGAAAATTATATCACTATGATTTTTTCACTTATTCACTTTTTTTAGACAGCATATTAATGGAATAAAACAATTGTTAAACAATGATTTGTTATATATTTTTTTAAAATGCATCTGCTCCAAGACCATTAGCGCTGGGGAAGCATGGCTGCCAGCCACCTTTGCTTCTTGCAATTAGAAAATACACAGTGATCTAGATTCAATGGGTAAAGCATTCTTTCTCGGTTTCCCCTTTATTTTTTCAATTACAAAATATAAAGAATATCAAGATATGTAGCAAAAATATTTATTTATGGCAAAATATGTAAAAATATTGATTTAAGAATCAGAAAAAAATATGTAAATACAATAACATCCGTTCCTTAATCATCACTAAGTGAGACTCCAATCTTTAGCATAAACTGGTAGAAAAGGAAAAAAAAAAAAAAAAAAAAAAAAAAAAAAAAATTAGAGATTGGAAATAAATAAATAATTAAAAAATAATAATTTATTGCACAAAATCAATTATTATTATTATTATTGTTTTCAGAGCTACTCTGTGAGGAGGGAAGTGTATCATCGCGAATCTAAGAGTGTTTACTTCACACTGGCATTTGCAGGAATAGCTCTGATGGTTGCCATTTTAATCGGAGTAGCTGTGCTTAGACGTCGAAGTGCCAGATTACCTCAGAATCAGGTAGTATGATCTGAAAATCAAGCTTACCCCTAGTCTTAAGTGAACAAGAATGTAACGCTTAGCTATTTTCTTCCTGTTAAATAGAAAAAAAAGTTATGTCAAAACAATGGCTAATAGCTCAATTAATAAACTGTGATTTAATAATATAATATCTGTCAACCTAAGAAATTGTGTTTTTTTATTTCGTAAAAACTCCCATTTTCTCAAGTTGTTTTTTTATACAACATTTTATACTTTTTTTATAACTGCTTTTTACTCAACTGATACCCGCATAGTTTATGTATTTTCAATAAACATGCTATTCGAACTGTAAATATCACAATTATTACACTCTTATTTTAGTTTACTATATGACTTTTTTTAAAAAAAATAGTAGGGCAGAACATGAGTTAACAATAAAAATATCCTTCCTTCTTCACATCCTTCTTTCTTTTCCTTTTTTTTTTTTTTTTGTTTAACCTCTCAATATATTTCAGGGTTTTATCGAGGTTGATCAAGCAGCTACACCTGAGGAGAGACATGTAGCCAACATGCAAATAAATGGATACGAAAATCCTACATACAAATATTTTGAAGTGAAAGAAAATTGTATGTAATGTATGTATTTTTACATTCTATCATTTTCCTAATAACCTCAAAGATTTCTCATGTACTTTTTTGCCCTTTTAAGGTAAACTTCATTTTTGCAAACTTGTGATGTGTTCTCTGTTATTTAAAATTTCAATTGATCTATTTATTTGTTTTGAAAAAAAAAATAAAATACGATATTTATTTTAGTAAAACATTCTTTATTAAATATATATATATTTATGTTTTCAGAATACAAATAAACTATAAAAGATGAGGGGGACCTCACAGATTTAACTTCAGCCAACTTGTATATTTCCCCTTTTGGTTGATGAGTAAGCCAGTAGCCCTCGGAGGTCCTGTGTATTTTGATACCTAGATCGGCATAGAGGAACCATGTACTTATACAACTTTGATGTATTAGCTTAGTTAGGATTTGTGCCATATTTATATTTTTTTTATATACATACATATATATTTTTGTTTTATTATTCATGTCCCACTTCTGAGGCTTACTGATATTAGTTGCGTGTAATCACTTGTGTTTAAAAGTGTGAATAGGTGTGTATATCCATATAATTAAGTGAAAGTAGGATTTTAAATAATAATAATTATGATAATAATAAGGAAATCACCCTATAATAAAATACTCAACACCTTTGACATCTTGTGATTGAATTATTTTCAGTATTAAGCATTAATGGTTTAAGCACTTCTTTGAAAAAAAGCTCCTCTAAATTACATATTTTCACCTTGAAGCTTTACAATAATCTTTAGTGCATTTTATGGAGTTATAAGGGATATTAAACTATTCCTTTGTACGTGATCGGGAATTGTAAATTTTTAAGTAAAATGCACGCTTCGCACAATTACAACGTTCTTATTTATTTTCTTATTTCGTGTCTCACTATCTCAAAGTCTGGAATATGTTTACATTAAATTAAAACATATAAAAAAAAATTAAGTATGCAGCTTCTCGTTTTTCTTCTTCTTTCTCTACTACTCACAGTAGGTTCCTCTATATTTATAATTTCTTTTAAAAAAAGAGATAATAATTAATATTAAATTGTACATTCAGTGATGCATTATACCTGTAATAAGTTAATACTGATTAAGTATAGTTGTACTACCTGTTGTATGTGACTGTTGCTTTATTCGATGTAGCTTAAGTGAATTTTTTATGTTAGTGACATATACAAAAGTGTAAATTGTCTATCGCTGCTATACTCTGTTACATTGTACATTATAAATGTAAACTATTAGTATTACCTTTAATATAAATTATTATATATTAGTCTATCACCTGTGTTTTAGATTTTTTTTTTTTTTTCAGTAAAACTGTGTTTTGTGTTCCAGCCAGCTTAGTAAATTTTTATTGCTGTATTCAAGCATTTTTACATTCCAGAAAAAAAAATAATAAAATATCTAAAAAATACGTAAAGCTATACAGTTATTTTGTAAACATTCCTATTGTCATTTTATAATATTTATACGAGAAAATGACACTCAAGTCATTCGTTTTATTTATTTTAACCATTAGAATCTTAGAGCAGAAATCATTATTTCGATGTATCTCTATTCTAAACTATATTAGTTTGACAACTACCTGTATAGACATGGTATAAATAAAGGAATTATAGGATAATTATTAAATTACTGGAATACAAAAGAAAATTTATATATCTTTGAAAACACACTTAATCTCTTTTTCAAATATTAAAAAATTCTTGTTAATAATTTATGTATTAAAGGAACAATTTTGGAAAAAAAATTATAGGAATTCAATGTGAATTTATTTGTTTATAAATATATGGTAAATAACATGTCCACTAGTATGTCCAATATAAGAGTGTTATTATCAATATTTTAATTACTGTAATTTATTTATTAAATAAAACTTAATACCTTTGATGTATTTTCCTTTTATTTTTTGTTTTAAGACTTTTGCTTGCTCTATAGCCTTCTATTATTAATCAAATTATTATTTTCAATTCGCGCATAAAATATTTATTAGCATTATTATTATTTATTGTGTGCTTTTTTTTTTTTTTTTTTTTTTTTTTTTTTTTTTTTTTTTTTTTTTTTTTTTTTTTTTTTTTTTTTGCAATGAACAAAAATTATGGCCGGTATGAGAAAATGAATAACTTGAGAGAATGAATGAAACAGTTCATGGGGCTTATGTCGATGAGGTTCAATGCATGCAGTGATGATAAACTATTACTTTGGTTAGGATATGATATTTAGGGGTAAAGGAAAAGGATAAAACACTTAGTAAATCCTGGAGATTGTTTTAAAATTAAAATGTTTTATTTTAAATTCTTAGCTCAATCACAGCATAATAAACAGGAAAGCTTAATAAATGTAGCCAGCATTTCTTTCTCATTGTTTGACAGAAGTTCTAACCTTTTACTTTTTATAATAGATTTCTATGTTAATTACAGAATTATTCTATTATTTTACTATGTCAACTTATTTTCTATTCTAGATAAAACATTCTGACTTGATTGGATATCTCTTTCCAGACTTTTTCTTTGGCCCTGTTCTCAAGTTAATGCAGTATCAATTGAATTAATTTCTTCTATAAGAAAGAAACCTTTTTACAGGACCTACAAAAAAATAATGAAATGTTACTTAATTCATCTCTCAGCAAGAAGTGAAAATTAACTAATCCCTTTTCTTTAAAACACTTATTTTAAAACTCAAATCAAGTTCTTCTTATGATTAATGTAGGTACTTTTTTCCTATATTATCTATTTTTATAAACACTATTTGAGGTATAAAGTATATACCATCTCAAAAGTCTCAGTTTTTAAAAAGGCTTGTTTATTTTATTTTTTTCAAACATTTATGAGCCTACGCCTAAAACAACATTCCTGATTCCTGTTAGTATGGAATTACAGAATATTTTGAGTATAAATAACTCATCATTTACTCTACAGAAATCAATTCAGGTGACCAGATGAAGAAGCTTTCTACGTGCATATACTCTAGTGTTTTTTTTTATTTTAGAGTGTTTCCTCTCTCCTTATATGGAGGAAAACCTACTTATGATGTCAATCTGATGATGCAAACCAGAAGTTCTGACAAGAAATGTTAAAGTTTCTTAACCAAAAAAAAAAAAAATGGTAATAAATGTGTTTATAAATAGATGTTTGTTGTGCTGTCTAATGGCTTGACTTTGCCTAAAACAAAAGATCAGGTTCATTGCAGAATCATCCTACTGGAACAATGTTTTTTCGGCAAATTTGGGTGAGAAATATTGTAACATTTATGCTTTAAGAGGATTCCAGGAACAGGTACTTTAACATCAGGATTTGAATGAAACCTGTTATCTTTAATCCTTTTTGTGGAAAGAATTTATTTTCATATCCCACAGTCATCAATACTAAAATATATAAATTATGGTTACCTTTGAATAGGTGGAAGTATTACAAAAAAATATTTTACAACATACATGTGCAGTTTAGTTATTTTTTCATGTTTTCAAGATAGTTGAAAAAGAGGCATTGGAAGATAATCATTTGAAAGCATAATCAATATCTTACAAAAAAGATCTGGAAAAATAATATAACATTTTGATAGGACTTTCTCCTTAGGAGAACAGTCCTTAATGTTTTGGAAATGCTGGTATGGTCCCAATCTAAGCTTTTTAAATGATTTAGCATATGGACATGAAAACACACTAAGATGACACAGTTCCTATTAGGCAAGGCTTTTTTTAAATACATTTGAATTTTATTTACAATTCTAAATATGTTGAAAGAGGAAATTCTGGAAGATTTCACAAATACAGTCATATCTTATAGTTAATCTGGGTCTAACTTGACAAAAATAAGATGATGCATTTATGTTTGCTAGCCTTTAGGTTAATCCATATCAAAGCAATTTTCTCAATTTTAGGAATCTGTTGGGTTTATTCACCCAGGGATGGTGAGTAATCCCATGCTGAAATAAGCCATGTTAACACATAAAATTATTCTTGTTTGAGTGCTGCATTATTTTATTATGTCTGACCCAACACTATTAAATGAAGGTAGTTAAACAATAAATAATAAAACAAAAAACAGTTTTCGGAATAACATTTTATTAGAAAAAAGAAAAGTTTAATGTAATTTTTCAAAAATAAGTTTTATATTGATTGATTGTATGTTTCCGGAAATATTTTAGAGATCCCTTTGAGTCTTTGGATGCTGGAAAAATTAGTTATACACCTTTTATCTTCATCTTCAAGGATTAAAGAAGTCTGGAGTTTTCTTCATTCCAAGCTGAAAATCACACATTATGTTTAAATAATCCAATAGTAACAAAATAATGAAATCTAATTTATATTAAAAAAAAAATATTTACCCTCTTAGCTTCTTGACCACCACATATGGCCATTTCATAAGCATATTCACAATCATCGGTTCCTGCATTTGGATCTGAAATCCAATCAAAAAAATTGAATATTAAATACTTATAATTTGTATGTATAACATGATTAGAAATGTAAAATTTAAAATGACTAACTGCAAAAGACGAGGCCATTTATTTTTCCAAAATTACTTGCATACATTACTCGCTGAAGGTTTCCCTTACAGTGTAAGAGCAACATTTAAATAATGTAATATAGTGTAGGTGTAAGGCTCACACCTACACTTTATTACATTATTTAAAGGGCACTAACACATACACAAAAAGAGATAGATTGATTATTCAATATATAATAATAATAACGTAACGTAATAATGACGTACCGAGCCATTCAATTGCAAGGGGGATATTACGAATGTAAAATAGTAATCACTTACGTTCCTTTACACAGTTCTCAACAACTTCCCTAGCTTTTGCGGCATCATCAGCATCATCTTTATGCAGGACATCTGACATAATGAGAGCATTTTCCTTGTTATATTTTCCATCCTTCATCTAAAAGTTTTAAAAACAAAAACGATTATGTGCGATTCATTCATCGAATAAAGACATTCGATAAAGTAAATTCTGAAGAATGATATTCTTAAAGAGTGTGTGGTGGAGTTTCATCATTGTGATGAGTGTGAAAAATTACTTGCTCCACTAAAAGCTTTCGTGACAAAATCTTATTGACAGAGGCTACTGACAA
This sequence comes from Gonocerus acuteangulatus, assembly GCA_946811695.1. NCBI lineage: Eukaryota > Metazoa > Arthropoda > Insecta > Hemiptera > Coreidae > Gonocerus > Gonocerus acuteangulatus. The sequence continues at coordinate 29,385,123 of OX328127.1, forward strand.
CAAATGATTGTATATTTCACTTTACATTAATGCTTTAAAAAAATTAATATAGAAATGCTGCAATAAATTCCTTCAATTTTTTTTATTGTTTTACAAATATTTATTCTATCCATTACTTCCTGGTGAAGCCATCATTGACAGGTGCATAAAGAAAATAGTATAGTTTTTGGAGATGTTTCTTCTGAATAGAAGTATGATACAAAATGTGTACACTCAGACCAACACCAGTAATATTACTCATTAGTAATACCTTTTTCTCTCCTAGTATACAATGCAGCTTTACAAATGTGGCGTAAAAATGTTTGGAATTCACCAGAGAATAAGTGAAATCCCAATTTTATTTTGTTTGGTACTTGGAGCATACAGAGGTTGAGGTTTTACAACTATCAGAATAAAATAATTGTTTGGATATTGTAAAAATCAGCAAAAACAACATTTTTATTCTGATTGTTGCAAAACAACGCCCCACTTTGAAATTTCGAATATTTTATTGCCCCTCCCCTGTGGGATTATAAATTAGATTTGAATTTCAGTAATTTCATGGTTAATCGTAAAGCATTTAAATGGTTGCTGGTGTGGTAGAATAGGGTAGTATAGGTTTCGAAGTAGGTACCTGCATAAAAAAACGTACATCAGTTTGTCGTTTCAAATTATTCAAACCTTCTTAACTAAAGTTCTAGTCAGTATATTTGTTGTCATTTAACGCTTATGTTTTAAGTCAAGGGTATTTATAAATACAATAAAATTCTCAAAAGCTACTATAGTCATAGCTGTGCTTATAACTGACAAAATTTCATTGGACATACTGAAAGATAGAAATTTGGTGTGCCTAATGTATGAAACGAAAAGATTCAGATTGATCCTACACACATTACATGTATTACATTTTATTTTATTTATATCGATTTGTTGTTATTTTGACGGGCTCTCAAGATGACATTTTGTTTCAAAATTGCTAAGAGAGTGTCTATGTAGTTGTCATACTTTTCACTCATCATAAATTCTGAAGATTAAATCCACTATGTCCAGATGACAGTACAATAAATACTGAACTAATAATAACTCTGAATGTTACAATCGTTATGTTTTTTGTTCAAGAGGGAAAGATATGTGTAAAACAGCTGAATCTGTCAGTCTATAAAGAGACAAACTACATTAGTGCTAAAAATAATATATATAAATGTTTGTTTAGTATGCTGTACTTACAATTTTTCCTTCTTCCAACATGCAGGCAATCAAACACTAAAAACAGTAAAAAAAAAACAATTAAAAAGGATAAGAATTCATGTTTTTTAAGGAAATTAGTGAGAGAATAAAGTGGATAATTACTTTGGCTTCCCTTGAGTAAGAATATTCTAAATCTTTGTTCTTCATCATGTCCAAATCAACTGTTTCAAAGAGAAATCTTCATGTAATAAACATTTTAAATTTTTCCATGATCTAAATAAAAGAATGACCACAAAACAAGAAAGTAGACGAAATAAAAAACTTACTTTGAGGAGGGTTAGTCTTCTCCTTGCATTTGTTGAAAGCCTTTTGTACTTTTTCATTCATGCCCTCCCCGGCCTAGAAAAGGAATAAAAGAGGAAGAATTTTACTGTAATGCAAACAGAAATAGTAGATATTTTTTAAATGTGTGTCAGTTTAATTTTATAAAGTAACTAAATATTTACAAGCTGAAGAGGCAGGGTGAATTCCTTTATAGCATACCAAATGAAAGGGTAAATTTTATTCAAAAATAATATAGACATTTACAAAAGAAAATTGTATTCAATTTAAACAATAATAATGTTGGCCCTTATGACTGTGTTAATTTAAGAAATTTCCGTTTAATTAATTTCACAAAGTTCATTCAGTTAAGAGATGAATCTTGTAAACTCTAATTATTTTGATATGCCTTGAAAGTATTATTCATAAGCAGGGCCTCCAGGAGGAATTACAGGCCCCGTACAAATAACTTCAAGAACCCCTTCCCCCCCACTCTATTAACATTACCAAAAAATGTAATAGAATTATTTAAAACTGAACTTTCTTCGATAATAAAATTGAACCCATTTGTAATTGAACGGAGTGGAAAATGGTAGGTATATAACTTTTGTTATTTCAAATTATAATGCAAGTAAAAAAATTACGTCGGGCCCCCTGAGACCATGGGCCCCTGACCAATTAACCATCGTGCCCCCACCTCATCATCCTCCCCGCCTCATAAGTTATCAACTTATGAAAGAATAGAAGCCAGTCAGAGCACTTTATTGCAAAGTTTTATTTTATATATATATATATATATATATATATATATATATATATATATATATATATATATATATAATTATTATTAGGCCAAACAAAAATATCCGAAATTTACGTTCTCAATATTTAATCCCTGTTGAAATAAACACTTCTCATATAACTTTTAGTCACATTCTAAAATTCACAGAGATTTGAAACACAGTTGGAATGGTCCGAATTAAAATTTTTACTTGATGAGGCACTTAATTTCTACCCAAAGAGCATAAATTAAAATCCAACATAGAAAATTGTTAGTTCTCTCTCTATGATCTTTGACAAATGTGCATCAAACTACGCTAAAATGCCTGAGAAACCAGTTCAAATGACGTATAATTATTTAAAGTGGTGGTTACTGCACATCCATCAGTTCATCCAGTCAATGTGAAACGATCAAGGTTTGTCACTGAGTACTCCATTTAATCTTTTTAATGAAAAGAATTTACAATGATCGAGCTATTTTCATAAAAACAAACATAATGTTCTTCAAGTTTAATTTTAATTTTAATGTAGCATTATTAATGACCCTGGTTTAATTTTAATCTATAGGATACCAACCTTTTCTAGCCAGTTAACAAAAAAAAAAAAAAACTTGTAAACCAGACTAAATGTTGAAGACTTTTTCATTTTTATAGATAGTTTTTTATACAAAATGTTCTCACCAAAAGAAAATTTGGAGGGGGGGGGGGCTGCAGCCCACACCTTATATACATACACCCATGATAGTATATAAGATTTTTTTTTTAAATAATTTGGAATAGATTTATCTTATAATCTAAATATGTAAAATATATATTTAGGCCCTCAAGGTTTCTATTAATATCTTCTTTTTGTCTTGGGGTTATTTAAAGTAGGAAAATCTTTTTATAATATAAACTACTTTATTAAGTATTTTTGTCCAACACGCTTTGAATGTTTGTTGGGGGGGGGGGGGGGGTCATCTTATTTACTCAGTTTCCCGACATGTCTTTGCATGAGAGGATAAACCAAATATTATGGGCCTTGAAGAGGTGTGAAGAAATACATGAAACGTTCCCGGCAAAAATACTTGATAAGTAAATAAAGTTGTATATAAAAAATGGCTGTACTACTAAGATTTTATATATATCTACATGTGAGTGTGTGTGAAAAAAAATCATTCCCGGAACAGGCTATGAGAGCCCAGAGGGGGAGATGTTGTAGAGGCATCCGATTCTTGACCATACTGCACACCAGGGAGATACTGTGGTCAGTACTATGCTCCAGGCCTGATTTCCCCCTTTGCAGGTACCCTAGGAACAGTCAGGGAGGCCAAATCCTACCCACGAACGGCGACAATAGAAGATAAAAATTTTAGTACGCTCTGGATTTTAACTCAGGTCCTTCAGCATATTTGTCCGGTCCTCTACCACTGCGCTAACCTCGCCCCCTATTTAAGTATATATATATATATATATATGTTTGGTTGGTGAGACGGCTTCTTTCTCCACCGGTGTTTCTCCTTTCCATACTACAATGTTTCGCCACATTCCACTCCAACTTCTTCAGGCTTATTTCGTCCATCCTTGGTGGGAATGAGATTTTTCTTGATTTTTTCCTCCTTTATACTCAATCTCTTGACAACCATCAAGAATGGACGAAGTAAGTCGGAGAGTAATCAGGCGAAATATTGCAGCATAGAGAGGAGCAACACTGCTGGAAAGAGAATCCTTCTCACTAATACAAATTATTGAGAGGAGATCGTTGACCGTAGATGATGCAAGGTAGGGATTGTCGGGGTTCGGTCACTGCTATTTAATAAAACTACATTTTATCATAAAAATAAAAATGGTTTTATTGTGCCGACGTTTCGGCTTGAACTTCAAGCCGAAACGTCGGCACAATAAAACCATTTTTATGATAAAATGTAGTTTTATTAAATAGCAGTGACCGAACCCCGACAATCCCTACCTTGTAATACAAATTATGTTTATTTATAAATAATTAGACAGAACTAATGATTTAAATAAGAATAGCGATTTGGAATCATACATCCAAGTTTATACACTCACATTTTTTTTTCGGAAAAATTGAATGGGCAGAGTGTGAAAAGTCCTGTAAAATTTATAAATATGGATTGGGCTGGTTCTGGTTCTAAACGCCTAAAATGTTCTTAGAAAGAGCAAACAGTAGAGGAATTTGGTGACATCTTACCCTGACAGAGATACAGAGAAACCCAGCTACTGCTGTTACTGCAAGGAAGACCTTCATGTTGATGCTGGCAGAGGAAGACTGATACCAGGCCATCCTCTTCCTGAGAATATATAGGAATGAACTCGCCCCTCTCCAACCGGTTCAGTCGACAATTTAAAAAGAATTCCCAGCGTCTTTAAGCCCGCATCTGAAGGGGCCATCGACTCTTTCAGGTTATCATTTTGTATTTTCTCAGTAGAATTGTATAATTTTTAGAAAAATTGTATCAACTTAGAATTCCGATTAGCTTTTAGCCATAATACTTGCAATCAGTGCTGTAAATAGCATTGTTTATTGGTACTATAAAGGTTAAGCTAAGAAATGTCGTTTCCAGTTATACGTCGACTCGATTACACGTCGTTCGTAACAAAATGCATTAAAACATAAAAATCTGCTTATGATTTAGGAAGCTGAAGGTCTAAAGGTACAGGTGTATTAATACATATGATTTATTACTCACAGTTCTGCTATCAGGGGCGTATACAGGAAATAATATATATATTATATAAATAGGGGGGGGGCTGGGAGCATTTAGGAAGTACGGAATATTAACAATCTATAACTTGGAATATTTTGCCAACTAAAACGCTATTACACCCAAAAAAATAAATAAACCTTTTCCGGCGCGGAACCTTTTCTCCCTCCATAGGGACTCATGACGCAATCCAGAAGTGCCGACTAGAAAATTTTACGTTTCAGAACCCCTAGAGAACGAAAATAGCGGTGGTTCAAATTTATATATATATACTCGTTTTTGTCTGTTCGCGCTCCATCTCAGTGAATAATGGTCTGATTTTGACGAAATTTCGTTCAAAAATCATTTGTCTAATTTGAAACGTCAAGTTCGTAAACTAGCAGAATCCGTCCACCGGAATTTTGGAGCGAAATTCGAGCAAAAATGGTCGTATTATAGGCTTTTAGGCCAAGGAAAACGAATGAAACCATTTTTAAGGCGATAGCTTTAAGCGTTTTAAAGAAAAATGGAAAAATAGTTGTCGAATAAAGTTTTTGGTTGGGGTCACTCAGCGTCAAAATGTTAGACACTATAAAAAATATTATTTTTGACTTTCTATTTGAATAGATCAACAAACCAATGCGAATTCAACTATTTTTAACTTATCTTAGACTTATCTGGCAATGCCAATTAGTATTATAACCCATTACAAAATGTATATAAAATAAAAATGCTTAAAAAGGGATTCTAGGTGCGTCGAAATGATAGACACACTGGAAGAAAAAAATAATAAAAGAGGAATTTAAAATTCTGTAGCTTTTCCATCTCTTTTTATTACTTAAAAAATTCAATTCCGAATTGAATAAAATAATTGTTTAATGTTTCTTGAGGTATTTAATCCCTCGAAGCTAGATTTTTACTTTTAGGTCATCGATTGTCGAAAATTGTCTTGACTCGCTATATACTCTTCTTTCCCTAGGCATTTTTAATAATATTAAGGTCTGGAAAATAGCCGGCCAATCTAGTTTGTCTATATTCTTTCGGATAAACCATTCCTTAATAATTCTTACCGAATGGATTGGAGCATTGTCTTGCTGAAATGCAGGTGAACCTTCTGTCATGCCATTAAAAGTGTTTTTTTATTCTTCTAATTTGTTTTGATACTCATGTGAATATATTCTTTTAGAAAGAAACACCAAGTAGCCTTTCTTCATGAACCTAATATTTGCCCAAACCATAACACTACCTTCGCTCATTTTCCGCCGGGGTAATATAAGTTCTACTTTTCTTAAATCATGAAAATAAAAAGGAAAACCATCAAGTCTATCCAAATCAAATGTTTTCTTATCAGAAAAAGAAACTTTCCTCTATTAATCGGACCTCAACATAACGTTTTCTGCAAAATCTATTTTACGATGAAAGAGGTTTCGCGTTACTTTTTTCTCAATATGTTTTTTTTTGATTTTCCAGTAACCCATGCACATTCCTAGACTAGGTATAAACACAGGCTTCCTCTGCCTTTGCTTTGACTGTTTTGCATGAGTGTGATGCGATTCTTAGAACAATTGTTCCTGCCTCATTGATAGAGTTGGTGGTCTACCAGTCGAGCAATGAGTGCCATAAGGCTCTCCGAACGGGCTAGATTCGATAAACTTAGTTTTATGCGACTTGGAATCTCCCTAAAACCTATCTCATCCTTGTGTAGCAAAGAAATTAAACGGCACTCTTCTCGAGACAACCACTTCTTTTTTCTTATTCTTTAACTGGAAAATTCTCAACTGTTGTCGTTGACATTGACCACAGGAGAAATGGAAAATGCCAAATCTTCATGCTTTTCAAGGGTTAAGGTCTAAAAATGCCTTATCAACCATTAAAAAATTAAAGGATTGTAAATAAAAACAAATGTGTCTAGCATTTTGACGCACCAAAATAACGACATTATCAGTTATTTATTTATCTCTTGATAAAGCACAGAGGTAAACTATAAATTACATTTTTTTACAACTATATACATTTGAAGTAACTTATAAAAAAAGATTGAACCACAATTTGAAACAAATTATTTTCAGTTTTCGAAATCATTTTGACGCTGAGTGTACTTACAATCATGGGATTCAGTTAAAATATTTTCTGCATGTTTCAAAATTCATATAAACAAAGATGTTTAAATTTTGGTTATGATTCGAGTTAGGAAGGATTAGAATAAAATAGTTTATTGAAATAAGTGCTTAAAACTTCAAATGTTTGTTTTGTTCTTTTGAACGGGTTTTTATCTTTGTTTAAATCACTTTTTAATTGTTTTTTTTTTTTTTTTCTTTAAATTGCATTTATCTGTAAAATTAGTATTAGAGTAAAAGGAAATAAGAAACAGTTAGTTATTTATTTAAATTTTAACGTCCATTTATTATTAACTACGAATTTTAGGACGGGTTATCTATAGGGAAACAGTAAGTAGTGTGTTTTTAGAGCGAACCTTGACAAGGCCATGGAGTCATTTTTCTATGTCTGGTAGAGGTATGTACCCTTGCAACTGTGATCTATTTGGGGTCATTAATTATTTCATGAAAGGTCTAACCAAAATTGTAACTGTTTCTATTTCAACATTTCAAAATGACATTAGGGATAAGAACGAAACCGCGCTAAGATGATGCCGTTCCTGCAAGTCGGACTTTTTTTTATCTATGGACACGTTGAAAAAAATCCCTTCTCCACCATGGCTATTTATGAAGGGTGGAAAACTATAGATAGCCCTGCGCTAATGGCCTAGATATCGATGCACCGTAAAAAAAAAAAAAGTCCGTCACGCAGGAGCTGCATAACTAAGCACTTTCCTCAGAATTTGGGTAGTGTAGACTGCTTTCCAAAACAATTTGCTTAAAATACCCTAAATAAATAAAATAAAAACATGAATAGTTCTCTTTTAATTTTGTAATGAGTAACTGATAAATTATTAATTTACTTCCAGAGTTATGTTTACACATGGTACCTACTACACTACGTAATAAATACAAAATCCTCATATTATCGTATTTTGATCTAACGCAGGAACCGGATACAGTCCCTCTAGCGCTCCTTGCGGCACCTTTGTGAACCTATGTCTGGCTGGCTTTTCTATTGAAATATATTACAAAGTAAACCCCCCTTTCCGATTGACCGATTCAGCTCATTTTTACAACACTTCTTTCTCATGAGTTACCCACGACGTATACCGCGTTTCGTTACAATACAGCAGAAATTACGACTAGTATGAGTATATTAGTAATTTGGGTCCAGAGTAAACCCCCCCCCCCCTCCTAATGAACCGATTTAGTTTATTTTTACAACACATATTTACCTGTAGATTACCACTACGAATACCGAGTTTCGTCGAAATATACCAAAAATCACGGTTGGTAGTGGCGAATTGGTATTGTGGGTCTGGAGTAACCCCCCCCCCCCTCCTAATGAACCGATTTAGTTTATTTTTACAACACATATTTACCTGTAGATTACCACTATGAATACCGAGTTTCGTCGAAATATACCTAAAATCACGGCTGGTAGTGGCGAATTGGTATTGTCGGTCCGGAGTAAACCCCCCCCCCCCCCTCCTTATGAACCGATTTAGTTTATTTTTATATGTAACTTTTCTCTCTATATTACCAGTACGAATACCAAGTTTCGTTGAAATACAACAAATATTACGGCTGAAATGGTCAAATTAGTGTTTTGGGTTCGGGGTAAACCCCCCCTTCCGATGGACCGATTTTGGTTGTTAACGAACTCGTTCAATCGTTTGCTAATTGAATGCTATATACCAAGTTTCGTGACGAAAAAACAAAAACTCTGGCCGCTATCGTGTTAAAAGACATATATATATATATATATATATATATATATATATATATATATATATATATATATATATATATATATATATATATAGATATATATAAATTTTAACGGGGGTCATTTTCGGTGTCTACTAGGTAGGATCGATAAAGATTTGAAGACATTTTTCAAAAATTCCGTCATGAGTCCAACCTCAATAGCTACTTTCCTTCGGAGGAAAGTGCTAAAAGAAAACAAAAATGCCACTTTTTAACAATTAATAAAAGTCTCCTTAAAAGTTTAAATAATTTTATATGCCACAAAAAAACAGTATTGGCGAATTCCAAGGTAGTCTAATGCCTACCGTTTGGTGTCGTTTTCAGCTGTACATAATATCTCGCTGTTTCATGTGTATTCTTTGAAATGTACAAACTCTATTGAACGTGATTTTAATATCATACAAAGAGAAGTGGAATCAAAGCCATTTCATAGTTCTCTAAAGAGAAGCATTTGATTTAATTAAAAACGGACTTAATATGAGAGGAAATGTCAAAAATTAACTAAAACAGGAGTTAAAATAATCGTCGTAAAGTTTATTCAAAAATAGCTGTTACCCGGTGTGCCATGATACTCCTACTTTGTACATCTAGAAAAGCCAAAATAAATTAGAAACCAAATAAGTAATATTAAAATCTAATTACACAAATCTGTTACTGTTCGAATTCACAGTTTCGAACCCGTGACCTCAGAACTGTTAGTCCTAGACGATTTTATCTTAGCCTATGAGTCTCCCCCGTATCAACACATACCTCTGTGCCAAGATTGATCAAAATCGCTCAAACAGTGTGGATTTGTATAAGGAACAAACATGCAGACAAGCAGGTGGTAGACGTTTTTGACTTTCCCTACGACACTCCCGGATCAGGATCTACCTGTGTGCCAATTTTGGTCAAAATCATTCGAACGGTATGGATTTGTATAAGGAACAAACATACAGATAGACAGCTGGTAGACTTTTTTGACCTAGTCTACGAGACGTCCCGGGTCAAGACCTACATATGTACCAAGTTTGGTCAAAATCGGTCAAACGGTGTGGATTTTTATAAGGAACAAACAGACAAACACGTGATTTTTATATATATATATATAGATATATGTTGTTTTTTTGTACACATAAAACCAATTGCTAATTGAACCTTTATTGAGTTAGTACATACGTAAATATGCTCATTGTTGAGCAACAGTAAAACAATCTACAATATTTTTTAGAACATTGTTTTCCTTTTCTTTCATAATTTTGAATGTTATTTAGATGTGTAAAATGGTGCTGATCGACGTCACAGGTTTCCAAGAATCCCTAACGTATGTTAATCGCATTTGTTGCTTCTCTAATTCTAGGAGATTCTTTTGTGACCACGGATTCCTCAGGTTATTCATCACATTTCAATTCAATTTCCACTATTGGCTAACCTTCGGCTAAAATACTCTCCTCAAAAGGACTATCACTTGCAGGAAAGTCGCAGTAAACTTCCACGAAGTCTATATTTGCAGATACTTCCTTTACGGTGATATCCTTCTATCCTTTATGGAATCTTTGAAGTTGGAAATTGGAGTTGGAGTTAAAGAGGTCATGACTTCTATAAGTTCGACTCAAAAAGGTGCAAGTCGTTAAGTCTCTTCCGAGGAAGCCTATTTTCAATTTGACTTACGAGTATTTACAGAATTGTCCACGATTTTGGCCTGAAATCGACTTATTGAGGTGAAATATGCGAGAAATGACTTGGGACCGCAGATTCTGTTGTTACTTATTTCAGGATTCGACTTATCGAAGTTCATTACTTGGAGATTGTGTCTGTTTCATTTTCAAGCATCTTTCAGTTGGGATTCGTATGTATTGTGTTGTCCGAAAGTTCAAAGAGATATTAAAATAAGGTTTTATCTTAATACTTTCTTCTTATAATTAATATAGAAACAGTTTTTATTTAGATACATTTGATCGAGATTCGTCCCTACCGTGTCAAACTATCGAATATGCAAATTGGAGCAAACTAGAGAACGAACATATTCTATCCATTCGCAAAGTATTATATTGAAAAATGGTCTTATTCGATACTTTATTTAAGGCCTTTGGTAGCCTTGATGAGGATAAAATCAGGAGTTCGACTAAAGTCGGGCAGTATACGAGAGTCATCAGGTGTTTAAGGTAAGCCTGACCACCTTTAGAACTCGCAGAGATGGGCATAATTTTATTTATAAATAAAAATACGAATTTATTCGTACTTCATATATTTGTGAATACGAATATAAATAAATTCGTACTTCATATATTTGTGAATACGAATATAAATAAATTCTTATTCATAAGTGTAAATACGAATTTATTTTTATTCACATATATTAAATATAAAAATACAAATAAAATTTTATTCGCAAATTTTTCTGCGAATAAAAATAAATTCACAGAAAAAATTGTAAATAATCACAAAAAATGTGAATATTTACAAAAAATCAAGTGATTACAAAAAAAATCACATTAAAATATACGAATAAAAATTTATTCGCATTATAATTTGTGAATAAAAATTTATTCACAATAAAATTCGCAAATAAATTATAAATTTCTTCGTATTAAGATGATATTACGAAAGTTATTGAAGGTGTTTTTTTTTTTTTTTTTTTTTTTTTGTGTCCCTGCAGAATGGCTGGTGGTCCCGCGGACTCGGGGTAAACAAAAAATCTAGGCGCTAATAACCGAGACGTTAAACGCCTTAAAAAAAAAAAAAAAACCTTCAATAACTTTCGTAATTGATTTTTTGTAAATATTCACATTTTTTGTGATTATTTACAATTTTTTCTGTGAATTTAATTTTATTCGCAGAAAAAATTGCGAATAAAATTTTATTTGTTTTTTTATATTTAATATATGTGAATAAAAATAAATTCGTATTCACACTTATGAATACGAATTTATTTATATTCGTATTCACAAATATATGAAGTACGAATAAATTCGTATTTTTATTTATAAATAAAATTATGCCCATCTCTGAGAACTCGCACAATAGGACAATGGCCGATGTGCACCCCACAATGACGGAGGGTTATGAGTCAGGTATAATCTAATCTAATCTAAGGATCTACGTACTAATCTAAGGATCTACGTACTTAACAAGTCTTAGTACGAAAGCAAAAGGGCTAAACAAAACAGTCCAGTCAACGAACAGTTATAGATGGAAATTTTTGGAACACAATTTTTGACTTCGTAACTTTGTTTGGGCTGGATAGGAGGTAAACATATCAAAAGCCCTCGCCCGTAGCCTTTGTGCGGGGGGGGGGGGGGTTAGAAGCTCCCATTTTTCGGGTTTTCACTTATATCTCGGCAACCCTGCGTCCTAGCGACATGACTATTCTATAACAAATGAAAGCTGATTAAATGTCCTACAAGTTCTATTCTATAAAGTTTATCGAGATAGCTTTAGGTTTCGAAATATCCGCTCTTGAAAGTCGGTCATTTTGGGGAAAAACACTTTCGCCGCATATTTTTTCCCCTTTTTGACGGGATAACTCTTCAACGATGAACCCAAAAAATAAATAACACTTATAGGGGTGTAGAGTATTGCATTCCCTTTAATAATATATATTACTTTGCTATTTTATGTATTTTCCGTCAAACGTAAAAATAATTTCAGTGTTCATCGAGAAATCTGAAATTTAGCAACTAATAGTCCAGGAAACTAAGATTTATAGATGGAAATTTTTGGAACACAATTTTTGACTTCATAACTTTGTTTCAGCGAGATAGGAGGTCAACGTATCAAAAGCCCTCACCCGTAGCCTTTGTGCCGGTGGGGAGGGGGGTTTAGAAGGCCCCATTTTTCGGGTTTTCACTTATATCTCGGAAACCGTGGGTCCTAGCGACATGACCATTCTATAACAAATGAAAGCTGATTCAATTTCCTACAAGTTCTATTCAATAGTTTTTCGAGATATCATTAGTTTTCGAAATATCCGCTCTTGAAAGTCTGTCATTTTGGGAAAAACACACATTTTTTTATTCTCGACCGGATATCTCTTCAACGATGAACCCAAAAAATAAATGTCGGCTATAGGGTTGTAGACCATTCCATTCGCTTCAATAATATATATTACTTTACTGTTTTATGTATTTTCTTTCAAACTTTATATACGCACTCACATGGTCTTAGCAAAACCATGGACAAGATCTTATCTAATTGATCTTGTGCTATATTATATATTGATCTTATCAATATTTAGTGCTATATTATATATATAGTGAGTACTGGACGTATGTACTCTCTATATTTACATAATGGGGCATATTTTGGACGATACATTGACTGAAAATGGTGATAAATTGAAAGGTTCATTGGTCAGTTGTCACCAGATATCACGATAAACATTAAAACTATTTTCACGTTTGAAGGAAAATACATAAAATAGTATAGTTATATATATTCTTGAAGAGAATGTAATGCTCTACAGCCCTATAAACGGCATTTATTTTTTGGGTTCATCGTTGAAGAGATATCCAGTCGAGAATATAAAAATGTGTGTTTTTTCCCAAAATGACAGACTTTCAAGAGCGGATATTTCGAAAACTAATGATATCTCGAAAAACTTTATTGAATAGAACTTGTAGGAAATTGAATCAGCTTTCATTTGTTATAGAATGGTCATGTCGCTACGACCCATGGTTTCCGAGATATAAGTGAAAACCCGAAAAATGGGGCTTTCTAAACCCCCCCCCCCCCCCGGCACAAAGGCTACGGGCGAGAACTTTTGATATGTTCACCTCCTATCCAGCCCAAACAAAGTTACGAAGTTAAAAATTGTGTTCCAAAAATGTCCACCTATAGCTGTTTTTAAGCATTCGTTGACTGGACTGAAAGCAATGTTAAGAGCCCTCATTACGTTAGAATGGAAGATGTTATAACTCATTGAAAAGAAAGCAATCTCATGAATAGGTCACCTCTATCACAGGATCTGGAGAACAGATTAAATACGTCGACAATACTCTTTCGTCTTAGGGCATAGAAACAATGACAAATAGTTACATAAAAGATTAGAAGATACTAACATACTGTAACCGCAATAAACAAGTCTTCTCTTCAGTGCTGTATAACCTAATAAATACATTATTTTAATTAGTCATGTCGGAAGGTCATGTTTATGTAAAACTCCTCAACTTTTCATTATATTCTTTATTTTTTTCTCTACATGTTTCGCTTCTAATGCCTCCTCTTCATGAGCAACTTAATTATATACATCAATTTAGCCTTAACTAATAAAGACCTTACACATGTTTCGTCACGTCCTACTAATATAATACACACACACACACACACACACACACACACACACACACACACACTTTATACTGTGCAACAAAAAGGTCGAATGTCCATTTTAACTAAAGTTTACGGATTTGTACAAATGTCACTAACGGTTTATGCATGAATACTTATCGGGGTTTCATATTTCTTATAATAATAACTCAGGCACACAAAAAAAAAAGAAAAGAAAAAAAAGAGTAATCTTTTCCAAACACACCATACTTATATTCTTATGTATTTCGACACGCTGAATCCGAAAAAATGAATCTGCAGTCAAAATTCATTTTTTTTGCAAAATAGACATATCTGCCTTAAGATGACCTTGAATTTGCGGCGATGGGTTGAAACAGACCTCGTATTCAAATTCAGCAACCCTCAAAACCATGGAAGCTCTTGTTATTTCTTCTTAAACGACTTCACACGAAATTTAACCTTCAAATGCCCTTAAACCTGAAGTGCTGGGGTCAAACGGACTCTGAATTCGGAATCAGCGGGTCCAAAAACATAAGAATGTATGTATGGTGTCTTTGGAAAAGAACACTTATTTTTTGTGCGCCTATGTAATTGGAGCGCTAGTTATCCTTATTATAATAATGAAAACAATTGGATAATATTGACCCTTTTATTACAATTAACTGATACATTGACATCCGTCCTGCAGTTCACACTTCACCTGTCTAAACTCGCTCTATCAGTCCAGCACGATAACCATCCTGCCACGGGGAGAATCCAAAGAGACTGTTCCGGAAGCTTAATTGAAAATTACGCTTCCTGTGTAATGTTATGATCGTGAACACTGCTTGGGTTAGCACATGGAGTGTTGTGTAATCCAAGATGGTGTGTTTGAGACTCTGATTACCGTCTACTCATCCTAATTCCTGATGAGTGTGGATAAATACGGTTTTCAAACCACCAACGTCACTAGGTTTTGTCCACATTTGTATTGCTGAATCATTCCGAATGTTGTTTTCCTTTAATGAGTAAGGAAACCCATTTTGAAGGTCGGTCGATTTCTAAAATCAAATTATTGCTCCTTTGCTTTCCAAAGAAAAAGAAAATCTATCCTGGAACATGACACATGTATGTGGTTAGCTTTTGCCCAAAAAATATAATTACATAAACGAAATATATGGGTGCGTATATTTTTGCACTTCAACTTCTCATGATATCCTTTATTTAGTTTTCAACGTATTTAGCGTTTCACGTCTACAGACGCGTCTTCAGGAGCAACTTAACTATTTACATATAACTTTAGTCTTAACTAAGGAAGACCTTCCACAGGTAAGGTCACGTCCAGACTAATAAAATGAAATGAATATGGCCGTTGTCAATCAGCTGTTAATAATAGATAGTTTTCATGGCCTAAATTGATCGATTCCAGAGAAAGCTTTCATAATTAAATTATTATGAGAAGTGGAAGTGATTTAAATATATCATTTCTACATCATGTTTACCGACTTTTTTTTTTTTTTTTTTTTTTTTCTTTTTTTTTTTTTTTTGGCAATATAACAAAAATATGGACTATTATGAGCATATTAACTATCCCTCCCCCTCCCCCAAGAATGGGCCAATATTGCTGGTTTATGAATTCATCCAATTCTTTGTTATGGGAATATTATATGCCAAATTTCGGCAGCTTTTTGGGTTGACGTATTTACGAGTACTCACATTTATTTTGGTAACATGTAGGTAGGAACGATAAAGATTTGTAGACCTCTTTCAAACAATATTTCATGACTATTTTGATTGGTCAATTATTCTAGTTAGATATTTTTCTTATAAAATAAAAAATAATAAGTAAGTAAATAAAAACTAAAAATAAAAACAGAAAAAAAAAATAATAAAATACATCTGTAGTGGCGCCCCCTCAAAGCTTGGTACAATTGAATATAATAAAAATCATTGTAAATTTTATTTTATACGTTAATCTTTTAATTAATATACTTGTTAATCTCATACAAATATTTTATTTACTTATATTTATATTTAAATAATTATTATTTCCAAATATATTTAATTTAATTATTGATATAATAATACTTTTTATTTTTGTAGTAACATTACGAAATTAATATACAGTAGGCAGTGAGTCTCCAAGCCACATGGCAAACTTGTTGGGTTGTGTGTTTTTTAACATTGTAGCTAAACGCCCGTTTATTCAAAAAGTTGTATTTATTTTGAACCTCGCTCCTTCATATCCAATTAAAATTGATTCAAGGAAAGATAAGTACATCGAAATCATTAATTATCCATTTTATGTTAATATTATCAGGTAGAGCTCATGGGCGTATATAAGGGGGGGCTGAGGGGGCTGCATCCCCCCCCGAAATTTTGATTTTATTGGTAAAAATTTCATAAAACCCTTAAAAATAAATTAAATAAGATCATTTAGTTCATAAAACATATTCTATTTTGGTAATAGCGTTTAAGTTGGCTAAAACTCTTCCAAGATCTAAATTGTTAGTATTCCATATACCGGAAATGGTCTCAGCCCCCCCCCCAATTTTTCCAGCCCCCTCCGAAATTATTTTCTATATACGCCCATGGTAGAGCTTGCTTCTAGTTTGGCTTGTTGAAATCATCAATGTTTTATTTTCCCAAATAAACATTAAAAAAAATGGAAGAGTTAATGAACATAATTATCGGCGCCAAGGCATCAGCTTACGAAGACTCACAATCCCTTAAACTTAAAAACAGCTAAAATAAAAAGACTACATAAAACATTAGAAAATATGCATCAGGAACCTATGGAAACATGAGCAAAAATAAAAGGAATTGAAGGTAGATAGATAGATATATTTTTTCCAGCAATCCAAATGTTTGTAAATTGGACAAATCAAAAAAACAACAATACAATTCTAAATCTTGCTGCTTAGTCTCCATACTTATTACCATAAAATTATAATAACTAACATAGAAAATAGCATTTTTAACATAAAAGCAAGTGCGTATCACTAATACACACAATAATATAAAAATTAAAAATATGACACAAGTAAATCATAAATTAAAAATAAAATTATATACAAATAATTCCTCAGGTCTACATTTTAAATTGTGAAGTCTCTTGAATTATGAACAAAATCCCTAATCGTGTAAACATTCATTTCTGAAATAATGTATTTACATCTGCATATAAAAGTCGAATATTTTTCTATTTATTTTATTTTCCAAGGAAGGGAGTTGTATATAATCGCTCCATTATGCATCAAGCTTTTGAATAAAAGCAGGTTGCATGCTGCTCTATTTCTAAATTATTCGTCTTCCTTGTTGAATAGGAATGTAAATCCCCCTCGACTTAAACAGATGAAGATGAAAATGAATAGATGGTAAACGTTTTAAGACAAATTGACATTTCTAAAACTTTTAAAAAAAAAATTAATTTTGACAGTAATTCAACCTCTATTGTGTGATTCATGCCTCATGCTCGGTATCATAGAAGGCAATGACAACGCGCGACTGCCAGCGGGTGGCGGACCTAGTCAAGGCCCCCCCCCCGCCAGTAAGTCATGAATTAAAAATTAGTTTCCCTTACATTCGTTCTTTGAGTTGACATATTAAAAGATCACAAAATAGTTGTAGGGAAAACATTTGAAAAAGTTGGAACTTTAAATTTGAGAACACTTCTAGGAGGGGAGCTGAACCGTTGTTCTGCTAGTTCCGTGCTGCTAAGTTAGGCCGGAACGGCATTGCGTGTCCTGGACCTCCCTGTTTAAAGAACATCGTTATTTAGCAGTAACCTACAATTAGCGAGACCGCGGCATCTGGCGAAACGGAATCCATCCACCGACCGACAGAAGAATGGCATTTAATTGTAAGTGGATCGGTCACTGGCCTACAGCCTCCAGGGAAGAGATACTTTTTTGCACGAACCTATAAAAATGCCATTCACAGAAAAAAGTGTTTTGAATGTGAAAGGTGTCATTATTTTCTCTCATATTTCAAAGCTTCCGAAAACATGTATTCGGGATTCATTTCTCTCGCAGTCCATGGGTGAATTTCTGCTTTCTTTTCCTTGTGAATGCTTTCAGAATTTCCAGCCTAAGTAGAGGGGAAGCGAGGAAGAGGTCGACCCAGAACTAAATGCCGAAACAAAAATAAACTATAAGGAAAATGTTTTCACGTCCAATTAAAATGTAATAGATGTATTCAGGGTGTATCGTACGTTAATGACAATCTTCCAGGGGGTGAAACTAGACAGAAAATGTAACTAAACACCACCAACCATACATTTCTATCCCAGACACATGCCTTTCTAAAGGTTCATTAGAAAAAGTCCGTCACGCAGGAGCTGCATAACTAAGCACTTTCCTCAGAATTTGGGTAGTGCAGACTGCTTTCCAGAACAATTTGCTTAAAATATCCTAAATAAATAAAAGAAAAACATGAATAGTTCTCTTTTAAATTTGTAATGAGTAACTGATCAATTATTAATTTGCTTCCAGAGTTATGTTTACATATGGTACCTATTACACTACGTAATAAATACAAAAAACCTCATATTATCGTATTTTGATCTAACGCAGGAACAGGATACAGTCACTCTAGTGGTAGAAAGCGCTCCTTGCGGCGGCTTTGTGAACCTACGTCTGGCGGGCTTTTCTATTGAAATATATTACAAATTAAACCCCCGCTTTCCGATTGACCGATTCAGCTCATTTTTACAACACTTCTTTCTCATGAGGTACCCAAGACGTATACCGCGTTTCGTTACAATACAGCAGAAATTACGACCGGTATGAGTATATTAGGAATTTGGGTCCGGAGTAAACCCCCCCCCCCTTCTAATGAACCGATTTAGTTTATTTTTACAACACATATTAACCTGTAGATTACCACTACGAATACCGAGTTTCGTCGAAATATACCAAAAATCACGGCTGGTAGTGGCGAATTGGTATTGTGGGTCCGGAGTAAACCCCCCCTTCTAATGAACCGATTTAGTTCATTTTTATATCTCACTTTTCTCTCTATATTACCACTATGAATACCATGTTTCGTTGAAATATGGACCGACTTTGGTGGTTAACGAACTCGTTCAATCGTTTGCTAATTGAATGCTATATACCAAGTTTCGTGACGAAAAAACAAAAACTCTGGCCGCTATCGTGTTAACAGACACACACACATATATATATATATATATATATATATATATATATAGATATATATATAAATTTTAACGGGGGTCATTTTCGGTGTCTACTAGGTAGGATCGATAAAGATTTGAAGAAATTTTTCAAAAATTCCGTCATGGGTCCAACCTCAATAGCTACTTTCCTTCGGAGGAAAGTGCTAAAAAAACGTGTTTTTCGTGATACAACGCCAATTTACTCTGCTTGTACACATTATTGTACAACGATTACATTACATTTTTGAAATCAATATTAAATTTGCTTGGAATTCTAGACTGAAAAAAACACCAAATATATAAAAGTAATATTATGTTTATTTTCGAGATATTATATAAATAAATGAAAATTATTCTTGCAGAAATTGAACGCAAAAAAAAAAAAAACATGTTTTTGTACCATTTTTTTAATTTGTTGGCTCGTTTCTGGTTCTTGGCCTCTCTTCAAAACACACTTTTCTGAAATTATTTGTTTACCCATTACAATTTTAATCTTAAAATATTCATTAATATATTTTTAATTTTTTAATTAATGGAAGGGGTAAATTTAAGAATATATATACATAAATTATCTGATGACATAAAAAAGTCATATGGCTGTGTCTCCAAATTTTGAGCCCCGGGTGTCGCAAAAATGTAACGGAAGTGATGCCATCGGTCACGTGACCGGAAATTGATTTGGGAACTGTAATTTGTATTGTGTCGAGAATTGATTTTTAATCATGGCAGATTTTACAAATGAGCAACAACTTTTATGGTTGACGACGTTAATTACTCTACTTTGGCGATAATGTTTTGGTCCATTTTTCAATAAATAGTCAGTAGTACTTCAGTTTGTGACGTGATGCATATACGTATGTGTATGAATGACATTTTCATGATCAAAACAATTTTTTTTTTTTTTTTTAGCGCGGTTCCTCCCTCCCCCATAGGGAGGAACCCCGCTTATAGGGTTGATACAATGAAATAATCCGGAAGTGCCGACTAGAAAATTTCGCGTTTCAGAACCCCTAGAGACCGAAAATAACGGTGGTTCAAATTTGTATATATATATATGTATATATTTATATATATATATATATATATATATATATATATATATTTGTCTGTTCGCTCTCTAGATAGAAGACGAATGGTCCGATTTTGATGAAATTTGGTACAAAAATCCTTCGTCCAATTTGAAAGGTCAAGTTCGTTAACCAGCAAAATCCGTCTACTGGAAGATGACGTTTTGGGCGAAATTCGCGCAAAAAAAAATCGTAACGCTTACGTTTTTGAGTTCATAAGCTTCTAAGTTCTCGTTTTATATGATTCCTGGGCTAGGAAAACGAATGAAACCATTTTCAAGGCGATAGCTTTAACCGTTGTCGAGAAAATTGGAAAAATATTTTTTGAATACCGTTTTTGGTTTGGGTACTTAGAATCATGGGAGTCAGTTGAAACATTTTCTGCATGTTCTACTTTCATCAAAACTAATATGTTGAAATTTTGGTTACGCTTGGAGTTAAGGAAGGGTTAGAATAAAATATTTTATTAACAGACATAAAAAGTTTTAGTAACTTTGTTTACTTTCCTTAATATCTCGAAAAAGGTTGAGAATCTTGGTAAACGGAAGAATACCATTAGAAAGCTTATTAAATGCTCTAAAAAAAAGGTTCTAATGAAAGTTTTGATTAGGCGATGTCAATCGGAGAAATAAGAGCTTAAAACTTTAAAGTAATTGATTTCGCTTATTCGAACTGTTCTTTTTGTCTGTTTTATTTCTTGTTATTTTTTAATTGCTTATAGTTGGATAATGTATTTGACAATAAAACTGGTTAAGTAAAATAACAAAAACAATTTATTGTTAGAAATATAGATTTCCAAGATTCCAAGACCTTGTCACTAGCGGGTCTGTTTCTAGTGTAGCGGACCCTTCCACGTAAGATTGTAAATCATGACCTTTCAAGACTTTACTACTCACAGGAATGGCGTTAGTGACCTTAAGGGTTGACACGCCATTATAATAATTAATTTAAAAAAAAAGACTGGTGGAACCAAAATAATAACTGCTTCTATTTTAATCTTTCCAAATTAGACTAGGGATATGAACGGAACCGTGCTAAGATGATGCAGTCCTGCGAGACGGACTTTTTTTTTTTAGAGGGAAATCACTCAAAGTAAGAAATTTCATATGCAAATCTTGGGACACGCTGAATGAAGAGAAATAACCACGCAAAAGCAATTATCACTTTGTCAGAACCATTTCATTGATTTATTTAGAGGATAAAATAACAAATAGCTTCATCTGATAATTAAAACATTTAGGGAGTGTAAAATTGTCTGCTTCCGGAGGATTCACTCGTCGCTTGAGTCAGTCATCATGACAACTGAATAAAATGACAGTTTCCCCTGAATAATGAATAAATCACAGCTTCCATGACATGAATATAGAAGGCCGAAAGTGAGACAGGAAAATTATTGTTCGCCAGAGTCCACGACAATGAACAAAGGCCTATGCTCCGCTGGCATACTTTGTTTTTTTTTCTTTTTTTTTTCAAGGATAAATATCTAGTTTTTCTGAAAAATATTTTGTAAAAATTCGACAAGAAAAATAAATTAAAATATACTTGTCGCAGCTAGAGAGACGTCAAAACTAATCTCGCTATTGTTACCTCCTCCTGTTATCAACCTAACAAGCCCAGCGTCAGTATTGCCAAAATATAAAAATAATAGACAGAGTAATAATTTTTACAGGGGGTGCACTGCAAAGCAGCCCTGCGTCACAAGATCTGTGAATACCAGTGTGTGTTAATGGCGTCTACCCGTGCATGTGCTATCATGGTGTCTCAAAGTTTGTTTTATTTATTTAATCTTTGTTATTACTTCGAAGAACATTTTATTTTTGTTATCAGTATTTTATCATTTATCTTTATCATATTTTTATTTCTTCCGCAGTGTTATTTTATTTTATTTCGAATCATTTTAGTGAACATTTATTTTACCAAGTTTTATTATTTTATATCACGCTACCCGTTCATATTTAATGAGAAACTAATGATTTCATTTCTTTTAAAAGTCCGCACCCATAAGCTGCATATCCGAGCACATTACTCAGAAAGATAATATAGCAGAATCACGCTTTATTTCTGAATAAATAATAATTTGTTCGAAAATAGCCTAAATAAATACAAAGAAAAAACATGAATAGTTTTGATCTATTATATTTGTAATGCACAGCTCACTCAATTATTAATTTTGCAATTAAGTTTCTTTCTGAGTTTTATATATGCTACTACTTAATGAACACCCAAAAACTTCACATTTTTGTTTCTTGATCTTGATGGATAGTAAAAACGTCCGCATGTAAAAAGAGAACAAGCCCCCAATCATAACAACGCATAAACCGAATAAAGCTGTTCAGCGCCTCTAGTGGTAGCAGTAAGAACCCCGAGGTTTGGCAGCTTAATTGTATTTGAACATAACACTGACTAAATCCCGACTTCCATTGAGCCAATTTTGTTTTTCGCATGTTTCTAATTGTTTGGCGACGGATTTTTAATCATATCCGCCGGGTTTCTTTGTAAGGAAGTACAATTAACGGACGGAGTTATCCCCTACTGATTTTTAGTTTATATTTAAAACACATCTTTCCTTTTAGATACCCAAGTTGTATACTGAATTTCGTTACAATAGAGCAAACATTGCGGACAGTATTGACAAATTAGTAATCTGACTACAGAGTTACCTCTCCCCCATTCAAAAGGACCGATTTAGTTGATTTTTATAACACACTAGCTGTAACCCAGTGTACTTTCTGCCTATGACTCACCCCTTATCAAGATCTACCTGTATACCCAGTTACGTCAAAATCACACACACGTATATATCAGGTCATCCCATAAGTAAAGTCGGTTTATGTCGGTGGACTGTAGAATGTGTCGATCCAGGTTTTTCTGCTAGATTTTCGACTGTTAGAGCAGGATTTTCTTCTACAGAAGCCTGCAGGAGTTGGTCGTCAAGCACTGTTGGTCGACCTGTACGAGGCTCGTCTTCAAGCTTGCGGTTTCTCGCTCGTAATCGTTCAAACTACTGCTGCACTTGTCGCTCACTAATGGCATTTTCGCCATATATTTGTACAAGCTTTCGATAAGTAGAAGCAGCATTTTCTCCTTTATCGAATTCTCAAAGCATAACATTACGTAAGTGGAGAGTGGTGTCTTGGGAGATCCATTTTAAATTAAATTTCAGTACAGAATAAATACGTTTCTCCAACCAAAACTTGATAAATAGAAGTGTATTTAATGCTATAATAAACAAAAAATGTAAACAAAAATAAATTGAAATGTTTGGGATGACCTGATATATTTTAAAGGAAGTCATTTTCGGTATCTTTAATGAGATCGATGAAGATTTGAAGAGATTTTTCAAAAAGTCTTTCCTGAGTGTAACCTGATGCCAAAGACCTTTGAACTTTGAAGGTTGGCCAATTGACGGTCGACATTAAAAAGGGCATTTCCTTCCTATAGGGAGGAAGGAAACACGCTAAAATTAAAGAGCTCGTGCTCTTTAGAGCAGGTGTAAATAATTTTCCGACAAAAAGTCCTGATTTCGTCCAATTTGCAAATCCGGTCCTCTATCTGAGTGGTGCAGAAATATTAAATTATTATTGTCATCGAACAAGACTAGTTCATATTCAAGATTGAAAGGATGTCAAGGACCGATAAATAATGTAAATAACCTGTAAACTCAACGGAATTACCTTGATGTTAATCCAAATTGCGATAATTTAGAATTAGATTACAGGAAGTTGTGAATTGCGTTTCACTTTGCGGATATATGTATGTATACTGCTAGTGATTACTTCTAGCATTCAGTGCCAGTATGTCGTCCAGTTTATCTGTTAGTTCAGAAATACTTTGGATTGCACTAGTCTTCATGAAAATGTTTGTGCTGATATTGGTAATTTTTTTTTGGCGAAAAATTATTCTTCAAATATACGTTTTAATTTCTCGGAAATATGATTTCATCCAAAGAAATGACTAAAAAAGTCCGGCATGCTGAAACTGCATTATCTTAGGGTATTTCAAAATAGTGCTTATAAATACCTGATGCAGGGCCGCCACATGGGGGGGGGGGGGGGACTGCCGGGGACAGGTGTCCCGGGCCCGGCCTCGTTATTTGGAAAAAAATGTATAGGTTATGAGCTTGTAAAAAGAATGGGCTTTAGAAATATATTCGGGCGTAGCCTATATTTATTGGAATGGGATATATATTTTTTTTAATGTACATAAACGACAAAACAAGTGCAGTCCCAGAATAGTATAATTCATTAGGAGTCGTAATAAAACTACAAGTACCGAAAGTGATCTTTGCTGCACCGATTGTCGGCTTTTATTCTCATTTCGCTCAAAACTCAAGATGAAAATCATTTTAAAATGTCCTAAGTCCTATATCAAAGTACTAAAATTTTCAGTCTGGCTTTGAGATGTGGGGGCCCGGCTCTGAGAAGTGAGGGCCCATGGTTTGGTCCTGGGCCCGGCTCTGAGATGTGGCGGCCCAGACCTGATGTTATTTAGAATGCTTAATAAACTTAATATTTTGATAAATAATCTATTATTTTATAAATTTCATTATAACTAGGGAAGGACGTATTATTATTTTTCTTTTGTAGCAATTCAAATGTAACTATGTTTTGTTTCATGTCCAGAATGGTTATTACACCCCCCCCCTCATTCTCATGAAACCAATATCTAAATGAATTATATTATATTTAGGTAATTTTATTTTAAAAGTAAAATCCTCCGTTTGTACATATTACTGCTGATTTCGTCTTGAAATCAAAATTATACCTAATTTGATACAAACAATGACTAAATATGCTAAAATCATTGTGCGTACACTGTATTTTTTGCAGGCCCTTACTGTTGTATGTTGTTCATAGGAGCTAATACACCCTGTATATGTATAAATTTGAAAGATCTGTATTTTCAGTGGTGATTGGTTTGGAAATATCAAAATTACTAGAAGCACCTTTGGATTGTGTCATTGTGAATATCCTCCCTATAGGAAACGCTAAAACATTAATGCAGCAATGCCATTTCCTTTTATCTTCATGTTTTATTAATAAGCTAATTAATCTGTTTGAAAATAACTTATCTACAAAGCCTGTAAACACTGTCCATCCATAATTATTCTTGACTATGGAGCTTTACCATTCAGCATGTGTTAATGAATTTTTATTTAAATGAATATTAAATTCTTCATTGTCTACTAGACACAAGAAAATCCAGCTGCAGTGGATCAAAGATGTGAAAAAGAAACAAATGTTCCTTTGAGTAAGTACTTCAAAATATTAGCCAAAAATCAAGACTTTTTTTAATTTAGTTGTACATTTATTGTATTTTAACTAGGTATGAATATTTTAAAACTACAACATTTAGACTGTTATATTATCGAATATGAGGTAGTGACCAGGTAAGCACTTGGCACTTGAGTAATTTTACTTTCTCTTATTAATTTGTTTTTTGCCCCTTTTTAAAAATTTAAAATCTTTGACATGGCTCCTGTACTGATAATCCAAATGCTTTGCTTTTTCAACTGTTCTGGGCAACACAATTGTAAAGTTGCTTGGCTTAATAATAAAAATATGTAAACAATGCTTCACATACAACATACTTAAAATTTCATATTTTTTTGGGGGGGAAAATATATTTTTTTACTCGAATCTATAAAAAGGCCATTCACAGAAAAAAGTGGTTCGAATGTGAAATGTGTCATTATTTTCACTCATATTTCAAAGCTTCCTGAAATATGTATTCGGGGACCATTTATCTCACAATTCATGGCTTTCTTTTCCTTCATTCAGAAAATTCACATTTTCAAACTGTTTTACTAAGTCAAATTAATAAGGTTTTATTAAAAAAGAAAATGTTGACAAAAAAAATATCTAATTTTGGATGTTTTGCAATTTTATTTGGTAAATGTGAAGATGAGGGTTCTAGGCACCGATTGTTTTGAAATTTTGCTCTAAAACGTATTTTGATGCACTAAACACGAATCCGTTAAAAAAAAAAAAAAAAAAAAAAAAAAAACTCGCTCTCCACTAGGAAAGAAGTTATGAAGCACTAAATTTTACAGTTTTGCGGGTTGTGAAAGGTAACGTAAACAACTATGTTTGTCAACATGCGCATGCACGGGCTTGGAAAAGTCCGTAATAAAGAAGTCTAATTGAAATTTACCATAAATTATTTCAATTTATATCCAGTTATTTATTCAAAAAGATTTTTTCAAATAATAAACCATTCTTTAAATTTTTTGTTTTGCTGTTGACAAATATTATATAACAGAAATCCCTTCATAATTATCTAATGCCTTTATAATTCATGCGATCTAATTTGCGCCATCTAATAATTTAGAATAGTTCTAATAATTAGAGGAATATTAATAACAATGAAGTTACACGAATTCATTATTCATAATAGAGAGGAGCCCTCAATTTTTTAGTCGAAAATAAAGTTATAAATAATCATAGAATTTGTGGAAAAAGTGGGGACTAATTGCAATTAAATAAAGTGAATCTGACCTTTCAATGCCGAAAGGCGGTATTCAGAAAAATATAGGCACAAAAAACTCGTGAGAAAACAGTGTAATTTTAAGTCGAGTGCCAAAGTAAATACTTGGTTTCATAAATCACGATTAAGCATAGAAAAAATGTGTCTTATAACTGGATATTTCGTAATGATGAAGCCTCCTAGGCAACTATTTTTATCCAGAGAATTGGACATATCAGGACAGATATCAGGAATAAAGAAGTCTAATTGAAATTTACCATCAATTATTTCAATTCAGGAAAATCAGGCGATGTTCCTGACAGTGGATGCCTTCAGGTTAAATATTCAATGGTTTAATAAGAAAAAGAAAAAGAAAGAAGAAAACTTATAACACAAATGAAAAATATTTCTATGGAAAAGGTTAATTTTTTTAATTTAAATTTTAATGTCCATTTATTATTGACTAAGAATTTTAGGACGGATTATCTATAGGTTACCACTCTTTTTTAGTCAGGATAGGGGTGATGCTTTTTCTTTTCTTCGAATGAATAGCCATCACCCCTAATGGGCACACAGGACCTTAGGCACAGAGTGCACACACCTTAGCACTCAGGGGCCACCGGGCCTCCATATATTTTAAATATATCCTCTTTTTTAAAAATTGCTGAAAATGAAATTGCTTTTATAATAATTTGTTGAGGAATTCCTTATTAACAGACTGTAGTTTAAGTAAAAAAAAAAAAAAAAAAAAAATTAAGGGTCTTAAGTAGTAATTACCAAGAACTAATAATTCAGTTCTCCATTTCTGGTAGTAAAAAAAATGTCTGACCCTCAGAAATTATTATTAAAATGTTGTAATTATTATAATATACAGCATAATGATTAGATAATCAAAACTATTTCATACATGGTTACCTTATTATTATTTGACATTTTAGGTGACATTGAAAATTACAAAAATATGCAACTACCAGTGACCAAAGAAGGAAAGGTAATGTATCAGTAATAAGTTTAAATATAGATTACAACTCTCAATAGTTTATGTTATTATTAATCCTCAATTTAGTACATGTATCCACCTTGAAATAAAAGTATTATTTTAACAAACTTTCTTTTAGTGTTATGGAGCTTGTGTTATGAAAGCAGTGAAAATGGTATGTAAAAATTCATGTAATTTCATTCAAAATGTAGTTATTTTATTCTTTACAGCTGGTAATGTAAACTGGCCTATTTATTTAATCGCAAGGATATTTTCTTGCAAATAGAATCATTTGTACACGCTTTATTATTTACAAAGGTTTAAATTCTCTGAATGTAAAGAACACTATTTCATTTACCTACAGATCAACAACAATGGAAAAATTGATTTGAGCAAAACGAGGGAATTAGCAGAAAGGTACATTAGAAATGACGCTCAATTAGAAAAGGCTGAAGCGATGGTACACCGCTGTGCAAGGAAAGGTAATTATTTGTTATTTTATCGTAAGTAGTTTTAGCTTCTTCTCCGAAGTCGTCCTTTGCTGGAAGTGAGTCAGTTTAAGCCAAGAATGAAAATACTTTATAATTCAAAAAATCATTTCCTAAGCCTACAAAATACTCCGCCTGATTTACAACTTACTCAACTCTCAAAGTGATAATTAAAAACTACCATTCACACTGGGATTGCAAATAAATATTGTGTGGAACCATGTTACAAAACATGTTATGATTGCTACCTCAATAGCTCCATTCCTTCGGAGCGTACTAAAAATGTTTGATTAAACATT
The DNA here is from genome assembly GCA_946811695.1 of Gonocerus acuteangulatus. Lineage (NCBI taxonomy): Eukaryota > Metazoa > Arthropoda > Insecta > Hemiptera > Coreidae > Gonocerus > Gonocerus acuteangulatus. Next base: position 29,413,667 of record OX328127.1, read on the forward strand.
ATATAGGGTTTTATATAAGTAACATTATACTGTTTACCTTATCATGAAGGACTAGGAAAAAATTTGATTGCAGATACCAATGCAAAAATGGCTGCAGAACAGACACAAATAGATAAGAGGACTAACTCTATATGAAGACATAAACAGAATTACTATGACATTTTTTTTGGAATACTCATGGACGAAACAACAAACTACGGACTATAACACATACCGTCAAAGATTGGCCATTCAAGACTTACTCACGAGTACCTAATGATAAGACAAGAGTGATGTGAAATTTGTAATACTAAATTGACATGTGTGAACTTCTCGCTGAAAGGTAAGGTAGCCAGTAAATAGACATTATCATAACATATCTATAAAGTACAGGATTATACAATCTCATATTAAGGTCTCGAAGACAGATTAAAGAAACTACTTTTTTATAACAATAATAAGTTCATACTCAGAATAGTTTAAAGTTAAAATCTTTTAATAATTTGAATTCTTATAATATCTTAATTCGAATTCGGCATTCAAATTCAACAATTTACAATTACTGGTTTCTTAAAAGACTTACCTCAGAGTGCCTATCGTCCATGATACTAAGCACGTAAAATAAATAAATATATGTATCTTCATGCATTATCTCTGGAGGTCTGATGAATCCAGATTATGATGCTCATAAAATTGAGCATTGATACAATTAATGAACGTTAAAAACGTATATCCTCGAACTTAATATAATATTCTTCAACTTTTATTTTATTTTATTGGTTGGCTTAACAATAACTATGTATCGTTAAGCCAAACATAAATGATGTCTATTATCTTTTTAATTAATTATTATATTAATTTTAGCTAATCTTCGAAAAGATCAGTGTGACACTTCCTTTTCGTTTCATGGAATGTTTACTGGAAAGCCAAAATCACAAAAACAGTAGGTAAATCACTGCTAAACTTCCTCAAGCCGTCAATGTCACTCTTCCACCAGTTAATTTAGTACTTTTCGCAGTGAACAATAAGTAGAATGTGTCAACGATTGATTTCATTTATTTATTTATTATCAATAAAGTAATAATTCTTTTATTAAATTCATTTATTTTCGATAATGTAAGGCTCTTCCCAAGATCAACTGCATGGTGGACAATATGTTCACCTTTGTTTTCCATTTCCTAATCATCTAGCTTGCTGTTATTAGGAGATGAACATCAGAAATTGAGGGGAAAAATAGTTTTTTCATATTACCAACAAATTACCAAGCAATACATTATCTTATATGTTTTTTTTTTATCCTTTGGGATTACCAAGGTGTATAAAATCGAGCTTCAGCCATATCAATAGAATAAATTCATATTTTTTCTAAAAATGAGTTTTCATTTTAGCAAACAATTTTAAAGGCTTCACCACGGATAGCAGTGTTAGCAACTTCTAATAGATCAGTTCTTCTCTCTCATAGCTCAGATGAAAGATTAAAAATCAAGCTCAAACATTGGCAAAAATAAAAACCTTTTTTTTTTCAATTAATTCTATTGAAATATTATGAGTGACCTCGGACAACCTCAACTTTGATGCAACTTTATGAATGTTTGAAAATATTCCTGACTTTTTACATAGGCCTGTACATTTTTAATACATAGTAAGCAAATAACCTATAGTTCGATCGGAAACAAAAGAACCAGGAGGAGCGGGGCCAGAGGGGAGGTAGGCCTTCCCCGACATGGGCTGGAGGGAGCGCATGCGCACTACCTGGTTCTTTTCTTTGTGGTACACCTGTAGTAGTTAAGCATCAAACCTCATATCCTATCCTAATGCATAGCAATTATTTTAAAAGTAAAATGAACCTTAGAGATAGTAAATTCTTTAATTACATTCGATTTTGTTTGCAATTTAACATTTTTATGTACATGCAAAATTAAACGACCATTCCTTGACAACTTGAAGGAAAAACGTTAATTTGTGTAAAAATAGAAATGTAATAAGATATTTGGCAAGAAAAACTAAAATATTGTAATTCAGTCTGAAATTTAGATGTTTATTTTTAGCTAATCACCAGGAAGATCATTGTGAAACGGCTTATAATTTTATGAAATGCCTAAAGACAAATAGCAGAGGAGGAAAAGAGCGGTCGATATCAATAAATTTGTCTCCACCTCAAGTATCTCCACCTCCGATAACATTAGTTCTATTTCAATTTAGTCTTCTCTAGGCATTTAAATAAAACGAGTTAAATTGATTTTTTTTATTTATTTATTGCTGACTTCCTTTATTAAAAATATAAAAAAATTAATGTGTTGAGCCTATGTGTGCCATTTAGCTTCTACAAGAAAAAGCTAATTGGCACTAGCTGTTCACTTTTTATCCTTGGGAGTTCGATGAGATACCTATTTATTGATGTGTTCAATGTGCCTGAAGATGTATGATTCACACCCGCAAACATCTGATTCATGTGATTTACTATCAAACATAAGATAAAAACAATAGAAAAAATAGTAAGGGATTATTTTATTCTCAAATGTGGTTTCAATCAGTTAGATCATGAACTAGTTGATGATACTGTCCTTTGATGATTAAGTCCAGGAAAAATTAATGAAAACTGCCATAGTGCAAAGTGGTTTGATAAGAAATAAGACAGGTTTGTTTTCTTGTTGGAAAAATTCGCGACAGATGGAGCAAGTTTGTCAGATTATGCAAGGATTTTGCTGAAAAATAAAATGTATTTCTATATTTTAGTAGTCTGTTACAACTAAACTATAAAGGCTAGAAACTGACACTTAAAAGAGTGTAATAAATATCTGTGATCGCAATTTCAATATTGAATATTAGGAAAAGGCTTGTTGAAAAACTAACTCTCATTTAATTGCACAAAAGTTTTATTACAAAGAGCAGAAACAAATGTAATTTGTTCTTTATAAGCAAAACACAAAAAAATGTAAACAATAAAACAATTACTTCAAATATTTCTGAATAATGCCAATACTCATTTATTATTTTCATTTTCCCATTGATGTTAAAAAATTACTTTGGTATCAGTCCAACCTGTAAATTAGACAGAAATCATTACACGAATGTCAAAAGTAGAAAAAAAAATAGCATATGAAAACATACAAATCATAGCAAATGGGGAAAAAACTTTTAAGAATATCTTGTATTAAAGACACAACGTGGAGAAATATGTATAAAACTTGAAAATGAGAATTTATTTCTAGTAATGGATCACAATTGCAGTTTTTTTTTTTTTTAGAAGAGATCGTTGACTGAGGACTGGATCAGTTCTTTCTCTCCTTATAGCCCTGATGAAGGCTTGAAATGCAAGCCGAATTTTCAATAAAAACTCATTTATGTCAGTCAGTAATGTAAATTTAAAAATGTAGTTTTATTAGCAGCTATGACTGAACAATTAAATACTTGTATTACTATCGGATGATGAAATAAACTACGGCAGAGGACAAGCATCCTTGTTATTTGAAAATGATTTGGATAATTTAATTTTACTATTATTATCTTCAAACACAGTTCTTAATAAACATATTAAAATATATTTACATATTAAGTCTGACTCACAGAAAATGCATGAGTGTTTTCATGTAATGAATATCTCTGCTTTGATTTGGAAAGATTAAGTAGAAACTCTTTGTATTTAGCCTTTGATTGAACAAAATCAATACTTCTGAAACTTCAACCACGGTTTTCTTCCTCTGAGGTGGTCTAAATAAAATGTGTTATGCTCTTTTTAGTAGGACGTTTATTACGTAGCCAAGAGCTCTCATCAGAGGTGCAGGTCTCTATTTTCCATGCCCTGAACATTTTGTGATCCCTACTTAAGGCAACCGTACTCTCCTATCTTAAGATAATTAAAATATTATAAATATTAAATAAAATACCTCTTTTTCCCATTTCACATAACACTGCATGATCTCGTGTGCCAATTCACAATCGTTGTCCATGTTTTTCGGGACTGTTAAATAAAATAACACATTAGTATTTAACTGTTATAAAAATCAAGTTCAGAAAATGGTTGAAGCTCTTACTGTCATCTCCACAATGATTGACTACTGAAGTAATTTTTTGTACTTTTTCAGGATCATTTTTGAACAAATCTTTTGCTACTGCGAGAGCTATTCTCTTGTCAAAACTTCCGGAACTTATCTGAAAATATTAGTTCCAAACATTATAGGATATTATTTTACAAACAATGTTTTAATTGAAATTAAATAATAAGAAAATGCAGTATTAGTAAACATAATACTCACAACATTGAATGCTTTGAATACACAAGCCATTAAGCACTAAAACAAAACAAAAATCAAATTAGTTAGGAATCAAATAAAAGTTAGTGGTCCCTAAATATTACTTTTAGAGAACAAAAATAATTGTTATTTTGGGTCAAAGCAAATAGTTTTTTACACAAATTGAAGAGGAAAAAAGAAAAAAAAAGGAAATAAATCAATAAAATTAAAATAAAATGTCTTGTTACAGCCTCAGCTTGAGTCGTCGGGCTGTAGGTTCTCCAAGGTGGTAATTCGTGGGACCAGAAGAGAAAGCCAATTTGTTGTGGTATCTGCGCATCAATTCTTCTATATGAAATGCGATCAAATCAAGGGGCGTTGGTTGCATTCCGTAGGATTTTGTTCTGTCGTCTGATGTTCATCAAGGTTGTTCCATACCACACAGGGCAGGCGTAAATCAGTATTGGGAGGATCATGGTCTTGTAAGGTAGTGTTACCAGTGAAGTTCGGAGTGATGTTTTTCTGTTCATCAGTGGGTATAGTTTTAAAAGTCTTGTGTGTGTGCATGTCTTAATTTTATATTAGTGTGTAGTTTCCATGTAAGTCGATTATCGAAGTGTAGTCCTAGGTAACACAAACCCTGGTCCTTCACCAAGGAACTGGAAGTCCATCCAATCGGATTTCTGGAATTTCTTCGTTTGAGAACCTCTGAAGTGAAAATATTTTGGCCTCTGTCTTGGTTGAATTAAGAGCTAGTTGCCATTTCCTGAACCAGTGGGTCAACGAGTTCGCCGATGCTTGCAAATTGTGAACCATTCTGTTCAGATTCCTGTGACTGGATAAGACGAGAGTTTCGTCGGCAAATGTTGCAAGCTGAGCGAAAGAATCTTCTCAGGCATGTCGGAGACGAAGAGAAGGGGACTCAATATAGCTCCTTGTGGAACTCCAGCTTCCAAGGTGAATTTTCTTTCCGACTTGTCATACCAGTGTTTTAATTTTAAATATAATTGTTTGTATTAGCTGTGTACAATGCACTTTTTATTTACCATTGTATTGGAATTGAGAGACCATCTGTTACATCCGCACTTTTCTCATTGATTTACTGAATTTTGAATTTACCATCAATGTCTCACCTTTAAATGTATTAATTGGTCTAATTTCTGTTATTGTTCAGTTCTAACATAACTCTCAAAACATGTGAATATACTATTTCACTTTTGCTATATTTAAATTCAATTAAAAAAATAATAATCTTATAAATACCTTCTCTTCGTCAGTTTGAGGGATCAGGGGTTTCACAAATTCTTCAATTTCCTCTAAAATAAATAAGATGAAAGACATTATATGAAAGTTTATTTTAAAATGCATAAGTCCATTTTAATCAATAAATGAAAATATACTTAATATAAAGAAGGTCCAAACCAAAAAAAGGTATGTCATAGAATTCATCAATCAAGCATTGTTAGGGGACCTAGTATCGTATGCATACTAAAACGTTCACAGCCTCAACTTGAGGAGAAACTTCCATCAATAGGAACGTATCAAAAGAACTTTTTTGAATAAAAATATTTTGTAAAATGTAAACATTTTTTACTTACATTCGTAATCTTCCAAAAAAACAAAAAAACAAAAAAAAAAACAAACAGAAATCCCTTCAACCTAGGACTTTCCACAAGCAACATACCAATGAAAAAATGGATAAAATGTTGTTTATCAGATTTCTTGAACCTCCCACAACTGTAATTGCACCTAAATTGTTTAATCAAAAAGTCCCATAAAAAACAAAATCAATACACAACAAAAAAAAAAATCACTTTATCCTGTCGGACATAATTTTGATTTTGACAATTTCTCCATTCTATTACCCGAACCCCACCTCAAAAACGCCTTCTTTCTAAATCCGTATATATCTATCTTGAAAACAGCCCCATAAACATAGAAGTAATCTCTTCTACCTCCTGCAACAGTTTCCGTATCCTAAAAACACCTCGTTTGACGAATTCACACCCTGTCTCTAAAATTCAGACCTTTACCTCACACCTGCATTCCTTGGACTCGGTGCCCTCTCAGTCTATCCCTTTGACCTTGGCCTATATAAGGGGGGGGTGCCCCCCCCCGAAATCGGTAAAAATGTATCGTAAAAACCTTAAAAATAAATTAAATAAGATCACTTAGTTCAGAAAAAGTAGTTTTTATTGGGTGTAATAGCATTTTAATTGGCTAACTATTCCTAGATTGTTAGTATTCCATAACCTCAAATGTTCTCAGCCCCCCCCCCAAAATTCTCCTAGCCCCTCCCGAAATTATTTTATATATGCTCATGCCCTTTGATTCCCTCACGCATTCATTACCCTGTACCTTCCTCCTTCTCCACCTCCTCACTTCATTGCCCCCACACAAACCATCCACTTCTTCATTATCATGATTCCATGCAATTACATTAATTAATTAATACACAGTGGGCTTTTACATAACATACATTTCTTCAAAACAACATCACTTGAACAAAATATATTTACCGTCTGTAACAGGAGCTCCATTTTGGCAACTGCTTATGGTTTTTTTGAGCTCTTCTTTGTAAGCTGATACCTAAAATTATTAAAAAGAAATAAATTATTCAGAATACATCTCCACACATGCTTTTGTCATTCTTCTGAAGCGTATGTACAAAAATAATTTTAGATTTAGAGCCTGATATATATATTTTTTTTAAAGTGTATCTTTTCGCACAGACTTTTAATCAAGCTTTCTGATAAGTACTCCCTTTCCCTTGTCCGATTTTGATGGTATAACAAAAATTCGTTGTAAATAAATGAAGATGTTGAAATGTGGCCTAGGGATAGTCTGGGACCCTGAATCCAAACATCAAACAATGACACTAGAAGAGAAAATCTTTATTGAGTTTCTAAATAAGGCCCTTCAGAGCATGAGCCTGAATGAAATTTATAAACTAGTGTACTGTTGAAAGAATTTGTTTATCTGGGTAAATTAATCTCCAATAAAAGTGAAATATTTGTAGCTAAAATGGTCCTAATGCACAATAACTCTTTTTAATGCTAAAAGCACATGGATGGTCGCACAACTTCCAAGCTTCATCATTAAATGGGGTGTGTTCTAAAGAGTTATCATAAAATCAACTTCCGTTTTTATTGGAAATGGGCTATTCAGATTGGAAAAAAAGGGTATTTTTCCTTAACAAAAATAGTAATGAAAAATCATATCTTCACATCATCATCCCAAACAAATAACCTTATGATAGTAATATTTTTTTAAAAGAGAAATTCACTTTTTCGCAAATATTGAATTCCCCAGAACTTCCAATCTGCATGTCCTACTCCCGCTGTGCACAGAAATGATAGATATTGTCATTTGAAGCTAACAGGCACAATTTCCAGCTCAGAATCCGATTTCAATATCAATGTGCAATTTTTTAGTTTTATTTAAATTTTAACACCTATTTATTATTTACTAAGAATTTTAGGACAGGTTATCTATAGGTTACCACCCTTTTTTAGTCAGGATAGAGCTTAAGCCTTTTCTTTTTTTCTAAAGAAGAGCCACCACCCCCAGTGGAAATTGAACCCACGACCCTTTAGCACGGATTGTCAAGTGCTCACGCCTTAACGCTCACGGCCACCGGGCCTCCAGTTTTTAGTTTAAACAAAGACTTCCAATCTGAGCAACAAAGATGAAGTAGAGGTCTAAAATTATATTTTATCCAGATTTAAAAAAAAAAGTTTTGTATATTCCTACATATAATATTAATCTGTGGAAAAAATAGGCTTGGTACATTTGAAATAATGTATTTCTTGTCTGAACGGTCTGATTTCTTAATAGAATCACTCCCTGGAACAAACAGTTATTTCCTATAAATACATCAGCTTTTGAAAGAAACAAGAAATCTCGCACTTTTGATGGGATGGACATACTGGAAGGGATTATGTTATAACATATGTTATTTTGATCGATGAAAATTTGAGAAATCTTTCAAAAATTCTTCCATAGTTGCTAGTTCATTACCTAAACCCCTTTGATAAAAAATACCAACCATTGCAGATGAGAAGAGAGCTGCTGTAAGAAATATAAGCTGCTTCATCGCCATTTCTCTGCTAAACCACACTCAATCCTCAAGTCCAATCCTTCTCTTCTTATAGTGGTACATTAACTACCGTCCTTTACTAATTATATTTCAGTTAAATAGGGATAGATGAGACAAATTAACATAAACTACCACCAATTTCCTCTTCCTAATATCTGAGCTATGCTATTAGCTCTCTAGGAGGGGGTAATTAAAAAATTACACATCGCTGCATTTAAACTGTTCTAAAGTAGCAATTATTTAAATGTCCTTTGTTTTAGTTTTTTTTTTTTTAGCCCTGAAATAAAACTATTTAATGCAATTTATATTTCTCTTAGGGTGCGTTTACATCTTATAGTTATTGTAGGATATTTATGTCAGACAGAAATTGTAACTAATGTAAACTGCGAATAATTTATGTCTGAGATATATATTTCTATCACAAGCTATAAGTTTCGACACATCTATAATATCAGATGTAAACACTGTTTATGAAGAGAAGAATTTAATGTCAGAGATAAATATCTTGGCTACTAGCTGTATTGTGGACACTTCTATACCATCAGAAGTAAACACTGATTATTTGCTGGTGCAAGTGTCATATTTTATAGATTAGTGATAAGAGTTTGAAACGAAAAAAAAATTTTATAAGTTTGTGTTTATATGTATACATCTGGGGGGGATCTGGATACAAAGCCAGATTACTCAAAAATGTACAAATATAAAAAGCTTAACAATTTTCCTTTAATTGGCTGTGAAATAACGCCCAAGAGCTTGAAGGGAAAAGTGATGATCCATGATCTAGCTGAATTCGTGATATTTTTATATTTATTTGCTGAACACAAAATCACATCTCTTGCAAATGAGACTGGGACGTTCGGAAATGGCCAGGGGCGTATATAGGAAGTAATTTCGTGGGGGGGGGGTGGAAGCACCGGGGATTAGGGGGGGGGCGGTATGTAATACTAGTAGTCTAAAACTTGGAATAATTAGCAAACTAAATATATATTTTTCTGAACTAACTGATTTTATGATAAATTTTTACTGAGTAATTTGGGTAAGGGGGCTGCAGCCCGCCTTATATATGCCCATGGAAATGGCAGCCTAAAAAGCCTTTTTTAACGATTATTTTTAATTAGCGGGCAATGACTGAACACCCGCCTCAAAATTTGTATATAGCTTATATTTTATCTATGGATAACGGAAAAAGTACTCCAAGAGATTTGTCGTGTGATAAGCTCGCGCAAGACGTTGAAAAAGAAGTTAGAAAAATTCTTGGTTTCGCACATGATCAAACACCCTTAAAAATCTTTGCATAAGCAATCGTTACCTTTTAAATAAAGTGAATATCATAAGCCAGATGTTTTGGTAGGACCTAAGGCACTGCAAGATGTTTGCGAAGATTTTTTGGAGGAGGAGGGGGGTTATGGTCTGCGCTGACGCGAACCGTCCTTTTTCCAAAAATTGACGCAGTTCCTGCAATTAGGACTTTGTGAAGATTGAGTCGACATTTACTCAAGTAGCCATATTGCAACACTTTTGCCGAAGGCCATTCTTTGCAATTATCTTCCAGTGCCAATCAAAACGCCTGACTTTTGGAATTCAATTTTTTTTTAATAGGCAAAGTTTCACAAAGGTGTTCAATCATGGCCAAAAGCAAGAATTATCTGATCTACATTCTTAAGGCCATTGCTCGACCTTGTCCCGTGAAAAATCTCTTGGATTATTTTTTCCTTTACCATTACATAACCGTTGGGCTATATAAAAATGTTGAGGCGGATCTTCGGTAATTTTTCGGCATCGAAAATAAATAATCGAGGCTTTTCCGGCTGCTGTCAACGAACGCCAGACTAAGTCAGCAAGAGAAGCAGGTTAGTTATTGTCGCGAAATGTTTCCTAAAATATCTCAGATCCAGCAGGGTGTTCGATCATGGCCACTTGTTTATTACTAGCTCTTGGACTACAACCATTTAGCTGTCAATTGGACGACCTCAAACAAGCAAATCGCTTTTTCCAATGTTTTTTCTTACCTTCCAAGTAAATTTAATAGCCTTTCATGTCAGTCACAATTCTATAACTTATCTGTATCAGAAAGTGTTATATCAACGATTTTTTAATTTCCATTAAATTGCTTAAGTTGATTGTAAAATATTTTGAAGTTATACCACTAATTATGTCAAATATATATATATATATATATATATATATATATATATTTATTTTATTTGATGTACATTTTAACAACAACCTTGCTCCGCTCACAGCATTACAAGGTATAAATAATTCTTTAAAATTAGACAAATAGTTTGACTTTATTATTATAAAGGTATATAAAGAATTTACGGATGGTAAGTTAAATAACAAAGTTATCAAATAAATTATTGAACATTTAACAAAGTAACGAATGCATATGAATAAAATTAATAAAAGTCCGTCACGCAGGAGCTGCATAACTAAGCACTTTCCTCAGAATTTGGGTACTGTAGACTGCTTTCCAGAACAATTTGCTTAAAATATCCTACATAAATAAAATAAAAACGTGAATAGTTCTCATTTTGTAATGAGTAACTGATCAATTATTAATTTGCATCCAGAGTTATGTTTACACATGGTACCTACTACACTACGTAATAAATACAAAAATCCTCATATTATCGTATTTTGATCTAACACAGGAACAGGATACAGTCACACTAGTGGTAGAAGGCGCTCCTTGCGGCGGCTTTGTGAACCTACGTCTGCCGGCTTTTCTATTCAAATATATTACAAATTAAACCCCCGCTTTCCGATAGACCGATTCAGCTCATTTTTACAACACTTCTTTCTCATGAGTTACCCACGACGTATACAGCGTTTCGTTGCAATACAGCAAAAATTACGACCGGTATGAGTATATTAGGAATTTGGGTCCGGAGTAAACCCCCCCTTCTAATGAACCGATTTAGTTTCTTTTTACAACACATATTTACCTGTAGATTAACACTACGAATACCGAGTTTCGTCGAAATATACCAAAAATCACGGCTGGTAGTGGCGAATTGGTATTGTGGGTCCGGAGTAAACCCCCCCTTCTAATGAACCGATTTCGTTTATTTTTACAACACATGTTTACCTGTGGATTAGCACTACGAATACCGAGTTTCGTCGAAATATACCAAAAATCACGGCTGGTAGTGGCGAATTGGTATTGTGGGTCCGGAGTAAACCCCCCCTTCTAATGAACCGATTTAGTTCATTTTTATATCTCACTTTTCTCTCTATATTAACACTACGAATACCAAGTTTCGTTGAAATATAACAAATATTACGGCTGACATAGTCAAATAAGTGTTTTGGGTTCGGGGTAAACCCCCCCTTCCGGTGGACCGACTTTGGTGGTTAACGAACTCGTTCAATCGTTTGCTAATTGAATGCTATATACCAAGTTTCGTGACGAAAAAACAAAAACTCTGGCCGCTATCGTGTTAACAGACACATATATATATATATATATATGCATATATATATATATATATAGATATATATAAATTTTAACGGGGGTCATTTTCGGTGTCTACTAGGTAGGATCGATAAAGATTTGAAGAAATTTTTCAAAAATTCCGTCATGAGTCCAACCTCAATAGCTACTTTCCTTCGGAGGAAAGTGCTAAAAATAAATGTGCAATATTTGAAAGATCTTAATTGTTTGAGTAAATTAATTATTAAAAAATTATTAATCATATGTAATAAAGTAAGCCGAAATTAATTCGTTTTTTTTTCAATTTCAATTACCAACGTTTGAAAAGAGATATAATTTTCTTTTAAAACTAGCCCGTGTAATGCTGTGATCGTGCTTTTTATACATCTTTTTCCTAGTTCATCATATTTGGGGCAATCCATTAGAACATGTTCCGCCGCCTCAATCTGACCACAGCCGCAGTCTGGGAGGTCCCGTATGCCGAACGCTCGTAGGTAGCTAGCAAAGTCTCCATGGCCTGTTAAATACTTGCTCAGCGTCGGAGACAGTTCAAGCCATCTGCAATTTTTCCTTTCCCTGACTGTTCGGAATTATGTCAAATGTGAGGTTATTTAAAATTAAATTTCTAGCATTTGGATATTCAGGTTTGTCTTACTTAGCTTACCTTCATGTTACCAGAGTTACAATAATCGATTAGTTTGGTCTTCTCTCTGTGCATCTCATATCCTCATTGGTATGCTCAATTGATACTTTCCTTTATATTTGGGGAAAGAAATTAAATTAAGAGTAATCTGATTGTTAGGAGAAATAAAGGTGAATTTTATTTATAAATATACGCTGCAATTATGATTAATATTTCATTTTATTTTTTTTTAAGTAGAAAATCATCTTAATTGCTAAAATACAATAGCCATATCGTGCCTACCATGTCAAACTATCGAATAAGCAAAATCTCGTTTTTCAGATTCGAGACTTTGCTCTTGGATTCTGTACTATACAGCTTGTCGCAAATTGTCAGATGTCTAACCCCTTTAGAATAACTTTTAATGCATTAAATAAAGTATCTAATATGACCACTTTTCAATATATTACTTCGTCAATGGATAGAATATGTTCGTTCTCTAGTATGCTCCGATTTGCATATTCGATAGTTTGACATGGTAGGGACGATATGTAGAGCAGCAAATTAGATTTAAAAATACTTCCAGTTGATGAACTTTGTGTTTCCCCAGCTGCCCCCTAATCTTGTGGTGGAAGTTAGTCAGAAAAACCGCAGCAAAAGGCGAACCTTGAGGTAAGTACAAAACCACTGCATGAAGTGAAACCCGATAGCCTGTTAAAACGTCTATAAAAGCGTAGAGGAACTGTTTCTAACCCAAGCCTAGCATGTTAATTTTTCTGAAGTTAAAGATTTGAAAATTCACAGTTTTGTGTAATATACAGTGGTTTGTTAAAATTAAAAATGTAATTCAAGAAGTTTAATTTATTAAATGAATACCAGTCTAAAAATTAAAGCACGTTGAGAAAATTTGAGAATTTAATCTAATTATTGTTCCATTTTACATGCTAGACATAATGACCCACAAGGTCTCAGTAGCATACTTTGCTGCAACGGGGTTGGAACCACTTGCAACATCCTTCAGAGTTTCGAAGCTATTCTCAATTTCCATGATGAAATTATTGTCTCCTTGGTTTTTTTTAATTAAAGCCTCGACGCAAAAGTGAAAAGCAGACATTGTCTGCGCTTTCTCGACATCCGATCTGAGGAGAATCAACAGGTATTCCAACCATTCTCTACCTTGTCCGTGGATATGGGTCGAATCCAACTCAACAAATTTTTCCGGAGTTACCATAGCTAAAAATGATTCCACATCATCGAGAACGTTACTCTGAAGGATTTGAGGTCGAAATTCTTCATACCGCAAGAGAGAGGCCATAGCGAAACAGGAATAATACTTTATAACGACGTCCTCGTGATGTGCCAAAGGTGTCAGCCACATGATGACTTTGCTGCTAGAAATAGCATCAATGTTCTTAGAACTTCCACAGAGGCAGAGGTTGGCAAGACCCGAAGCGCAGTGTAGTAATATCTCCTTGTCAGTTTTTGAACAGGCACAGATGAAACCTCCAAGACCGCCATATTCTACTACCAAGCAGCTGCCACAGAGAGTAGACTTACATAAGCTTTCTAAAATACCTGTAAAAGATAAAACGAGTTTTGTTAGCCAATGAGGAAATTTAACCATACATGACTATAAAAGATGGACATTACTATTAGTTGATTACATTTTGTAAGACCAAGGGAGACGGCTAGAGAGAGATGGATCGAGAGGGAGAGAGGCTTTAGGTCTGCCGCAAACAAAAGAACAAGGCAGTGCGCACGCGCTGCCTCCAATCCCACTCGCCTATCCCCACCTTCATTTCCCCCCTTCAACTTGGAAACTCAGACCTCGATCCTTTTGTTTCTCCTGTGCCTTCTGTACCTGTAGTTGGGCTCGTGGGCTGGTACACCTCCCCTCCGGCCACGCCTCTCCTTGTTAATTTGTTTGCGGTCGCACTATAGGATCACGCTATCCAGAGGGCGGGATAGAGTGTAGAAAAACATACCACTTAAAGGACCATGAAATATTTATTTCTCTCGCAGTCATTCACCAAGTGCCTTTGACCTCTCCTCTTTCCAAGGCACGTTTGCTTAAATAGGCTCCCGTTAAGCAAGCCTCTTCTTTCAAAGGAAGATTGAAATGAAGATATTTCTTGTTGTTCCTCAAGTAACTAAGTCCTCTAATTTCTCCAACGGCAAGTAGTTTACATTATAACACTATATGTCTTTGTATAAATAGAATTAAATAACCTTACTAACCTGTCCCAATCCGGCAAGACTCGACCGAACCGGAATTCTTGATTAAAGAATTTGCCGTAGACATTAGAATTTCGATCCCGTGCAAGAGGACGTAATCTCTGTTGTCTGGAGTCAAACACTGTTCGAGGATCATTGCAGAAGCTTTCTGGAGTTTAGGCTGCTCCAAACATTGAAGGATGAATTCTAGGGCACCGCTTTTTAGCAATATATTGCACATAACTTCCCCAAGGATGTGACCATGTGCTGGAACCTGAGAAACAATTTATTTAATCAAAAATATTTTATGTCTATTTCTTATCAGAAACTAGTCATCCAAGAAAAAAAAGAGTTAAATGTTTACCATACCTTATCTGTTATACTTACACAATTTTGACTGTTATATTTATTTATTTTATTTCATTTTTACCGAATTATTGTACTATTAACTTGGTTTTTATCACTAGTTTTAATCTTTTTAATTCAAAATCGTATTATTTCTTGTTTTAGCACTTTCCTAATCTGTGTGGCTATTTTTAAGTAGATTTATTAAATCACGGACAACATTGTGATGAAGCAAGATGTAATTCTTGTGAAATATAACATTAAAACTTTGTACCTTAACTCCGCCGGGTGGAGGGATGAGGAGCTCCCTGGATCCCCTGTTGCTTTCTGCTTTAAGCCTACTGCCAAAATTAAAAGAAACACGAATCGTGCTTTAGCCACTTATGTTTAGCATGCTGTCTCTTTCCTTCTCACTTCCTGTAAACGTCCGGTTGACTTCCTACTTACTTCTGGCCCAATCCTGTCTAACATCCTGCTCACTTCCCGGTCACGCTCTTCTCATGTCCTGTTAATTAATAGACTGTACGCGACAACTGAGCAGAACGTGGCTTGGAAATGTACAGGAAGCGTATTGGAAGTAACCTGGTAGTGTATGGAAAATGTCTTGGAGTGGATCGGAAGTTTGCCGAAAGTGACTGGAAGTTGGCCAGATGTTCACCGGACTTGAGCGCGCTACTTTGGACCGAATTTTCGTTCCATTCGTGCGTAACGTTTTCGGGCGCTTGGATCATTTTTCAACTGTAAACTATTCTACTTAATATCACCTAGATGATGTAAAGCCTTACTTAATGATTTTTGAACTCTATTCCAGCTTACCTCCCATGCGTTGCGAATGATTTCATTAATTCTATTTAAAATAGGCAATAATTCGTCCCCACAAAGTCCTCCTTTAAGATCTTTAATAGCCGAATGAAGTAAGTTCTCATAAAATTTCTTTGCACTGTCAAGTTCCTCAGCTGTTGGTTTCCGTTTGCCTTCTTCGATTTCTCCCTTAGTGATGTGCTCAACAGATATTTTCCCGCTTCCACCAAGTTTTGTTAAATTAAAACTTTTCACATTTTGAACCTGAATGAAAAAAAAAACAAAAAACAAACAATGTTTAAATTAATATTAAAAATAGGCATATTGTATATTTGTAAAGTTGTTCACAAAAAAGTAAAAAGACAATACAGGCAAATAGTAATTAGTAATCAGTAAACCCCTACTCCAAATGGAACAGTTCTACTAATATTCATACATCTTTCTCACTTGTGATGAATATTATTAGGCGCATTTCGTTCCAATGAAAGAAAAAATACGGCTGAAAGGGACACATTCATAAATTGGTTCGATCTGGTTGATTCCAATTTACCCTCTACCGCTGTGTTTGGTCTTAATAGACTGATTTTATTGGTTAACGAAATCATCCAAAAGAGAATATTGTTTGCTGTTTCGGGTCGAAAGAATGGCAAATGTGACGCTATATTGTTAACAGACAGACACACATTCATTTGTATATACATTTATATATACATTTTATCAGGAATATTCACCAATTTAAAGAAAGCCTTTGACTATGTTCGGAGGTAGGGAATTCTGGAAAAATTACAAATATAAGGTTTAAGACGACCATTGCCTTTATTTAATAAAGAATTCCTGTAAAATAGGTACCGCGTTGCAGTGGGAAATTGGCTCTCACAAAGATTTTAAATAATAGGCGTTCTTCAAGGAAACGTTCTTAGAACTACTCTCGCCTATATTGCAATAAATGACATAAACCTGAAACAGGTCTACCAACACAAACTTTATTCAAAGAGCTTTACAAAATGCAACTAGAAAACTCTCCGATCGGGCTAATAAAAGTGGTCTCACCTTTTCTTCTGAGAAAACGAAATGAAATTTTATAAGTATTTCCCTTAGGGGGGGGGGCAAAACCAAACACAACTTCCGCACGGATTTTGGCCTTTCAGAAAGAATGTAATGGATACGAATACTTTTAAGGTATCGCGGACAAAATGTCACTGTATTGTGACTACTGAATGACAGAAAAGAGAAAAAACCCGTATGTAACATAAATGCTGGCATGGCTGGAGTAAATAAGGCGTATACACCCATAAGTTTCTCCATCCTATGACAATATCAAGTGGGCATCTAATGATGTCTACGTCGGCAGTGCGTCCAATCAGTTAGGCAACTGTCAAACCAATTAAGTTGTTTTTCATGGGTACATTGAGTTAGTAGGAAATGGAGGGAGTCTAAACGAAAAAAGTTGAAGCATAAAATCGGCCATATTAGTTTGACCAAGGGCGCGCGAAAAGGTGAGTTTTTGAATATGATTGTAAACAAACAATGACATTAAATGAATATCTATATCGTATTCTAACTAATTTATATATATGTATAAATATAAATCAACACGAATATGATATATATATATATATATATATATATATATATATATATATATATATATATATATATACACATTCATATATATATTCGTTTAAGTTCATTGTTTGCTTATAATCATACTCAGTGCGTCACTAGTCACACTGGCATGGCCGAGTTTAGACCTACACTTTTTTAACATTTGAAGATAGATAACACTCTTTCCACTATCTAATATATCTAATTATGCCCTAATAATAACCACGTGTTTATAACCGTAGAGGACAGATAGTTTTTTGATCTTATAATGACTTTGTAATTAAATTATTCCATGCAGGCGTTTATGTTTGTTATTTTTTGATTATTTTGGGGGGAGAATAAGGATTTGGGAGACTTATTTCAGGGAGTAAATAATAGAAAATTTGAGCATCACCTCAAGTTATATGTTCCATGCTATAATTGTCTCCATTTTATATCAGTATTTAAAGAAAACCCAGATCCTCAAGATTCCATGTTACAAGTAGGCATAGTCAATAGAAATATCAAAATATTAGATCAACTGTTAGTATTATCGGTATAATCTCTAGGAGTTAAAACTATTTTATTTAAGGTAATACTGAAGGAGAGCACCGATCTTCAGCACCGATTTTCTTCAAAGTTTGCACTATAACGTATTTTGATGCTCTAAACACGAATCCGTTAAAAAAAAAAAGTTGCTCATGACTAGGAAAGAAGTTATTAAGCACTAAAGTTCACTTTTATGAAGGTTACAAACGATCGCATAAACAACGTACTTGTAAACTCGCGCATGCGCAATAGTCCTTAATGAAGAAGTGTAATTGAAATTAACTATCAATTATTAAAATTTACCAACACTTATTAATTCAGAAACATTTTTTTAAATAATGAAAAATTCTTCAAATTTCTTGTTTCGCTCCTGAAAAGTATTATATAACAGAAACCCTTAATAATTAGCTAATCCCTTTATGAGTTGTTCCTTCTTAGCTTCTCTAATTCCCTCTAAGCTGTAATTAGGTTGTTATTGTAATCGTTATTACAGTATTTTGTAGAAAGTGTTCAATAAAAATGAAGTGATAATGCGCATAAATGAAGTGATGATGCACATAAATGAAGTGATAATGCGCATAAATGCTTTTTTCGGTGCGATTGCGGACTTATATCCACCGAACATCGCGTCTGAAGATGTCTAGGAGGATTAGAAGAATGGACGACTTTTGGGCATAGAATTCTTTTAATTTCTGCGAGTTGGATTGACTAGGGGTTTTGATATCTTCTTGAGCGAGCGGAGCGTAGCGGAGCGAGCGGAAACTCATAGCACGTATGCCCAAAAGCGACAGTTTACGACCAAGTCAGCTACCACAGGTGAGTCTAAATTTCAATTAACTTCCCCATTAAGGACTATTGCGCATGCGCGTGTTTACATATAAGCTGTTTACCCCGTCTTTTATAACCTCCATAACAGTGAACTTTAGTGCTTAATGACTTCTTTCCTAGTTGAGAGCAACGGATTCGTGTTTAGTGCATCAAAATACGTTATAGTGCAAACTTTGAAGAAAATCGGTGCTGAGGACGCTCTCCTTCAGTATTACCTTATTTAATTATAGCTATGAATAACTCTTTTCCCAGTAGGAACATATTTTGGTTTTAATCTAAGCAATGTTTTGAGGTAGGTAACCTGTCAAAAAAATCGTAGCCATTTATCGAGGAACAATAAAGATAAAATAATATAAAATCAAATGTAAACCTGGGATGTTACTGATGATGTCATGAATTCTTTGCTATGTGAAACACTTTGCTGCTGCATTGTTTCTTGAAAACCTCCCATCAATGATGAAACAGTTCTTTGCTGGTGGACGGCAACTATTTTCTATCAAAGTAGAACTATTTGTTAGTTTCAGTTTGTTATGATAAAACCAATACATGTTAGGTTATATATTGATTACCTTTTCCGTTGATTTTGTCTGCAATGTCAAAGTAATATCACTTTTATCTTTCGTTGAACCAAGAAACACTTCGGTCACACATTTTTCCTCAGTTACGTTTTCATCCTGTAATCAAACGAGCATACATATTTGTACTGTTATAAATTATTATTTTTATTTTATTTATTTCATTGTGAGCTTCGCAACTTTAGCGATAAGCTCATGACCAGGAATATCTCAGTTCAGTCAAGAAGAAAAAATAAATTATAATTTATTATTATATTTTTTTTACAAAATGAAGTATATGTTTCAATAAAAGCAGGACTACATTTTCTTGGGGGCATTTTATTCAACAATTCGCATCCATGCAACTCGGGTTCATTATAACCTCGCAGTTATGGTTCTCGCCAGCCATATTAAGAATTGTGCGTTCGGACCGCACATACGGGGTTAATCATCTCTGAAGTAGGTGGCATGGAGACCACTAAATATACTAGGAGACTTGTTAAATAAAGAGATACAAAAAAAGAAAACGTGTAGTGCTGTTTTTTTGATGACCCAAGCCATATACAACGAAGGGAAAGATAAATATATTTTTATTATTTATATAATTGGAAATAAATGAATTAAAGTATGAACTGAAAGTGAAATCTCTTAAAACAAATTATGAAAGGTAAAATTATTCATCATAACCTACTTAAATATTAAAACTGAGCGAGTTTTCTTCATATGAAAATATTGTGTAAATGATATTCATGTTATCGTTACAATTGGGCAATATGACTGATAACCGGCTGCTTGATTGTTCCGGAAAGATACATATAAACACAAGCACGGCGCCAAGGCTGGACGCTTTTAGCGCAAATTCTCATTCCCTCCTTATATATATATATATATATATATATATATATATATATATATATATATATATATATGTCTACCCCTGAGCCAAACTCGCTATATATATATATATATATATATATATATATATATATATATATATATATATATAGCGAGTTTGGCTCTGGGGTAGAGCACTCAACTCATGTTCTGGAGTTCGAAACTCGGACGCGACCTCAAGATATTATCTTCTTGCCTAGTCGTACAAGAAGCGCAGACGTGATCCCAGACCGTCCCCAGGCTCACCCCGCATTACATGAATGTGACGTTAAAACAATATACGTATAATAAGAGAAAAAAAATGTTCTTTGTTCAGAGCTTTCCGAGCTGACGGAAATATGTATATATATATATATATATATATATATATATATATATATATATATATTCCACGTATTTCTGACCTTTATTTACGTATAATTATTTATTATTTATATATGGCCAATAGTATGGGTGGCGAGCTATCCACACATAGGGATGTAATGGCCTCTGAGGAGGTGGCATAAAGGCAACGAAACGTGTAGGGCGTACAAACAATAAATAGTACAAAGAGAAATGGAGTACTATTCTTTTGACCTTGGCCATATATAAAGAATATATATATATATATATATATATATATATATATATATATGTGTGTTGTTTATTCGGCATCTGTCTCCAGCGGCCTTGCTCCTCCTGTCATCGCAATATTTCGCCGGATTCCTCTCCGGCTTCTTCAGGCAATTATTCATCCTTGCTGGTTGGTAAGGGTATAATACCCCCTTGATGAAGGCAAGGATGAATGATTGCCTGAAGAAGCCGGAGAGGAATCCGGCGAAATATTGCGATGACAGGAGGAGCAAGGCCGCTGGAGACAGATGCCGAATAAACAACACATTAAATTCCCAGCGAAGTAGCTTGAAAAATAGCATATATATATATATATATATATATATATATATATATATATATATATATATATATATATATGTCTGTTAACACCAGAGTTTTTGTTTTTCGTCACGAAACTTGGTATATAGCATTCAATTAGCAAACGATTGAACGAGTTCGTTAACCACCAAAATCTGTCCACCGGAAGGGGGGGGGTTTACCCCGAATCCAAAACACTAATTTGACCATGCCAGCCTAATATTTGTTATATTTCAACGAAACTTAGTATTCGTAGTGGTAATATAGAGAGAAAAATAAGATATAAAAATGAACTAAATCGGTTCATTAGGAGGGGGGGGGGGGGGGTTACTCCTGACCCACAATACCAATTCGCCACTACCAGCCGTGATTTTTGGTATATTTCGACGAAACTCGGTATTCTTATTGGTAATCTACAGGTAAATATGTGTTGTAAAAATAAACTAAATCGGTTCATTAGGAGGGGGTTTACTCCAGACCCAAATTACTAATATACTCATACCGGTCGTAATTTCTGCTGTATCGTAACGAAACGCGGTATACGTCGTGGGTAACTCATGAGAAAGAAGTGTTGTAAAAATGAGCTGAATCGGTCAATCGGAAAGGGGGGTTTATTTTGTAATATATTTCAATAGAAAAGCCCGCCAGACGTAGGTTCACAAAGCCGCCGTAAGGAGCGCTTTCTACCACTAGAGGGACTGAATCCTGTTCCTGCGTTAGATCAAAATACGAATACGAATATATGAGGTTTTTTGTATTTATTACGTAGTGTAGTAGGTACCATGTGTAAACATAACTCTGGAAGCAAATTAATAATTGATCAGTTACAAAATTAAAAGAGAACTATTCGTGTTTTTATTTTATTTATGTAGGATATTTTAAGCAAATTGTTCTGGAAAGCAGTCTACACTACCCAAATTCTGAGGAAAGTGCTTCGTTATGCAGCTCCTGCGTGACGGACTTTGTTTGATTAATTAGAGAAAAATTAATTTCACTAAATTGCTGTGTTATCTGATCTTTTTATATTCTTGTATAAATAGGTATGTATTTCATAAGCTCGTCAATATACTGGCTACCATCGGGAAGTAAACCGGTCAAAAAGTAGTACAATTTAAATTTTATCCTGAGTCTACACTTTGTTAGTATGTGCTTTATTGATAAGTGAGTATTGCAGTATGTACATGTCGGTCTGTCCTGTCTTGACATAGTGTAGGAGAGAGTCAATCTTGAATGACCAATCCTGAGACGGCATAAAATGACACTCCTTTCTCAGAGTTAATGCAAGAATAGGCTTAACTTCCCAGTGCGTGATATGATGCGCGGTGGACTATTTGGTTAAGCCCTCTAAACAGAGAGCAAAGAATCCAAATCCAAACCTTAGTTAGTCTCTGATGATCCTATGAGTTTTGTGAGTGAAAGCTTTACAAATCCGTAATTTAACAAGGTAAATTTTTGACGGCGTTTTTTTTTTTTTTTTTTTTTTTTTTTGTTAGAAGTTAGTTCCACATTTCTATTTCCTAGTGACTAATCCGGACTAGAAATAGATAAGATTATTGGAAAAGTTGATAGTGCAATCTTACTTACGTCAGAAATATCACCCTGGTCAGACATTTGTAGATAGGTCCGAACGGAACAGTATGTCTGCTTTCCGAATGAGTGTAATTGCTGAGATTAGTAATTTCAAATGATAACTTAGTCTTGGCACGTTAAGTGAAACATGCGCACTTTACTAAGAAGGAAAATTAAATCACTGATGGCACCGTGATTTTATGCTTTACAAATTCCTAATTCATCACTGAAAACGTCGGATACTTCTGACCTCGTTGTTTTATTTTTTATTTAAATTTTAACGTCCATTTATTATTGACTGCGAATTTTAGGACGGGTTATCTATAGGTTACCACTCTTTTCTAGCCAGGATAGGGGGGATGCCTTTTCTTTTTTCGAAAGAAAAGCCACCGCCCCTAGTGGGAATCGAACCCACGACCTTTGGCACGGAGTGTTAAGAGCTCACGCCTTAACCCTCACGCCTACCGGGTCTCCCCTCGTTGTTTTATTAGAAGATATTTCCGCATATCTATTCCCAAGTGGTCAGCTATACCAAGGAAGTCAACATTTTTCCCTTAAAGCTAATGATCTCTGCCCGTTTTGCAAACAGTACATAACTAACAATAGTTTATACCACCTCCTCCTACACTGTTCAGCACTTGAAGAAACCAGAGAAGATATTTTAAATCCATCCACTTCTGCATCCTCTCACCTTCAGGCTATTCAAAATATGTTAAATATAACCACCATAGAGGAATTGAATCGGCTTTATAAATTCATTGAGACTGTCTGTAACAAGTTTCACTTTCTTAATGTGAATGAGTAGGTCCACAATATGAACAAGTTTCCATCTTTTAGTTTCAGTTTTCATTTTGTTTTGTTTTTTTGTTTTGTTTTTTGTTCTAATTTGAAGCGCACATTAATTGGCACATTTTGACAATACTGTTAAATGTAAGGTAATATTAACAATTGTAAAAAAATTATAAAAATAATCTTAGTAAGCTCTAGTATAAATGTATGATTGAATGTAATATGTATGTATTATGTATGATTGAATATGTATGATGAAATATAAATAACATATGTAATAAAATAAATATATGAATGATGCAAATTATTAATGTAAATTATATATGAATGATGTAAATTATTATAATATATTAAGTTTAGAGCTATACAAAATTTATATTGTCGTTTGCTGTTAAGTAGTTATAGTATTATAGCATTTACCAGACTCAAAATGGTAAGAAACAAAGCGTGTAATATTGATATTATTTGTACAAGATATATCTTACACAAATAAATATCTATCTATCTATCTATCTATCTATTCCCAAGTGGCTAATCCTAGCCAGTTGTAAGATAAGGTTATTGGAATATTTGATAGTGCAATCTTACTTACGTTAGAAATATCTCCCTGGGCAGACATTTGTAGTTATATTCCGATCGAAACAGTATTTCTACTCGATGAATGAGTGTAATTGCTGAGATTAGTAATTTCATATGATAACCTTATCTTGGCACTTTAAGTGAAACATGAGCACTTTCTTAGTGATGACAGTTCTCCGAGACACTTGTCGTCGATAAACAATAGATAAAAATACTCAGCTCAATATAACTCTGTGGAGTTGATTGTTTGACTTAGCGATCCCTTCTTTTAAGGAAGAAAACCCGCTTAGGACGATGGTTTGATGATGCAATTCGAAAGTGCTGACGCAAAATGATGACGTTTAACCCATAGGCACACAAAAAGATTATTCAAAATGAAATAGAAATGTATGAATATATTTACTTCTATAAATACAAAACAAAGAAGAAAACATTTTTGTAACGTTTGGCATTGAAAAAAAAAATGAATGAGGAAGTAATAAAAAAAAGTCCGATTCGCAGGAACTGCGTCATCTTAGCGCGGTTCCGTTCTTATCTCTAGTGTTTATGAAGGCATAGAATAGAAACAGTTATTACTTTGTTTAGATCAATAGCGAAACAGCTATCCAAATGAAATCTCAAACAAACCAGTCTTGAAAGGTCTTGATTTACAATCTTACCTGTATGGGTCAGCTATACCATAAGTCGGGCAGAAAGGCCTCCGCTCAGAGGCATTTGGAAAGCCTTGGGATCTCTCTCTTTGAACGCTACATTTCTAACAATAAATTGATCTTCTTATTTTACTTAATCTGTTTTATTGCCAAATACATTATCTGACTATAAGCAATTTAAAAATAACAAGGAATAAAACAGACAAAAAGAACAGTTCGAATAAGCGAAATCAATTACTTTAAAGTTTTAAGCACTTATTTCTCCGATTGACATCGCCTAATCAAAACTTTCATCAGAACCATTTTTGTAGAGCATTTAGTGAGCTCTCTAATGGTCATCTACCGTTTCCCAAGATTCTCAACCTTTTTCGAGATATTAAGGAAAGTATACAAAGTTACCAAAACTTTTTATGTCTGTTAATAAAATATTTTATTCTAACCCTTCCTAAACTCCAAACGTAACAAAAATTTCAACATATTAGTTTTAATGAATGTAGAACATGCAGAAAATGTTTCAACTCGATCCCATGATTCTAAGTACCAAAATCAAAGAGAAAAAGAACAGTTCGAATAAGCGAAATCAATTACTTTAAAGGTTTATGCACTTATTTCTCCGATTGACATCGCCTAATCAAAACTTTCTTTAGAACCATTTTTGTAGAGCATTTAGTGACCTTTCTAATGGTCATTTTCCGTTTCCCAAGATTCTCAACCTTTTTCGAGATATTAAGGAAAGTATACAAAGTTACCAAAACTTTTCATGTCTGTTCATAAAATATTTTATTCTAACCCTTCCTTAACTCCAAACGTAACATAACTTTCAACATATTAGTTTTAATGAAATTAGAACATGCAGATAATGTTTGAACTGAATCCCGTGATTCTAAGTACCCAAACCAAAAACGGAATTCAAAAACTATTTTTCCAATTTTCTCGAAAACGGTTAAAGCTATCGCCTTGAAAATGGTTTCATTCGTTTTCCTAGCCCAAGAAGCCTATAAAACGAGTACTTACAAGCTTATGAACTCAAAAACGTAAGCGTTACGATTTTTTCTGCGCGAATTTCGCCCCAAACGCCATCTTCCAGTGGGCGGATTTTGCTGGTTAACGAATTTGACCTTTCAAATTGGACGACGGATTTTTGTACCAAATTTTATCAAAATCGGACCATCAGGGAAGCCAGAAATGAGCGAACAGACAAATATATATATATATAAATAAATATATATATACATATATATATATATATATATATATATATATATATATATATATATATATACAAATTTGAACCACCGTTATTTTCGGTCTCTAGGGGTTCTGAAACGCGAAATTTTCTAGTCGGCACTTCCGGATTGTTTCATTGTATCAACCCTATAAGCGGGGTTCCTCCCTATGGGGGAGGGAGGAACCGCGCTAAAAAGGTAAAAATGCAGTTTCCCGCCCTCCAAACCGATTTCTTTCAAATTTTGCACAACAACGTATTTTGATGCACTAAACACGAATACGATAAAAAAAAAAAAAAAAAAAAAAAAAAAAAAAAAAAAAAAAAAAAAAAAAAAAAAAAAAAAAAAAAAACGTCGGATTTAAATAGGAAAGAAGTTATTAAGCACTTAAGTTCACTGTTGTGCAGGTTATGAGAGCTATTAATTATAGCGAGTTGGATTGACTGGGGTTTTGTGTTATCTTCTTGAGCGAGCGTAGCGAGCGGAAACGCACAGCACGTATGCCCTTAAGCGACAGGTGAGGATGCCCTTAAAATTAACAATATTTTCGAATAAATGGTTTCTGAACATTTCAAATGAGAGTTCTGTTTCCCAATGTTATATATCTGCGCATGCGCGTGCTTACAAATACGCTGATGACGCCTAGTTTTATAACCTTCCTAACTTTAGTGCTTAATATTATATTCTATTAATTTTAGCGAGTTGGATTGACTGGGGTTTTGTTATCTTCTTGAGCGAGCGTAGCGAGCGGAAACGCATAGCATGTATGCCTTAAAGTCGTAATTTGTGCCTTAAAGTCGTCACAAATTTAGTTGTTTACATTATCTCTCATAACCTGCATAACAGTGAACTTAAGTGCTTAATAACTTCTTTCCTAGTTAAATCCGACGTTTTTTTTTATCGTATTCGTGTTTAGTGCATCAAAATACGTTATTGTGCAAAGTTTGAAAGAAATCGGTTTGGAGGGCTGGAAACTGCATTTTTACCAAAAATACTCCGCTCAATATAACTCTGTGGAGTTGATTGTTTGACTTAGCGACTTTTTGTTTGACTTTTCTCCCTTCTTTTAAGGAAGAAAACCCGCTTAGGACGATGGTTTGATGATGCAATTCGAAAGTGCTGACGCAAAATGATGACGTTTAACCCAAAGGCACACAAAAAGGTTATTCAAAATTAAATAGAAATGTACGAATATATTCACTTCTATAAATACAAAACAAAGAAGAAAACATTTTTGTAACGTTTGGCATTGAAAAAAAGGAATGAGGAAGTAATACAAAAAAAAAAAAAAACTATTAACGGATATGAACAGTTTTGAGATTTTTGTATATTTTCTTACATGTCGTGGTACGTTGAAGGCCCTCATTGGAAAGCTTACTAAATTTATGACAAAAATAGTTCTTATGCAATTTTCCATAGAGCAAGGTTAAGATAGTGGCTAATGTGACAAAAGATGAACATGTAACACATATTTGCCAACTGCAGACAACGCAGTACCTTAAATATTCGCTTTTATAAACACAGTACAAAAACTTAAAAATTTGCACATATACTTCAAAATATAAATACTTTATACAATTTGTATCTTCAATCCTGCCTAGAAGGCTCTGAAAATGACCCCGTTAAAATTTATATATATATATATATATATATATATATATATATATATATATATATATATATATATAGTTATATATGTGCCCGTTGACACGATACAGGCCAGAGTTTTTGTTTTTTTGTCACGAAACTTGGTATATGGTATTCCCCCATTAAATGTTTGAAGGAGTTCGTTAACCAACAAAATCGGTCCATCTGGCGGGGGGGGGGGGGTACCCCGGAGCCAAAGCAGTTATTTGCCAATACCAGTTATAATTTTTGTTATATTTCAACTGAACTCGGTATTCGTTAGGGTCAACTAAAGAGAAAAATGTGTTTTAAAAATAAACTAAATTAGTTCATTGGGAGGGGGGGGGGGGGGGGTTACTCCGGAGCCAAAGTAGTTATTTGCCAATACCAGCCATAATTTGTGTTGTATTTCAACGAAACTTGATATTCGTTGTGGCCAACCGAAGGGAAAAATGTCTTGTAAAAATAAACTAAATCGGTTCATTAGGAGGGGGAGGGGTTTACTCCGGACCCAAATTACTAATTTGCTCATACAGGTCGTAATTTCAGTTGTATTGTTACGAAACTCTTTATACACCCTGGCTATCTAATAAGAAAGAAGTGTTGTGAAAATGAACTAATTCGGTCCATCGGAAGAGGGGGGGGGGGGTTACTTTGTACTATACTTGAATTGAATTCTCCCGCCAAACGTAAGTTCGCGAAACTCCGAGTAGAGGAGTCCCTCAGTTTTGATATGACTTTATGTGGGGGGTTCTGATGTGTGCCGCTAGGGGCGGGGGCGCTGAATCCTGTTCCTGTGTATTACTGTATCCCGTTTCTTTTATTTTTCATCAAGATCAATAGTCGAAAATGTGCCGATTGTATTTATGTGAGCTTTGTGTATTTATTACGTAGTGTAGTACCATGCATACACAAAACTCTGGAAGGAAATTAATTACTAAAGTAATAATTGAAACAGTGTGTTTAGTACGTTTGTGCACGTATCTTTTACCTGATGTTTTGGTGTAGTTACCTATTTATTTTATAATCCTTATGAACAGGACTACTGAAAAGTAAATATGTAAGCTCTAGGTGGTATATCTTGTATACTGCCTGATCTCTGCTCCTATTATCTCATAGCTAGGACTAGCAGTTAGCTTTAGGTACTAAGCTGTAAACATTAACACAGGTCTTCTACAATCAGTCTTTAATGAATTTAGTTTGCTTCAATTAGTTTTATGTCTAGTAATTATTAATTACCTCTCCTATTACTTATCAGTGTATATCTCTTCAAATAATTATTATCATTATCATTGTAATTAAGTATTATTTATCATTAATTATTTTAGTTATCGTTAATTTATATTATCATTATATGATGTGTCTTAGTAGTTAGTAGTATAAGTCAGGGTTTTTGTGACATTTTTCCCTTATAAATAATTGATAGACTTTATTTTAAACACTGCAGTGTGTTAATCCTAGAAATAGAGTGTTTGTGTGGTATAGAGGTACACACGTGTTATTGTAATCGTTGTCTTTTATTCAATAAACATATTTAAATTAAAAAAAAAAAAAAAAAAAAAAAAAAAAAAAAAAAAAAAATTGAAACTGGTCATAACAAATTCAAAAGAGCAGAACTTTTTATGATTTTATTTTATTTATCTATATAGGTTATTTTAAGCAAATTATTCAGGAATGCACTCGACACTACCCATTTCTGAGGAAAGTGCTTAGTTATGCAGCTCCTGCTTGACGGACTTTTTTTATTTGAGGAATGTGCTTAATAATGCAGCTCCTGCATGTCGGACGTTTTTCTTTTATTCCATGATCACTATCTTTTTTTTTTTTTTTTTTTAAGACGCCAACATTGCTAATTCAAATAAAATATATGACAAAGGAGCGAGTGAGAAGTTGAAGCAAATCACCTCTCAGCGGTTCAAGAACCAGCAGCTTCTGCACAATTCTCACGCATCTATGCTGGTACCACCTTGCTCTTCCATAAAACCCTCAAGAGACCTCCAATCTCTAATACTCACCTTCCATCTTGTTAAATGCTCTGTCAATTATACTCTCATATCAAGTATTATCAGTCATTTCTAGCCCCCCATTCTCCTTAGGAAAAGGTATCCTCCTTCCTCATTGTTGGTTGATAAGTCCTCCCCAGCACAACTCTGAGGTAGGGAAATACGTACAAATATTAGACTGGCGTGGGCTTGTCCTACTTAAGGTTTGCTTGTCTGGGTCCATTACACATTCGGGCATGAGGTCTTACAGGGCCAAATGGCACTATAGGTGCGAGTACCTTGCCCAGGGCTCAGGATATAAAATGGTCCTACTTGAATCTCTAAGAGATACCAGGATTTGACGTAGAGGTCAAAAAGTATCTGCCAGTTAATCCTGGCCAATGGTGTCTGTTGCGGTTGGCTTATGAGATAGCAAGGCTTCTCCCTTTTCCCAGGTGTTTGGCAGGGCAGTGGTTAACCTGTAGTGTTGGGGGTGGCACAAGCTGGTACACCTCGAGGGATTTCACGCAATGGTTATACATACAGGCCCCTATTCTCCATCGCACTACTGAGAATGATGACAAAGTTGTTTTGATGCATTTAATAAGCCATTAAATGTGCAGTTGATGGCACAGAATAAGAGTATGATATTAAATAATTTATGGAATCTTATGCTACTAAATAAATGAGTATTGGAGTTGTGTAAGAAAAGTATCCAATTATCACATTCTTTATTTTAATATTTAAAAAAAACAAGTTAAACAACTACTTTTTGTACTCTAATCATCTTCTTTGAATCACCAAAGATTGTAACTGATGATCCCAACCTATAATAAAAATAAAAAATAAAAATATTAATTGTAGAATTGAAGGACATTTAAAAGGATATAATTATGATTTTACCTCACGAGAATGCCTGACACCACAATTTGCCACAGCAATTCCAAAATCACACACATTAGCATATTCTCCTGAAACTGTAAATAATATAAATTAAATAAAATCATTGGAAATTAGAATTGTAGCATTTCTGGCATTTATTTAGAGAATCTGTTTATTTGCTCTTAAGTCCCAGAAGTATAATTGTCTCAAAGAAGGTTTTTGTGATAAGTTCAATAAGTCAGAGAATAGTTGCGATTGAGCTAAGAAAAACAATCAGTTTTCCGTAAAAATTTATATTTAGAACGTTTTGGCATGCTCTTTGGCAGCCTTCTTTGGCTAAACAAAATTAAAAATATCAACAAACAAGGCAGTTTCCTATCTACTCCAATATTTTCCACAAACCCTCCTGACCCCCTCCCCTCACTTAATTTTCCCATGCCCCTTTCCATCTGGGTGTACTTTAATTTACACCTTTTCCCCCTTTCCAGTAATTTCCCTTTTGACCGCTCGGACTCCCCATCCTTAGTGTCCAGTTATATTTTCATTGGTAGAATCTATCTTTTTCTATATTTTCACCACTGTCCCCTACTGCTACCTCACAAAAATAATTAATTATTTGAAAAATGAAAGATTTACTACGTCATTAACCCAATGCCTTATAGATTGTGTCTATGATTTAATAGGGAAATTTCTTATAGATAACAAACTTCTTCTTTTGAAGTTAACCCTTTGTTGCATTGTGGTGCCTGCAGGTATCATATTATATTTTACACTCCCAGAGCACTACGTCGAGTTTTTTCAAATTATTTTTCATTTCCTGTAAGCATCAACAAGTGTCAAAGGGACTGGAAGATTTTGAACATTGTACTTAGTTCCCAAGAAGGAATAAACAAGTTAATGTTAACAAAACCAGGAGTCTCTTTTCTGACCCCGAGAGGACCCGTTTTGCAAGACCACAATACTATTAAAAACGTCCATTCTGACCTAAAAAAAAATCGTAAAAATCTGATCGATAATGGGGAGAGGAGAAACAGATTTTTCATATAATCACAGCACCAGATGGTAGTGAGGATGATGAAGATGTCGCCGACGATGATCTTTCTGAACCTTCGCGCATTTTCAGCCAATGTTTTAGAGGTAAATGGCGATGATTTGAATTGTCCCTTCTCAGATTTGAATAATTTATTTGAGGATGTACTGCCTGACGTATCTCAGAAGATGAGAAGCAGGATGGAAAACTGCAAGAACCAAACTTGTGGTTACTGTGATAAATGTACACTTTATTTGTGTTTAAGGCAAATCATGTTTCAAGGATTACCATTTGTAATTTTGTTGAAAAGAGAAGAGAGTTCTTTTTAACTTTAACTCATAAATTCTTTATATGTTTCAATAAATGTAAATGCTTATACATGTTCATTCACAAAAATCATTCCTCCCCATAAGCACAATGATGCCTACAGGTATCTTTCAGTTTTTCATAAATTTCTTGGAAAAAAAAAACTCGATGAATTTTTTTCCGTATTTTTCCCATTATCCTGAGGCCTATTTCTACCTCTCAGATTTTTTTTATGAGAAAAGAAAAAATCATGCATCAAAGGGTTAATGCCTGTAACAGAAGCACCTTAAGAAAAATAATAAATAAATACCTGTAACAGATTTCAATATTTACCTTCCTGTGCACAGTTCTTGGTTATTTCATTTGCCTTATTTCGATCTTCAGCATTTCTGAATCTCATTTCGTTCAATTCCATGCTCTTCTCGGTGTCAAATTTATTATCACTGGTTATCTAAAATTAAACATTTAATCTATCACTCTGCATTTCTTCATCATCAGTTGAAATATTATAAAAAAATTCTTACCAAGCCAAACTCCTTTAAGGTGCAAGTTACGAAGCACTGGAAATATAGTAAAGGAAATTATGTTAATAACATTCTAATTATTATTTCTTATTAAAGAGTAATAATTATTTTTGCTCATTGGAAAATATATTTTGTTACACATTATTACAATCACTAATGATGATTTCCAATGATTTTATTTTATTTGAAAGCCTAATTTTCCACTCTAACAAATCTTATCTTACTGATTTTCACATCATTGAGCCATTATAAGACCAAAAGTTCTCATCGTATAATACAAATATTTTTATAAAAGAAGTCTTATTGCACCAAATTTAAGTCATACTCTACATTTAAACATTTTTCAAGTATTTAAAATTCAATTTTGCAGCAAAAAAAAACAACATTAGCTTGTTTTCACTACACCCTTATTCCCAATGTGTTTTGGAAAAGTAAAGATAAAAATTCTTAATATATATTTTTTTTTTCTAATAAAAAATAAATCTAGCTTGAATGGTATGCTATTAAACAAATGTCAATATCTGTTGGAATAAAAAGCGTTATTTCTGGATCTACTGTTTTTGCAAGGGTCTCCCTGTGGTCTAGCAGCATATTATATATATATATATATATATATATATATATATATATATATATATATATGTAGACCCGGTGGCCATGAGTGTTAAGGCATGAGCACTTAACACTTTGTGCCAAGGGTCGTGGGTTCGATTTCCACTAGAGGTGGTGGCATTTATTTGGAAGAAAGAAACATGAAGGTACTTCAGTGATTGATTTAATAAATAATAATAATTAAAGAATCATTTCTATTCCATCCTTCCATTTAAATAATTTCATTTCTTTAAATAAAAGATAACAAAAATTCCTTGAGCAGTTGAGAAAATTTAAAGGAAAATAGATTGATTAAAAAAGATATTTACAATCGCATTGGCCCACTAACAGCTCAAATATTATGTTATAACGAAAATCATTTGAAGACAATAATTATTTTGATGGGTTAAATATGTTAAGGGGGGAGGGTAAATAAATTAAGTAACTTTTATTAAGACACTGATAAGGAATTCATTAGGAAATCTACTCATTTTGTAGTAAGTGTATATTGTAATTATTACTGCATAATTATTTTGATGTAGCGTCTTTTAAATAGACCAGAAAGATGTTTTTAGTTTACCTTCCGTTCAAAACATGTGCTGCCAAAGTGATCTTGTATTTAAAGCATTTATTATTTATTTCAGATTTTGCAACAATTAACAAGAAAAATATATTAACTGGTAAAAAGTCCTTAATATGTGTTAAAGTATTCTAAGATTTAAATAATGTAAATATTCAAGTCGATTAAAATAGTAATGAAATTGTCCATTTTAACTACTCAGTAGACACAACATTCATTTTAATGAATTATAAATATAAATTATTCATTGCCTTTTGTGCACTATTTATTGCCTCTTCAGGGGCCTATCTTGTTTAACTGAGAACTCCTCCACATGATTTGTCCCAGAAGAGGTGGAAAATAACACACGAATCATGTCGGAAGAAAAAGAAACAAAGTTACTATAAAAATGGAGTTAGTGAATCGAATAATTTAATTAAGACTTGATAAATTATTTTTTTACAATAATTTTAGCACTTTCCTCCGAAGGAAAGTAGCTATTGAGGTTGGACTCATGACGGAATTTTTGAAAAATTTCTTCAAATCTTTATCGATCCTACCTAGTAGACACCGAAAATGACCCCCGTTAAAATTTATATTTATATATATATATATATATATATATATATATATATATATATATATATGTCTGTTAACACGATAGCGGCCAGAGTTTTTGTTTTTTCATCACGAAACTTGGTATATAGCATTCAATTAGCAAACGATTAAACGAGTTCGTTAACCACCAAAATCGCTCCACCGGGAGGGAGGGTTTACCCCGGACCCAAAACACTCATTTGACCATGCCAGTCGTATTTTTTGTTATATTTCAACGAAACTCGGTAGTCGTTATGTTGATCAAAAGAGAGACATATGTTGTAAAAATAAACTAAATCGGTTTATTAGGAGGGGGGGTTTACTCCGGACCCACATTACCAATTTGCCACTACCAGCCATAATTTTAGTTACATTTCAACGAAACTCGGTATTCGTGGTGGTAATCAACAGAGAAAAGTGGGTTGTAAAAATAAACTAAATCGGGTTACTTGGAAGGGGGGTTTACTCCGGACCTAAAGTACTAATATACTCATACCGGTCTTAATTTTTGCTGTATTGTAACGAAACGCGGTATACATCGTGGGTATCTCAAGAGAAAGAAGTGTTGTAAAAATGAAGTAAATCGGTCTATTGGAAAGGAGAGTTTACTTTAAACTCTGTTTCATTAGAATTAGACGGCCAGACGAAGGTTCCCAAAGCCGCCGCGAGGAGCGCTATCTCCCACAAGAGTATCTCCCACTGTATCCTGTTCCTGCGTCAGATCAAAAGACTGAAAATGAAGTTTTTGTGTATTTATTAAGTAGTACAGTATTAAGTATTAACATAACTCTGGAAGCAAGTTATTTACCAAATTAATAATATAACAGTTCTCATAAGAAATGTAAATAAGCAGAACTATTCACGTTTTTATTTTATTTATATAGGTTATTTACAGTAAATCATTCAGTAATGTAGTCTACACTACAAAAATTCTGAGGAAAGTGCTTAGTTATGCAGCTCCTGCGCGAAAGACTTTTTCTTTTTGGAGTGTGATGCTGTTCCTTTCAAAATAAAAGCTCCTATTCAAGATTAACAAGAAAAAAAAACCTTAATCTTATATTCTAACTTCAAAATTAGTTGGATGATATATAGGTATATATTAAACAAGAAAAAAGATGTTCCTTAATACGTACCTTACCCTCTTCACTTTGAGGGAGTTCACCATGTTTCAGAGCACCTTCAATGTCCTCTATAAGCAAAGGAAAATATTACATAAAATAAACTGATATTTATATGTATTACAACAATCTTTCTCAACCAACTATAAATATACAACTAAGAAATTAATAAATAAATAATCAGAATTAACGCATCTAAAGGAAGACACTTACTCAAATAACGTCTCAGTACACTTTTAAGGAACAAAAATTAACAGTTTTGAACTAACAATATTCATTTCAGCACCTGGCCAGTAAAACGTAATTGTACAACAATTTTAATTTACCCAATAATAACACATGCAAATGTGACAATAATAATGATGAGTCGTGGTCTAATGGCTAACATCTTAGATTATCATGCGGGCAATGGTGGGTTCCAGTCCTACTGGTGGTGATTTTGTCATCTCACGGTATATTACCAGATAGACCTTGGACAAAACGATTATACCATACTAAACAGAACTCAGCCTACAGAATTAAATTAATGAATTTTCTATATTAATTGATAAAATTAGACTTAAAAATTCTATATTAACTAATCTTATTGTGTACATATGTCAGTCGTTTTCCATATGTATATATTTTTTTCTTTTTCTGCCCTTCTCTTGTATTTATTTTAATTATTATATTAAAGTCAAACTTTTTAGGTTTTGGATGTACACAAAATATGTGTAATATGAACACATATATGGAACAAGTAGTTGAAAATAAACTTCATGCTGGTAAACTCAGCCCTTCTGGTCCTCCAAGGAAACTGCTGGACCCCCCCCCCCCTGTTTCTTTTTTTGCTTTGAGCTGAAGTCAAAATTCATGGAACATGCTTTAGCAGATCAGACATGGATATGTCTCATGGCTATACATGAAGTGAGAAGAAAATAATCCAGATGTGTCAACGAGATGTAAGCAGTATAGGACAGGAGCTACTTTGGGGTCACATTTTTCATTCCACTCCCGCGTGAGGTTTAGGGCAGTCTGATCATAACTAAACCATCTTTTATGATAAAATAAATTACCACTGAATTTATTGCTTCTCCAGTGTTTTTGAGAGCAAGGTACTCCTCTTCAGAGACATAAGAAAGTGTATCATTAGCTCAATTACAAGGATTATTAAAAATATAAGTTATTTTTTTAATAATATTAAATTTTTATTTATGTAAAGAATAAATCAGATAAGACAAATTTGGAAATGATTATAAATAATTTTGATGCTTCAAAAAATTCAAATAAAAAAATAATAAATTTTCTTTGAATGACAACGTTTATTTTAATATCTTATAGAGTATTACACTTATATTAATTTTTAAATGAATACAAATGTGTTAGTAAAGCCATTAGAAGTGAACTCTCTCCAACTCCAGAACTACCTATCAAGAATACTAAATATCTCAACTGCCTACTTTCAAATTTCATCTCACTCCTTTTCAGCTGACTGACCAAGAAACCTATAAATATAAAGGGAACACACTCATGTATAATTTAACATGTATTGTTGTTAACTTTAGCTGAATCATTTCATTCATAAGCAAATCCAAAGTTACTTTCACTGATTATAGGCATTCATTATTTTCAACAACTTGATGATAATAACTAAACTTTAAGCTTGTATATTAAGGATACTAACAACATTTATCATTTGGTTTAATACCTCTGTCATTCCTTTTGTTTCTATTATTAGGTTTTAATTGAAAATAAAATATAAGCTAAAGTGAGAAAAGTATAAACCAATATAATTGTGGATTCACCTCACTCCGTAGTAGTCCACTCCATTTTTCTACCGTTGGGCGTAACATCTGAAAAAAAGTGCGATATGCAAGAACTGCACCATTTAAGTACGTTTTCTAACTAAATATCGCAAGTTTATTTCATATTCAGTATTTGCAGAAACAAAATTCATCATTTATGTGGCAAGATAAATTGTCTAGGGAATTGCTGGAGGAATCATTTTGTTTATTAAACATTGTGGTTCCTAATTCACTTAAAAAGTAACATAATTTTAAGTGCTCCAAATCTAATTGCGATCTAAATTGATCGGTGCTAATGGCCTACATTTTTTTTTAAATTTAACTATGAATACTCTACTTTTAATTTATATCCTTCTATAATTTTCAATTAATATTATGACAATTGTTGTAAAACGAATATACATTACACCCATACAATAGGAAAATAACAACAAAATGAATAAAGCATTTTATTAGATGTTAAATAATTTAAAAAGAGGTTCATTGAATGCCAGGAACAAGCATGAAGTATGTATTAAATATTTTTTAAAAATTGTAAAAATGTAAATAAAGTGATAAGGAAGTGAGATACTTCATCTGCCCTTGGAAAATTTGCTAAAAATGAGACTACTATCTATTTCTTCTTTTTGCATGTTTCTGACCAATATATGGCCATTAAACACTGCCGTTCTGGCCTGAACACACACTACACAGGCACATGTAACTTTCTACGTTTGACGCAACACTGATCAGCCAGAGGTTAATTCAAAATCGGAATGAATCAATGGGCAAACCAAAAATACTACTATTATATATAAGCAATTACACGTTTAAATAAATGCAGGAATATTAGCTTATCACTACTTTTAAAGAAACCTTACGGGATGAACGTAAGAGAAAATTAGTAAAGAAACTAGTTTTTAGATAATGCTCAAAATGCTGTTGTTTATTCTAATATTTTGTAGGTCAGAAAAATAAACACAAATAATCAGAATGGGTGGAAAAAATCAGCGTTTTCATGTAAAATAACCAAACCAAAATATTAAATTCAAGTAATAATCAATATATTATTATAAGAACATTAGACCAATATATTGAAGTTTTTGTATTGTAAGCTACTTTTAGAAAATGCTATCTTTCTATTAATAAAAACATCTGGAGTGCTAGATAAATATTTATTTTTGCTTGTTAAACAAACATCCACTAAAATTTTAAAGCTCTGAAAACTCACTAAAATGTTGCTGTTCTGCAAACCGCATGTTTTTCCTAATCAATGAAATAAACAACAATTTAATTTTTAAAAAAAAATCCATATTTAAATATTAATAATAAAGTCTCATTTAGGTATTTAGCAACTACTTAAGAACAAATCATAATTATTTTCCTCTCCATTTATAAATGTAATATATATATATATATATATATATATATATATATATATATATATATATATATATATATGGGTGTGTATGTATTGATGTAATGATTCCTTGTTTTTCTATTTTTCGCTTTCTAAGACAAATAAGATGTTTTTATCTATTTAAAAATGTCTTTATTTTATCTGATAGATTTCAAGCCTCCCCTCAGTTTCTTTTCCAAGGTTTTGTAAAATCTGCTAATAATTTTTACAAAAACAGATTGGTCTATATACTTTTCGGATGTTAGCCAAATAAAATACTATGAGTCTTTGATATTAAAGAATCAAAGATCTGTAACATTTATTTTTTGAATTTGTAGTATTTCTGACACAACAACTAGATATAGCTGCGAAATATTATGCAAATAAATCGACCGCTGGAGAATGCTCTACAAATACCAATATATATATATATATATATATATATATATATATATATATATATATATATATATATATATATATATATATATAATGTTAAGATATAGCTTGAAAATTTAGTAGCACACACACGTCTATTTCCTAAAAATAAAGGTTTTTTAAGAGGTATATGAAACAATATTTCCAAGAAAAATTCATCAGAAAATTAATATATAAATATTGGTGTAAGTTAAACATCTTCTTTTATTTACTCTATGATAATTGATAAACGATTAATAGGGCTCGTGCTTATAGAATGGAGATATCAATTTTTGTTACCGATATTAAAATATACATTTTATGACCTAAATAATTTTTCTCTGAAGTTTAGTATGGTGCCCTTTGTAAGTATAGTATAGACCTTGCACCTGTGAGATCAATGTAGTTATGAAGTAAAAAGCATCCAAAATATATTATTTATGAAAACATTTTTATTCTTTTTTTTTTGTATTTTAAATTACTCTACATTGAATTTACAACTAATATTTTCCAGTTTCAAAGATTGATTTTTAATCTATTGCCTTGGTGTTAAAAGGTTTCTAATTGTTTTGACTATTCTTGTTTATAATTATTTACATTTATTTTTTAACTGAAGAAGGCTGCCAATGTGCAGCCAAATGTCTTCAATATAGATATTTCTTGAAGATGTTTTTGTGTTATTATGTTGATGCTTTATCTCTTAGCGAAATCCCAAACATCCCTTGACTAATATATTTTCCTGACATGTGGCTCAAGAAACATCAACATTGCTCCTCTGCACCTCCGGATTGGGTTATCAGGTCTAAATTACTTGCAGGTTTAGAAAAGATACGGAGAAAAGAGGGGGGCGAGCTTAGCTCAGTGGTAGAGCACTGGACTATTATACTGGAGAACCTGAGTTAAAATACCGAGCAAGCACTAAAGATTTTTATCTTCTAGTGTCTTTGTTCATGGGTTGAATTCGGCCTCCCTGATGTCCCTAAGCCAACCCAGCCTTTAATTAAATTAAGTAATGGGTATCTTGGTTCTAATGACCCTAGCAGTCGTCGCAGCGAAGGGGAAAATCAGGTGGTCGGAGCATAGTAATGACCACACTTTCTCTCTAGTGTGCCATATGGTCATGAATCAGATACCTCTATAGTATCTGGCCCTCGTGGCCTGTTACGGGACTGATTTTTTTTTTTAGGGGGGAAAGAAACATGATAAAAATCAAACCCATTAATCAGACCACTCTTTCTGTATGTAATTTAGGTTATCCAATCTTGAGACCGGATGACTGTGATACTGCCTCAATTGGTCATTTTCAATCATAAAGTAGTTGAACATGACATTAAAACTTTTATTTGACTCTCAGCCAGAAAGAAAATTTTTAAATTATTCTACCTTGTCATTTAAAAACAAATAAAATTCTCAATGAAGGCTTGCAATTCATCTTAAACTAAAATATGCACTAAACTGAATCAAGTGTACTCACTTAAAACCAGATGGTGCTGTCTACTACATTTTCTCATAACACGAAGAATTTTCTCAGCCATTTCAACTTTACCCTACAAGAAAATTTAATTAAAAAAAAAAAAGAATAATTTTTCTAAAACTAATGGATTCTGTTTACTTACTACATTTTTTGTTAAGATTTGCCCTTATCAATGAAAAATATTAAGGGCTTGTAATTAGCTATTTCTAATGTATGGAAGATTTAGAATTCATAGCTTGAATTTAAAATGGAAGCTGCTTATAAATCCACTTCTATCATCTATTATTTCTACATTTGAATAGTTCAGTATCATGACTTACCCTGTATAATTTCAGACTGGTGGAAAGTAAAAAAACAAAAAAACACACTATTATTCAATATTCGTGTATTCAGTATGCTACACATGTTTCATGTCCATATGATGCATCTTCAGGAGCTTTACATTAAGGAATTTACAGTCATTAAACTAAGACTAGCTTCTTCCTTCTTTTAATAATCCTGAAAAGGCACATATAGGCATGAAACTTGTAGAGAGTACTGAATAAATAACTATTGTGGACTAGTGTGTTTTAAATATGTGTTAAATCTCAGGCTAAAACGGCTACTGATCAATCAAACATTGAAATATTAAGCTTAACTCATCGAGACTGGACTGATAGAACAAGGTACAATATTCTGGCAAAACATGGATTGAACTGACAGGAAATAAACTTAATTCAATAAAAAACACAATAAAAGAATTGCCATATAAATTTCACTCGACAATTGAAGAGATGAAGTTGTTTTTGCCATGCTTGACTTTCATGTAATTACTTAATTAAGAAATAAGAACATCCACATTTCATTCATTGTTGGAGTTTTCTAAAAATATTTATATTATAAGATGGTGACCCTGTTTTTCTATTATATTTATATGTGGCAGGTCAAATTTCAAAACACTGCTCACTTTCTTTGTTACTCCTTTATTTTTGCTCTACATGTTTCTCGTTTCTATGACGCCTCTTCAGGAGCACTTAAACTAATATAATATATCATCACAGCCTACACCTCCGAGAACCTTCTGCAGGTAGGGGTCATGTCTAGACTGATTAGATCAATCATGTCTACTACGTATCAGCTGTTTAAAATCAATAGTTTTAAGGTAAATGTCGATTTTCCCAAAGAAGCATTTGTCATTTTATAAAATAAAATAATTCATATTAAGTCGTCGGGTTTATGAAATTAAAAAATATTTTATCTAGATATTTAATCTCAGCATTTAGCTGCCTTTTTACTGTTTTTAATTGTGTGTATATTTTCTTTTATTTTTTGTTTTAGGGTTTTTTTTCTGTTTATCTAATATCTTTACTGTATCAAAATTAAAGGTTAATACCTAGTAGACAAGATTGGTCTTATCAGTCTAGACGTGGCCCTGCCTGCGGAAGGTTCTCGGAGGTGTAGGCTGTAATGATATATTATATTAGTTTAAGTGCTCCTGAAGAGGCGTCATAGCGACGAGAAACATGTAGAGTATAATAAAAGAGTAGCGAAGGAAGTGAGTTTTTTTTTTTAATTTTATTTTCTGCCTTATATAAATAAAAATATTTAATTAACATGTATGACATATTGAAGTCATGAAAAATGACATATCATTTCTCCGACCATTTAAATTTTTTTTAAGTAATTAAATTAAGAGCAAAAGAAATGCATGAAAACAAAAATAAATGTAAATTCTGATAAGCATCAAAATTTAATTTTAAAATATTTATTTCATGATTTTCCAACAGTAGCATTAAACCAAAGAAATAGACAAGAATGGTTTTAGATTTCATTGAATACAATGCATCAAGCAATAAAACTGTTTTACTATTCTTATAATATTTGTTATTCACAGCTTAAAAGAAATGTTTGCTGCTCTATCTGGATTAAACATTTCAGGAAAAAAAAGGAAGATATTTATTTTAATTATAAATAGTATATGTATGAGATAATATTAGACGATGTAAGTCTTACCCCATATACATTGCATAGGAAGAAGAGTACTAGGAATAGTATTGTTTCCTTCATTGTCAAAAACTGAGCCTGGAATATGTAATCTCTTCTTTATGTACTCTACCCGAAGGCCAGGAGTAATAAGTGTCTTCAGCCTACTAAGTCATTGAAGCATTTCCGAGAAATTGTCACATTCGTCCCTAGTAATTACATCTTATTCGGCCTGTAATTCTCACTAAAATGTGAAGGATATTTTTAACTTGCATCCTGTAGTGTACAAATGCTCAACTTGCATTCTGTTTTATGGATTAATTTTCCACCTATATCAGTGCAAAAAATTTTAGACTCCCTCTTGAGAATTAAAGATGAAGAACTACAATGTGTTGCATGAAATGTATACTGACAGCTTAGGAAATACCCTGTTTGATATTAATACATTCCATTCATTTATAAATACATTAATATTTATTTTATAAATGACACCCGCACTAGACCAAGCAAAACAATTTTATTTGGTCCAATACAAATGTATTATGCATAACAATGGGTTTTTTTTTTTTTTTTTTTTTTTTTTTAGAAAAAATATATAGATTTAAAATATCCTGGTTATGTCTTTGTTTTATTCGAGACATTTTTATTTGTCCCAATTAATAAAAGACGGAACTACTGGAGACTGGAAGAGTTTGATGTTTTTTTTTTGCACTAGCTTTTCTGTCAACCTCTAATTCTCTGTAGATCCGGCTGTCCTGTACAAACCAAGAAGCATTGGACACTATTTGTACTACCTTGTTTTGAAATGATTGTAGACATTTTATGTGTGTTATTCTGGAACCAAATCAGACCGGGCATACGTATGTTAGTATGGGTAGTATTGACAATTTTTTTTGAGGGAGTTGTTCCTATTATTAATGGATAAATGCAGAGGATAGACCTTAAGAGCATAATTCAACTTATTACTGTATAGAATGAAGTACATGCTCTTAGTCTTGCATCTCGGTGTTGTAAATGTGGACTCAAGACGATAACCCCAGCCACTTTCTGTGAATTTGAGGTCCATGGTAGAAAAGGGGCTCAACATCAATGCAACAATTATCTAAATTTCTTTAAGCGGTTTTGCACCTCCGACTAATAATATTCTATTCTAACATCTCGATTCAAAGCCGGATGTGGAAAATAAGCTAGGTGAAAAATCGTCAAATAGCTACTTCAAGACACAGTTCCATGGCTGTTTAATTGGGAACTTCATTTTAAATTTAAAATAATTCAGCTCATAGGAATGCATTTAATCATAAAGAGAAAATAAATATAAAAATTGCATTTTAAAATATTAATATGATGTTTTTTAGACATTAGCTTTTAATCGAAGTAATAACAAATGATGGTTTAAGATTTCGTTAAAATCATTGCGTCAAAAAATAAAGCTGTTTTATTATAAATATAATATTTGTTAATCAGAGATAAAAAAGAAATGTTTGCTGCTCTAACTGGATTGAACACGTCAGGAAAGAAAGTATGAATTTATTTTAATAAGAAATACCATTTGTATGAGATGAAATTAGTCTGTAAGTAAATGGATTTTCCATGAACTTTTTTATTAACTTTTTTGAAATAGAATTAAGGAATATTTTGATAATTTCATCATATTAATAGTTCTTTAAAAAATGCTATAGTCAGGACTTTTACATAAAATATCTCAAATGAACGTTTATAATAAAAATAAAGTTCCCAATTAAATGTAACTATAAGAAGTGTGGCTTGGAGTATGTATTCAATGCTTTTTGACCTAACTTGTCTTCCACATCCTAAATAAACAAGTACAGTTATTTTTGTTAAAATGTATATTTTCTTAAAATTAATATTATGGACTCCAATTAAAATTTCAGATCATTAAAAATTACATTTTATCAGGGTGTAAACTGCACGAAAAAGTCACGAAATTGAAAATAGGGCACGAAAGTCTCGAAAAAGTCATGAATTTTGAAACCATGTCTCAAAATTTCAGTTTTGCCAGTCTAACTACTTCCACACATTTGTTGTAATTGTTGCATTTTTAGTAGGGCAACACAATTCTATCTGCCTCCTCTACCCCCTTCCTCTGTTATGATTCCTTTGTTGCAGCGTTTAGACATAAATTATCCATTATTTACATATATGTAGACTTAAATATTAAAATTCTGTACACTTTAATTTACAAAATTATGTATATTGACAATAAATTTTTTTATTTAACTTGTATATTTCCACTGTCCAAGTCATTACGATCATTATAGTCTTCTGGTATTGGCCGTGTCACAAACTTCTTTGCCAATGTTTTGCTAGTCATACTAGGCTTACACTAAGCCCTGAGGAAGCTAGCAGTATGGTTAGTGAAACGTTGGCAAAGAAGTTTGTGACACGTTAAATACCAGAAGACTATAATGTTTGTAATAAATATTTAGTTAATTATATTATTATAAATTTTTAATTCTGCTACCATTGTTCAATATTTTTGAGCTGCTAATTCCAGTAATTCTAAAATGTTTAGTATAATTGTTTCTTCACTTTTAAAATTAATTTAACGATCCTGTTTAACATATGATGTACATTTTATACAGTTTTAATAATAGTTTTAAATGTATGTAAAATTGTGAGAGTATTATTATTTCCTTTTTAATGGCGTGAAATTCGCATTTCAAGTCATTAATAAGTCCTGAAATTGGCTTTCACAAAAGTAGACATCCTGTTTATTGACAAAAGTAATGAACTTTTTTTAAATTTAAAGCAGTTTATTTCCATTAATTAGATGTGACAGGCCTTGAATTTTCTAAAAGTATGAAGCGGACTTGACACTACGTCATAAGCAAGCCTTGCTTTCATGAATTATTTT
Source organism: Gonocerus acuteangulatus (assembly GCA_946811695.1). Taxonomy (NCBI): domain Eukaryota; kingdom Metazoa; phylum Arthropoda; class Insecta; order Hemiptera; family Coreidae; genus Gonocerus; species Gonocerus acuteangulatus. Next base: position 29,458,634 of record OX328127.1, read on the forward strand.
TGGATAATAGATTACTGACGTTACAGAGACACCTGTAATATTAGTTGAGATGATTGATCAAAGATGGCTCTGCTGGTCCATTGCTTTCACTTTCTACCGGTTACAGCAGCACTAGTTGGCCTTGAGAAAACTTTTAACAGCTGACTACTTCCTCAAATTTAAAATCGAATTCTTTGGCGCTATTTCTGAGTGTTCATCTCTTATATGGCCTTAGGCTATTAGTGAAAGACGATTTAAGGAATTTATAAAGTTGTTGGTTATTTAGATATAAATATGTTGACTGCCGTACCTTATAATGAAGTTAATCATTTCTTGATTACATTAGTAATGAGTGAAAGTGCCCAATGAGGATTTAATTTCGTTTTGTGGTGAATTATTTAGAGCCAAGCTTAATGAAAATCTTCTGGAAAGCCTCATGACGTTTGTGACTTTCTCCTTCACTTCAGGGAGGGGATCTTGCAATAGGTAGCCTTGGATGTGAGGATGTCATGCAAGCCCAGTAGGAGAATCACTTTCACCCTCTCTCTTTCATCTTACATACAGTTTAGTTTTTTTTGTAGTATTTTTTAGTGTTTTGTGATAGTGAAATGTCCTTCAGGAATATAAGTTTGTATTCCTTGTCCCGGCTTAGTAAGGGATTTGTTGTGCCTGTAACAAATGATGGGGTTGTTCCTGCAGTTTGTTTTAACAGATATCAGAGTGCTTGTATGTCCACAACGTCACCAGCCTATCAGCGACCTGACTGGAACAGAGCTGTTTCCGAAGCCGAGAAGATAGTGGGCTACCCGACTTCATTTCTTAGTTTGAGGTGGCTTCTTAGTGATGAAATAGCGAATGTAGCGTTACACTTAAGGAAGCTGGTTGGATCTAACCATCCGCTGCTTAAAACTGCAAAGTTTGTATTTTTTTTTTACTTCTATGCTATATTTCATTTATTTTGTCAATTTTTTATTAAAGAAATATAAATATAATTTTAGGAGTTTGCTTTATAATGGTCGAAATAACATGCAGGCTTGGGGCTTGATAGTTTTGCTCATATCTAAAGCCGCAGGCCACAGGAATGTTGATGATATGGAGGAAGACAAAGCTGCTGGTGTTCTTTATAGGTAACTTTCCTGCTGATAGCATTAAAATTAAAATCTGTGTATAGTATTTTATTTTATTAATCTTGTCAATATTTATTTCAAAGCAAGTTTAAGTGTTTATTTAAAATTTGTTGCTGCTATTCCCCCATAAATATCACAGGAATATTCATTTGTTTTCTATTTGATGATTTAACTTTAAAATTTAAATAATCATTTATTGTTTTAAATTACTGTTTGAAATGTTTGAAGGTTTAATGAAAATCCCATTATTTAAATGCATTTGTTTTTACTACCTTTAGTCATCAGATTACGATAAACAGAATATTTACATCTAGAAAAAACTAAATAAATAATAAGTTATTTATTAATGGCCCTAAAATATTTGCTAAGAGATTTTACTTCTTTTTTTTTTCTTTTCTCTGTTGAGCGGAAAATTCTCTACTGACAGAAGTAAAAAAATGCTCCAACTAATTATTTATGTATCTGTTCAATGGCCATAAACATTTGTTTAATGTAGTTCATATTTTTGTGTATTAATGAAATACATTTTTAACACGTTAATACTATTTGAGTTGATGCGTTTTATTTGCAATGACGACACAGTACTCACAATTTTATTTAAATATAGTCCTAAAATGAATTTTTTCCCTGAATAATTGTCTCATAAAAATTTTTATTTAATAATTTCATAGTAATTAATAGCTATATTTATTATTTCCTTGGCGAAATGCGTTATTTGTTTTTCCTTTAAGGCAAATAAAAATGTATTTGTATTTTTGTTCTCATTGCTAGCCTTTAAAACATATTGTTATTATTATTTTTATTTTTTTTTATGAACATTTTATTTGATTTATGAATATTGTAACTATTGATTAAACAAGAATTACATTTATGGAATAACTTAAATACCTTTTATGTAGTTATGCTTTGATTTACAACAATTATTTATATTTGATGTAAAAACTGATTATTATTTTGTGTTTCATTTTCCCTATTGGTCTCCTGTGTCTATTAATAAATAAATATTGAAATTTTCCTTTCATTGTAATTAACGTTCTTTAAATTGAAATAAAAAGTTGAATTATGAAATTTAAATTATAATTTTTATATGAGTCAGGACAAGGGACAGAATAGTTGCTTATTTGGTTTGACAAGTAGTATGTTTAAAGCTCTAACAAAGCATAAATTAAAATTGGTCGGCTTTGTATTGGTATTCCTGCCTTGTAGAATAGGAGATTAAAGATAATAATTTGATATAAGTTATAATATTAAGGTTTCTTTCAGTCAAAGAGCATTAGCAGAAGTTACCGAGATGATTAGAACAAGTCACCTCGTCCACAAAGGCCTTGTGAACATCTATCCAGGTTACTTCCAGGAACCTGGCGAGCTCAATGACATGACCTTTGGCAACAAGATAGCACTGCTGAGTGGTGACTATCTCCTCTCCACTTCCTGTGCGGAATTAGCGGCACTTAGGAATCAAGATGTAAGCGTATTGAATTATTTTGGTGTATGTTTTACTTTTGTGACAGTGATTTTGCCAGATGGCGGTGGCACTGTATATTACAGTTAAAAAAAAACTTCTCAAAAAGCCTCAAGCACAATAATTTTAATAAATTCTCTAATCGGCGCTTTCGAAGGGAAAGCCCCATCATCAGTTTGCCTAGTGTGTAGAACTATACATTAAAATTTTGTTTATATCAATATGAATCTGAATTTAATGAAGGGTGAGCCTTCTTCTTCCCTTGAATGACAGCAGTAGAAGATAAAATCTTTAGTGCGCATCGGAGTTTCTAACTTCCTCCAGAATATCTATCGAATGCTCGTCCATTGAGGGAAACGGTGACATTCTTCAAACTTTTTCCTTGTTTTTTTTTTTTTTTTTTTGTCAAAAGAGATAAAAACAGATCAATAATTTGGTTTTATTTACTTGCTAGGTGTACAGGATAATATAGTACGTAGAAAAATTAACCGAAGCATAATTACTAACAATTAATTTAATTGAATCCAACTAACATTAGAACTTATAAATTACTAATAAGATTTATGTAATTGTGATTTTTCCACTGAAAATTCTTCATTTTAGTGGGCCAATTTGACTTGTACCAATTATTAAAAGAGATTTAATATGGTCTTCATAGGTTAACTCTGTAATTATTCTGTACAAACTTAATTTTGGTGAATGTTTTCTCTTTTTTTTTAAATAATTTTTCAAAGTTTGTATGATTTATTTATTTAAATTTTAACGTCCATTATTATTAACTACGAATTTTGGGACGGGATGTCTATAGGTTATCACCCTTTTCGCACCAGGCTAGGGCTGATGCCTTTTCTTTTTACTAAATAAAAGCCACCACCTATATTGGGAATCAAACCCAAGACCTTTGTCACAGAGTGTTAAGTGCTCACGCCTTAACACTCACGGCCACCGAGCCTCTGAAAAGTTTGTATGAAATGACTCTACAACATATGTGTGTCTCCGTGTGTATATATATGTGTCTGTGTGTGTGTTTATATTTACATATCCTAAATTAATTAACTTTTTAGGTTGTCAAGCTCATGTCAAGCGCTGTTCGAGACCAAGCAGTGAGTGAATTTCTCGGGAAAAGAGACAAGCAGAACAATCCTCTTCCCTCAACATCCGAAGAAACTGCTCTATCCGATTGGACTCAGAGGAATGTTCTGTCTGCTGGGAGCCTTCTAGGGAAGTCTTGTCAGGGAACTCTCAAATTGGCTGGACATCCTAACCAACTCCAGGAAGAAGGATACAAGTTCGGAAAACATCTTGCGCTAGCTTGGCAGGTAAATAGTTAACTCGTCATAATAATCATTAAATCTTTCAAAATCTAAGGACTTGGCTCCACTTGGGCACAAAATCTAGCAATTTCAGTTTCTAGATACAATCGAGCTATAGTCTAAATACAATCGAGCAATAGTCTAAATACAATCGAGCAATAGTCTAAATACAATCGAGCAATAGTCTAAATACAATCGAGCAATAGTCTAAATACAATCGAGCAATAGTCTAAATACAATCGAGCAATAGTCTAAATACAATCGAGCAATAGTCTAAATACAATCGAGCAATAGTCTAAATACAATCGAGCAATAGTCTAAATCAATCGAGCAATAGTCTAAATACAATCGAGCAATAGTCTAAATACAATCGAGCAATAGTCTAAATACAATCGAGCAATAGTCTAAATACAATCGATAGATAAATTAGACTCTACAGACACATTTTTGGAACAAAACTGCAGAACATGGTCTCCCGTTTTATTTAGGAGACAATTGTTAGACAGTGTTAGGCAATATTTCTTAATTTGAATGGTGAATATTTCTTTGATATCCGGGACGTATAAATGAGACTGGTGAATGATTCTCTAAATGCCAGAAAATAGAGCGTCGCTGTTAACCTCAAAGATAGCAGAATGAATGATTTCTCTGTATCTGCTATCACTCTTCTGAATTGTTTTCCCCAAAATCACTTGGGGTCAAACGGATAATATTTTGGATATTCAGAGAGATATTTTCTAATTTCAGAGTTAAATGTTAATTTCAATCCCTCCGCAAAAATGTTATGCCTCCACCTAAAATGAGGATGGATTTGTTAATACTTTCTTTGAGAAAAATACAAATAATTTTCTGATAAACGATGTTTTTCTGAATATTACAAAAATGATAATATCTATTTGGTGAATGGAGGAGCCTGGTGTTACGTAACTACCCCTTTATATTGGTCCCTATCCATACTTAAGCTATAGTCTTTTTACACTAAATATTTGATTGTTCGGTACACTGACACTGATATTATTTTATGTTCACAAAATTTTCAGGCATGCCTTGAACTAGAACCTTTCATTGGAACACACTACATCCCAGGATCTGTGTTCAGCTTAACATCTGCTCCTGTCATGTTCCACTTAGAGCGAGATCCCTCATTGTATGCTGAAATCGAAAAAGGATCTGACACCATTCATGATGTAGATTATGCTAAGGTAATGGAAATAGTGTGAACTCATTTCTGTATTCATAAATTATTTTGTTTAGATATTCATTTTACAAACAACTGAACTTTTGTGTAAAAAATGTGGCAGCCTGAGTGGGAGGGAGTCGTAAATTGTCAGTAAAGTCTCGCTTTTGGTGTTTTAAATAAATTGACACCCTAATAATTTTTTTTTAATTTATATTATTGACCATGTGTTTGTTATCTTGACAATTGAGGTTGATGCTTAAGGTAAACCTTCTATTTAATTATTGTTTGAAATTATGATGTAAGGAGTGTCCATTGAGGATTATTTAACATAAGATGAAATACTATAGATTTCTTCTGATGCTCTATGAGAAATTGGAATCGTGGGATTAAAAAACATTATTTTAAAAATTCATACTTCTACACATTTTTCTTTTATCAGGTTATGCGGCTTTGGGCAATCAATAACCAGTTATTTAACTTTTGAAATATAAAAATAAATTGAATGCAAATTGAAAATGTACTATTAGTATAAAGTATTCCTAAGACCTCCACAAATTGGACACTCAGTGTCGCATACGACTCAAACATTGTGTGTTCTGGCCACTCCTAAGCAACAGAAGGTTATGGGAGTCCTAAAACATACTGCTGGATGGTGTCTCTCCTCCAATTCCACCACCACTCAAACGACACAAGTCTGATGAGGCACTTCTTCGGTTTTTAAATTTCTTAAACATATAACCCCTCAATTGTAGATGTTGACATTTGAAAATAACTTAAAAAAAAAAAAAAAAAAAAAAAAAACTATTTTTGTCTATTAAACGCTCTCTGAATAATGTATAAAACAGTACATTTTCTAAATGTTGTGCACAGTATTATTGGATTTTATTCTATTGTTTTTTTGTTTTTTTTCTTTTTTTGCCCCATAATAAATAATAGCAGCTAGCTCATGACACTTCTTAATTTAAAGTCTAGTGTCGAATATGTAAAACTAATTTATTTCACACAGAATAGTTTTATGGGTAGGAGTCCACATTTTATTATTATTATTTTTTTTTAACATATTTTATTTATCATGTTTATTATTATTATTAAGGACTTTGATTTACGTTTGGATTATTGTTTGAGGTTCATCAAATTGTGTCGAAAGGACCTGGAATAGAATTGACAAAGCAACTTCAAAAGGAACATTCCCAAAAAGCTCTTGAGGTATTGAGTGTGTTTCAAGATAGCGATGCTCGAACTGCTTTGTCTAACATTATCTTCGCCATGGGTGAACTTTGAGGTTTGTTCTTGTTGCTACATTTACTAAAGCAGTGGACTGCGTTTATTCAACGACTTCATTTGTTTTTTAATTTATTTCAGAACTGGATTGGTTTTAAATATCCGTTTTGAAAGCCGATGCTGACATGGCCTCTAGGTATGATTTCTTTTAAATTTTATTTATGGCGAATGGCTAAGTAGAAATATAATGGATTGAGGAATAATTTTTTAACATAAAAAATTACTTATTCTTATTATTATTCAAGTTTTAATTGGCTTTTTAATCAAATAATATTAATGTATCATTCATAGAAAATTATCTTGAAATATTTCTTCTGATATTTCTTCTGTGGGTTGCATTCACATTTTGAATCTATTATTTGGATTTAGATTTTCATACATTTAGAAAAGAATAAAGCTCTTTATTGATTAATTATTCTTTTATTTTTTTGTTTAACGGCAAATCTACAATTGGGCTATTAATGCCGGGCTATCTACATGTTGCCACCCTTTTATAATACCAACAGCAATATGCCAAATTCAGTTTCTGGCCACTCCTGACATTGCTTAACTTAGGTGATCAACGGAAACCGGTGCATTCAATGTGGCTATTACAGTTGGCTGATTAATTTATTGTCTGTAACATTGAGTTAGAAGGGAGGGGAGGGAGTCTAAACGATAAAAGTTGAAGCCTAAAATCGGCCATGCCAGTGTGACAAAAAGAGCGCGAAAAGGTGAATTTTTGAATATTATTGTAAACAAACAATGAAATTAAACGAATTTATGTGTCGTATTCGTATAAATTGACATTTATGTACATGTATAAATATAAATCAATAAGAATATGATATATATATTCGTTCAAATTCATTGTTTGTTTACGATCATATTCAGATTCAAATTTTCGCGCGTCACTACTGGTACTTTTGTCGCACTGGCATGGCCGATTTCAGACCTACACTTTTTTAGCATTGGGAGATAGATAACACTCCCTCCACTATCTACTAACTCAATGGTCTGTAATATGTTTCGTCTTGCTTAGAGCGATATAACTTATGAGGTTAAGCCCATAAATCTATCAGTGGGCCTCACATAAAATAACAATTTCGTGACTGTTAGGTATTGAAAATACCTCTTATTCGAATGTGTGTGTGTTTTTTTTTACATGAGGTGTCAAGAAAGGGAAGTGGCCTGTCAAGTTTTTGTTGAGTTTTACTAATTAGAATATCATGCATTAAAATTGTTACATTATGAATTAGAGCCAATGGCCATAGCCACATTGAATACACCGGTTCCCGTAGATCACCGAAGTTAAGCAACGTCGGGCTTGGTCAGTACCTGAATGGGTGACCGACCACGTGCTGTTGGCATTATAAAAGGGTAGCAACCTGTAGATAGCCCGGCGCTAATAGCCGAAATAGTTGATGCACCGTTAAAAAAAAAAAAAATAAAAAAAATTATGAATTAGAATTGTTAAAACTTTTAATTATGCTCTATCTTTTGAGGAATGAAATGGTATAGGTCTTAAGTTTGTAAAACTGGCAGAATTAATGTACAGTCTTACCTAAACAAAATAATCATTAAAAATGAAGTAGTGCAAGTCAGACTTAGTCCATTTAATTCAAACAGACTATATACATTTAATGCTATATACGTGGTTTGTCCGGAAAATACGTATAAAAGTGGAACAATAACTTTATTTTACAAATATTTAAGTATTTCAATATGGTCCCCTTCAAAGTACTCCCCCTGAGACAAGATGCAATTCTGCCAACGCCGTTTCCTCTGCTAACACGATCGCTGAAAGTATTCAGTTCTGAGGCTCTTCATATGCTGTGTCTTTTCAGCCTTGATGGCTTCTGCATCCCTCTAGTGCCACCCCCGGAGCACCATTTTGCATTTCGGGACCAGGAAGAAGTCTCAAGGTGATAAATCGGGTGAATAAGGCGTTTGTTCTGTTACGGTGATTGAGCTTTGAGCCAAAAACTCACACACAACGAGAGACGTGTGAGCAGGTGCGTTGTCGTGATGAAGGCCACTTGCCCCTTGTGCCAAATCCGGTCGAACTCGGGTCACACGAGCTCTGAGGTGACTCAAAACTTCAGCATAGAAATGCCCGTTCACAGTCTGGCCGGGAGAGACAAATTCCTGGTGAACAATACCCTGAGAATCGAAGAAAACAATCAACATTGTTTACACATCTTCTCGGCCTTCCCTAAACCTTTTTAACCAGTTGTTGACGGTTGGTTCCTTCGGAGAATTGTCTCCGTAAACTTCTTACAAACTCTCAAAAATCTCACGACCATTCTTACTTAGCTTGATGCGCTGTTCCTTAATCAGACAGAGCTCCTTGCCGACGGCAGGTGAAAAAGGGGTTACTTTCAACAAGCACACGTAAGTCCTACTTAACTCGCAGAGCGCTCCGGCTCGAACTGAGCATTGAGTGGATTGCATAGAGAGAGGAAACCACCGGGCGCCTCTCCACAACGCCTTGACAGGACGCCCTGAATTTTTTATACGTATTTTCCGGACAAACCACGTATATGCAACCGAGGGGGGATGTGTAATATATATATATATATATATATATTACACTTACCCACTTGGTTGTTATTGCTCTTACCCTGCAAAAAGAGATCTAATTCTGAGTGAATTTGCTCAATTTGAAAATCAAATTCATTAATAAATATGTTCAATTAGTTACTGATTGATGAAGGAGACCAGACAAAACAACTATGAAGGAATTGTTTTAGAAAAAATGAAAGGAAAGAACAATTTTTTTTTTTTGGCTTGGGTTTGCAATATGGCAGATACTATTAAATTATTGAATTGTTTTAATTATTAGAACCATCTGATACTGGTCTTGTGAGTATTCTTATTAAGAAGATCCTCAAATGTGGATAACTTCTACGACTTGCTACTATTTTTTTTCCTTAGGATTTTATATTTTTGAAAAACAATAGCGATTTTCCTTGTCATTTTTTTTTTTTTTTTTTTTTTTTAATTTGGCCCTTTTCAAATTGTTTGTTTAAAACTTTTTAATTAAATGTAACAATCAAATAGGATTCATGATTTGAGCTATGTATTTTTTTTTCTAGCCTTGAAGAATTGCCAGCTGTGCCTTCCATCAGCATAAAATACAAGACAGTTTTTCAATTTATTCTTCAGTTACCCCAGGCTGCAGTTCCTTCCCAGTGCACCTGATTGTTCCAAAGATTTTATTATATTTTTAATTAAGAAGTTGATAATGTTTGTAAATATAAAGGTTTATTTTTTTAATTGTTTATAAAAGAAATGAATACACATAAATGATAGTATTTTCTTAGATAAAGCCAATAGTATTTATTACAAATGTTACAAAGTGCATTTATATATGTACATTTTAAAAATTTTTAAAAATAAAAATATATAGATATTTCTCTTTTTTATCATGTGTAAAAATAATCCATTGAGCTAATAATGTCATATTATTTTATAACATGTTTCCTTTTGTAACTGACCAAAGTATCACACATACTGCTTTTCGTTATTGTTCGACCTTAATTATTTGAAATTGTATTAAGGCGTTCTGATCAGTATTGATCGCTAACCATATTCATTTAGAAGCAGTTTTAAGAAATATGATTTTACTCAAGCTGTTTTGAATGGAAGATTCAGGAACCTGATGCCATGTTACAGTAATAAGAGAATACCACCAAGAGACCTAATGGGCTGCTCCTTCAACACCGAATAAGTCTTTCATGATTTCAGATTTCCTTCTTGTCCTCGAGAACGAGTTACTAGATTTCTCTGAATCTCCAATGTTTTCTTCCATGTTGAATTTCTCATGAGAGTTATTAGTTATTCCGGAATGTATTGAATCTCGAAATGGATCTCGGCTTGCCTCGTCTATATTATTTAAAGCAAGGAGCAAACTGACTTTCTGTGATTCCTTCAAACTAGGTCCAACGTGCTTTGTCTCTTTCTCCATACTACCATCCATTTTATGATTTGATTCAGATAACTCTTCTTCCGCTACGACAGTCCACTTTCCCGGCCCATTCGTGTTCTCTTCGCCTGAGTCACTGCCATCAGATAGAGGAATATGGCTCGATTCACCATTCATCTTTTTATTTCTCTCCAAGTATCTGCTGCTGACTTTGTTTAAATCTTGAAATTTCTTTTCTAATTCAAAAATCTCGGCTCTAAAATCTCTTTTATAATATTCACTAATGGCCTCATCAGTTAATCTGGTGCTCTGCAAAATCTTTTCAAACTCGCTATCCATATCAATTTTCATTTCATTATCTGTTTTGTTAATATTCATTTCTTTATCGGCTTCACTCAATGAATTTCCTTCATTACTTTTTGCAAATAATGGCTCTTGAAAATCAATTTCGGAAGTTTCTTGTTCATTTTGAGTACCTCCATTTCTAGAATCTAAAATTTCTACACAATTTTCAGTTTCGTTTAAGTTATTTTGAAGTGTTTTATCTTGATCTGTAGCATCATTTGTTAATGTCGGATTATTATTTTCTCTTGAAGAAACTTTCACTAAATTATCATTATGAGACCTACCTCTTCCTGTATTATTTTCTTTTATCTGTATTTCCTTTATATCTTTTTCTGTTGCTCTTCGAGATTCTCTTCTTTTCCTAAAGGCTTCTTTAGATATGCTAATTCCGCCTTGCACAGAACCAACGAGCCTGCTTTTTCCATTTTGATACTTCGAAGTTAAGTTACTGTTTAATTTTTCCTCTTTGCTTCCGGTCGAAGAATTATCGGATTCTATACTTGTGCTGCCACGATGTACTGGACTATAGTTTACCTGAAACAATGAATTCATTATTTTTAGACTATATAAACTTACAGTTATTAAAAACACAAAATAATACATTTATTTCATTTGACCCGCACATTGCCAAATCCAGTACCTTGCCAATTATGCCAACCCGCTCGCTTCATATCATAGCATGGCAAGCTAAGTCATCCTTCAAGCTTCAGATAAACTGCAAAGTGTCATGGATTAATAACTTCCCATTCTGCTTTATGAAGCCTGAGAGACTACTCATGCGAGCGTAACGTGGGAGGATTTGAGTTCAAAACTCAGCCTACAATTTTACTAATAAAATATACGAATTGCACGTCTGATGGTGTTTATTATTATTATAGTAGTTTAATAAATTTAAATAGTCGTATACGACAACATTGACTTTGGATAAATATGACACTTTGCCGTCTACCCTTCGATTCTATTAAAAGAATTACGTGCTATCCTGTGATATCAAGACCGTTAGCTCAATGGACAACTCACTAGAGTAAAAACAAGAGGATCTGGATTCAAATCCCAACTTGGCAAGTTAATTGTTCTAAGAAGATTTGTAAATTAAGATACTTATGTTGTCTTTGGTATTATACAGTAATTAAATGGAGCAAGATTTTAGGTATTATGTGCCAGTATACTTTTCTTCAGCTACATGCTATAGTTGAGAAATAGTTCCAGAAGAGGCTCAATTCTGTTGAAAATAAATTAAGAATAATGAAAAAAGATGGAAGACCAGATAGAAAGCCCTCAGTTATAGTAAATTCCTTTCATAACGATATCCAAAGGACGCATACATTTACAATGTTATTAGGAGACAGTTCTGTTTTTTCTTTATTAATTATGCAACCAATTTTTGGTTAGTGATTGTGAAACGCTCACAGTTCCAAGAATGAGAGAAATTTAGACTACTTTATGAAGGGTGTTGAAATTAACCCAAATTAGGGGTATTGTGATATCATCAAATTAAGACGAGTGAATCTTTGAGGCTCCATATCTCGAAAACGAGTACTGTTCGGAGGGTCAAATCTTTTCCAATGCATAGAGGACACTTCCATTAACACGTAATCAAATTCATAAAAAAAATTCTAAATAGTTCGAAAATTGAAGTAACTACCTTAATCAATTCATTTTATGGCGTTTATTTACTTTAATTAATACATTGCTTGAATCAAAAAGTGAGATATTATGGGTTTTTAATTGTAGAGAAGTGTTCAATATGGGAATATTAGTTTTAGCTTATTGTAAACACTAGATAAATTTAATAACGTATTGTTGCAAAACTACAGCCTAACCAAATGAAGCAATCTTCTTCTGCAGTGTTGACAAGGCTCTTGTAGTAGAAGATTACGCTGAATAACTGAACTAGTTTTGTGCTCTTGAAGAGTTAAGTGTGTAACTATTGGAAAAGCTTTAATTATTCTCCTTCTGCCTATTTAATAAAAAAAAAAAAATTTATTGTGTAGTTTTAATACAATATTTTCTGTAAATGTTAATATTTCATTTTTTTAATCTTGTACTGCTTCCAATTAATAGAAAAAGATTTCGTTTTAATATTTTTATTCTATTTTCATACATACAGTAAAAGAGTCAGCGGTTTCTGAGTCTTCTTGCAAAGCAGATGCTGATTGAGAAAGTCTCTGAGTTTGACGTATTGAAACTCTGTACAAGAAAAAGAAATATTATTACAACTTTTATCTCTCATTACAATAATCCAGTAAATAAATTTAATTATAAACCTGGGTGGTGCAGGAAGTGATACGTGAGATGGTTTTGAAACTTTATCGGGCAGATTGGAGCAATGAACAACCTTTTGGAATCTCGGATAGGGGGTGTTAGCAAATCTGTCCTTTACCTGTAATATGTTTGTAAATAAACAAACAAAACAACATTAAAAAAAAAAACAAATAGAATAAAATCTGTTAAAATGTTTTTCCAGTAAAATATATACCTCTATAGCTGATTTCAGATTGTTTATGCTTTCAAGGGCTGAATTAAGTTCATTTTGTGTTTTTTTATGCTTGGTTATTTCTTGATTCAATTGGTAACGGTGATTTTTTTCCTCAAGTGACAACTTTTTGTCGAGAGCCTGAAAACATTTAAATTAAATGTTTAAAACCTTAATATATTAATGTATATATTCATTAATAAGTCGTAGAATTAAATTATTACATAAATTTTACTTCGTTGTTGTTCAATAATTGATTCCATTTCTTCAACTTTTTTAGTTAATTTTTCTCTGTCTCCTAGGTGTTTGTCCCGGGATAATTTTAATAAGTGTTTGTACTGTTCTCTAAGGTTCGTTAATTCATGGTCTTTCTGCTTTGCTCTGTTTTCCAGTTCTCGGTAACTTGCTCTAAGCTAAATTAAAAATAATTAATAATTAAATTACCCTTTACCCGGATTTAGGAATTGGTAAAAGGTCAAAGAAACTTTTCTTTACACTGTAAGTATATTATTATTTGTTATTTTTCTTTCAATTTTCATTCCCATTATTGCCAACAAAATCGGACATACGTATATGTAAAAATATTGGAAACATCACATGGAAGTGTGGCAAAAAAAATAATAAATAGCTTTAGTAATATTAAAATCAAAGGAAACTAAATACAATATTTATAAAATTAAATAACAGCAATAGAAGCTATATAGAATAATTCAAAACAGCTACCTTGAAAAAGAATTAAAGTAACTGTATGTGTATAATATTGTTAATAGAGAAAATAACATAAGCTTTGGCTTATCATGCTATAAAATATGAACATACTTTTGATTTTTATATCAAAAGCATTTTAGGAAAAGAACAAATAGTATGATAGAAAATAAAGAAATCATTCACATAATTAAAAACAGAAAGAAAAAACACTTTATACATATTGTAATTTATTTGACAAAAAATAGAGAACGTGATTTATTTAATAATTAGGATAGTTCATTTAATTGTTAATGACATATCTATTACTGATCAGCTGACATACATCTGCCACATTGGATTCATTCAGACTACAAACAGCCAACTTTTTTATTTATAACAGAAATGCGAAGCAGAGAATAAATATATTTAAGTAAGGTGTGAAGCAAGGTTTCATTGACCTTCGTAGTTCACTTTTTCCTAAATTAAATTTATTTATTTATTTTTTCTATTATCTGATATAAAAAGTCTTTAATATAAGACGATTTTAAATCCTTACCTGTTTGTACTTTTCATTAAGAATTCTGATTTCTTCGTGATGAGATTTTAGTAAATGAGGAAGCTGTTCTTGGTTTCCTTCATACTTTTTCAGAACTGTGTCTTGCCTTTGTTGAAGAGTCCTCAGTGTTTTATTCTCATTTAAAACCTCCTGTGAGTGACAGAATTTATTATCGAAATGAGGAATTATAATCATAAATAAATATGTTGCCAAGCAATTTTTCTGGCACAATCTGAAGGAATATTTTCAACCTCCCTAATAAACTAAATATCCCTTTTGTTCAATACTTAATTGAATATTACTAACATATTGAACATTTTAATATTACTTGCACAAATAATCCCTAGGGAAAATATAGTATAATTTAATCAAATTGCTAAACATTTCAAATAAAGATTTTTTTTTTTAAATAAGTAAACTTTTTGAAAAAAAAAATTGCTAAAAAAATACAGTTTTTATAAGAGAAAAATCTTGGAAAACCATTATACCATTTAGAATTGTTTTGACAGTGTTCCTTTCCTAGAGATAATTTACTCTTTCATGTTTATAAATTATTAGAATTGAACATCAAACCTCTAAAATTATCTTTGAAATTGCACTAAAAACAATTTTAATTTAAACATTTATCAACTGTAATTACTTCCAGAATGTATTTCATTTTCTTGTGAGGTGTATAAACTTTTAGTTTTAGGGTCAAATGAAGTTAAGAATAATTTCTGAAGCCATGTGAATGGCATTTATGACTACAATGACAAGCTCTGTGTTTACTAAATACAATGAGGATTGATTATTTGTAATCAATGAGTTCATTCATATCTTTATAGTAAATAAAGAGGACACATTCTGTAAAGGGAGTAGGACATTCTATGAGAGCTTCATCAATCATTTATTAGTTATTTATTAAAGTTGTCTTCCATTAGAAATAATTTTTTATGGGGAAAACTAAAATTGTTTTTATTTTTATTAACATATAGAAAAGAGAAGGATGTTGATGTATACTAGAGAGATTTATTTCCAACTTACATTTAGTTTCAGTTGAGTTTCTGCTAGCTGGTTTTGAAGTTGTTTTACTCGTAGCAGTTTTGCTGACATTATTCTCTGAGTAAAAGAACTAACATTGTTCTTGGCATTTTGGTGGCTAGATATGTAGCTACCGGCGTAATTACTTCGCTGATAAGGATTGTATCCTGAATAACATTAAAAAACCTTTTTAAACAAAAAAAGATATGTTTAAATCAGAAATTGAAAAAGTACACACAGCAAATTTATTGTTTATAGTTAATTTAATTTTATTACCATACAATGGATGAAGTGATTTTTTCTTTGAAAAAAGATTGTTTCTTCCTTCCTTGCTTGCAACTGAGGAAGGTGATGCGCTGTATTTTCCACCATCTCTAATTTAAAGTGGTAAAAAGTAGAACATTTGAATCAATTTATGGGGAGTGAATTTTAGAAGAATTGAATTTTATTTGATTCAGTACCTGCCTTTTGGATTTCCTTTTATCTCAGATATCTCTGCAGTCACTCTGAGTACCGGGCTTGTTACTCCAGAATCACCACTTTCCATTTTTCACAAATTCATAACGATTTATTACTTATGACCTGAAGAATATGTCATTCTGCTCGTAAATTATAAGCATTGCAACAGAGCATTCTGAAAGTTAAAGACATTTTTAATCAAGCCATTCCTTATTTTTTTTTTTGTAAAAAAGAGAAAGAAATAGGACTCCAGGCAATGCTTCTCCATGAACTTTCAGTGATAACTTTGTTTTCATCGTCTCCCCTGGCAACTAGAACTCAGAGAGGTTATATTTCTATACAAGGCTTAATCAGCTAAAAGATGCAATATTTCATAGTCTTATAACAAATTACTCATAAATACTTCTATTGATTTTCAATAATTCTTAGTTATGTGATCTCTTTTTAATGATATTAGTCAATTTTGTTTTATACAACTATCTTTATACGGCTAATATATGATCTACTTAAAAGAAAAACAAATAGTTTGACAGCACTAATATATTTATAATCTAATACAAGTTTCAAACATATAAAATATTTTTTAATAATAGCAATGAATTGGAATTTTCTATGATGTTTTCCAATATAATGTTAAAACTTCAATCCTGTTAGAAGGACTACTGACTTCTATAAACTTAAAAAAAAAATTAAAGGGATGGATGAAACACTCTTTGGTTTATTCAAATAGAATTTATGTCCTAACCAAGAATAAATTCATGACTTTGTCTGAAATTACTCTGTTGAACTTAACATTTCAAATATTACTACAAAAAATTATATAATAAAATTCTACAATAAATTATTATTCCCTGCTGCAATAAATTATTAATTACAATATTAATTTTGTTGGTGTCTCCCGTGGTCTAGTGGCTAACGCGCTAGATTCATAAACGGGAGAGGATGGGTTCGATCCCCACCGGCGGCAGGAATTTTCTCATCTCAGGGCTTACTGAGAAAATTCCTGGCTGCACCCTGGATGTCGGCGCTAATGGCCAAGATTTGTCGATGCACCGTTAAAAAAAAAAAAAAAAAAAGTGTCTTCCATGTACATTTATAAAAAACAAAATTCTTCAATATAAAAGTGTCTTCAATGTGTTCACATAAAAGTGTTCAGATTACGAGCACATTTCCACTATTTTTATTTTTATTTCCACCAAAATATGGTAAAAGCTGTCTTCCCTTGGGCAGATTTTGATGAATAATGAATTTAGTCTTTTAATTTTCATTTTGTGTAAAATTATCAATACCAAATTTACCTGGCATCTCGAACATCAAAGTATTTAGTTGAATGAATGGTATTTATAATACCTAAGGATGTCCGTGAGTGCTAAGGCTTGAGGACTTAAAACACTGTACCTAAGGTCGTGGGTTCGATTCCCACTAGGGGTACTACCTTTTCTTTCAAAAAAAGAAAAGGCAGTACCCCTATCCTAGCTAGAAAGTGGTGGTAACCTGTAGATAACCTGTCCTAAAATTCTGAGTTAATTATAAGTGGACGTTAAAATTTAAATAATAATATAATACCGAAGTGATTACTAATAAGAGCCTTGTGAGTCTCCTTTCATTAAACAAAATATCGAAGCATGCAAGAAAAAGATGGACACATTCTATAAGGAAAAACAATGTATATTCTGTCTGTAGGAAGTTTATCACCAGTAGATAAAACTATTGAGATCTTCGTGTGAATGCTTTCACCAGAACAAATGCTCCAGTAAAATAAATCTATTAATTTGTGATTTACGATATTGAAAAAATAAATAAATGTTGCTGCACCTGTTCATTTGTTTCAGCACTCCATGATTAACTTTCTTAAATATAATGTACTATAAATCTGAGAAATTGAATAATTTTGCATCACAATACAAAAATAAACCAAATTTTCTCAATCTTTGTTAATTTGGAGCAAGAATTTCCCATCAAGGCAGAATGGACTTTCTTTACATTGAAAAAAAAAGGGGGGGAAAAATCATGTGACGGAGAAACTGTTAATTAGCAGTATTGGTCAGTTTCCAAGCGGTCGGCAATGATAAAATTATCTTCTTGCCAACTTAATGATTGGACTAATAGAAATGTTGCCCACCGCAGTTTTATTTACCTCACTATAGATCAAGGGGTCTCCAAACTACAGCCTGCCTAATGGGACATTGTTGTGATAAATTGAATAAAAAAACTCAGGATGATAGTTTATTTGCTAGGTATAGTACGAGTATTGTAGGAAGATACCATACTTGGGTACACAAGACTTTTTATACTCCAATTACTGCCATCTAGAAGTGAATGAAATACACCAGAACGTATTCAAACGAACAAGTTTTGACAAGATTTAAGCACCATCTTTTAGCAATGGATAGAGAGTACACTGCCTATCTCCGCATGTAACCAACAGATGAAGTAAAGTGTTGTGGCCGCAAAAATAAAGTACAACAGTATTGATTGAACCAGCAACTTCAGCTCAGGATGTTTACTTTTTCTATTAGACAAGAAATTTTAGGTAATTGAAACTTACTGAAGTAATCAGTAAGGCCCTAAGGCTAAACATTTTTGAGGCCCCTTATATAAATGAATATAAATCAGAGGAAACGATTTTGAAAAGCAGGCACAATGATAAATGATACTTTTTACAATAGTAAAAATGGATTATGTATAATAATATCAATTATTGGTGTTAATGATTTTTATGTATGGTCTTTGTATAACAGGTAACTAGTTTTTTTCAGTGGTGTTTATCATAGACCACAACTGAAAGGTTTTTATTTTATTTACATAAATTTTAATATCCTTTTTCGAATTTTCGAACTGGCTTTCTGTAGGTTACCACTCTTTTCTAGCACTCTATTTTTGTAAGATTTCATCATTCATTAATTTCTGTCTATGGTAGAGTATCTGATTAGTAAATCAGGTCGCCCAACTCAACAAAAGAAAGAAACTCAATATTTATTTTATCTACTTATTAATGTAATTCAGCCTGTATCAAGTTATAACAAACCACTGATAACTGCGTTTTAACTTAATCCTAGTAAATAAGAAATAATAATAAGGAGATATTTATAAAATATAATTGAGGATGTATTAATCCCAGACTTGTCTTAAAACAGATAAAAGAACAAGTCGAGGCCGAGAATAAATTCCAATGACAGGATGGTTGTGCCTTGTGTCTCCTTAATTCAGGATAATATCGTCGATACAAAGGCAAATTATCGAATGTGAAAAAATGCATTTTTAATTCTCAATCTATACTGATTTCTGTTGGACTGATGGACGACAAACTTTTGAATCTAAGTTCACTCAGTGAAAGGGAAAGTAACCACTGTCAAAAGGTCGTATCTGCAGACTATTTGACTGTCTAAAAGCAAAGTAATGAATAAAAGTTTGTTTACTCTGGAAAGTGGTGATTGTTACATTCGATAATTTGCATTTGTATCGATGATATGATAACATTATATTGGGAGAGGTTATGTAAAATAGTATCCTTTTAAAAAAATCAAATTTTGGATAATTCTGAGCTATTATTGCCCAAACATGGATTTCTGTGAAACTTCACATACTGCTTTATTTCAAACTAAATAAGAATGTTGCCTCTGTAATCTCCGATAGGATTAACACACAATGATTTCAAAATGGTCAAGGGATTATCATTCCTAAACAAGTAACCTTAATGAGATAAACATTGTCTAGTAATGTTACACTTTTCAAATGAATCCATAACATATTTAAAGTGATTGCAAGTTTTACCCTGGGTACCATTCAGAAACCTATGAAAACGAAAATATTCGAGATAGTAATGAAAACTATTAGCATTCTTTTAAATTAATAACCTTTTTTTTGTTGATAAATTGATAATTTGTTATAATCAGAACAAGTTTCAGCGTAATTTTATTATTAGAAATTTATTTAATTGTAGTTTATATACATTCTTTCAAAACAATGAAATGTGTAAAATAAGTGCTTTGTGACATTTTATTTTCATATTTTTATACTTACTTAGGTTGAAATGAAGCTTTATGTGAAGTTTCACAAAAATCTGAGTTTGGGCACTAACTGCTCAGAATTACCAAATCTTGCTAGCGAGGATTGGAAATAAGCCTTCTCAAGCGTGAATTTAAATTTTTCCTTTGAAAATAGGTCAATCTTTTACCTGTATAAATCAATTAATTTTCTTTCTCCTCAATGTTATATCTTTAATATCTATTTGAAAGTAATAACAACCTTTGATTAGATATTGCACTATTATTGCTCTTGTAAGATACTATGGCTATATTAGAAAAGAAGGATAACGTAAGAACACAACAAAATAAAACACAAATGAGGTTAAATCAATTTATTTCATAAAATGATTTGACTTTTAATGACCAGGTGATATAAATGCTTTACAAGTACTATTAATTAATCATTAAAAATAACATTATCACAATTCTCGCAATTTATTGAATATCCTACTCTTACGAGTAAAACAATACCCAACTCAATATGAGAAATATTTATATAAATATATTAAAATCATTTTACATATATTACAATTTACACAGTATCTGTTTTTTATTATTATTTAAGACTGTACATTTTTTTGGTTCTCAGTTTTTTCACTTTCTTTCGAAGGATTTTCTTTTTTATTCCCTGCATGCTGCATTACCCACATTTTAGAATAAAGAGAGTTTGGATTTTCAAGCAAAGTGTAATGTGTCCCACGTTCAGCCAACCTTCCTTTGTCGAGGACAAGAATTTCATCAGCATCCATTATTGTTGATAGCCTGTGAGCGATGCAAATAGAGGTTTTTCCATCTGTGGCAGAATCTAGTGCATCCAGAATATTCTGAAATAACAGGAACTACATTATTATAACTCTAAAAGGCTTCTTCTCTTCACCGTAACCAAAATTTTTATGTCTTAGTCTGGAAGAATGTCAAACGTCTTACAAATTTTTCGACTATATCATTGGCACCTCCTGATTGCATTATTCTGTTGACATCAAAAGCGGGCTTCTCCCTTAGGAAGAAGGGAGGAAACTTACTAAAATTTGATTTTTTTTGACAGCGCACCGACATCTGGGCCATTAGCACCGACATCCATGGTGCAGCCGGGAATTTTCTCAGTGGGCCCCAGCATGAGAAAAATGCTACAGGTGGGACTCGAACCCCCATTTCCCGCATGAGAATCAAAGGCGTTAGCCACTATACCACGGGGGGACCCCTCGTATAAGATATTTAAACTAGGGGATGGGGGGAATTGGTCCAAAAACATTTCAAGAAATGGAAATATTTTCTACGTTAGTGGGAAGAGAAACCATTACATCCAGTGCACATGGAACCTAGCCCACAAACAGCAGACCCGTGAGTGGTTCTCTGAAGCACAGTATTGAATAAGTTGCCGCTAATTGAGCCAGTTGGGATTCAATGTTGTAAACGTTTGTCCTCTCTGCATATATTTTGTGGGTGAGGGTACCGAGAGATTAACATGCCTCAGGCATACTGCTAACTTTTCTTAACTCCCAATTGGTTTCTTGGCATTACATTCCCTTCCAGTTATGTCAATTTTAATCAGTTCATTTAATTCACCAAACTGCTTCCGGCTGAGCTAAAAACTATTTTTAAAAAACATTGTCAGGAACTTCCTGAAAAAGGTTGAACTCTCCACAAGTATTTCTCCCAGCTAAATAAATCTTTTTTTTTAATACCCCAATTTTTTACTTTTTGACTAGGATTCTAAATCCAGGAGGAGTTCTAACGCTGCATAGCGAATCTCAACTTTTCCACAACTGGGTTCAATATGTGGTATTCAACCCATCGCATGGTCTGGGTTGTGCATGGTTGCTAGATGTGCTGTTTTTCGCTGGGTTCAATGGGCACTGGGCGTTAAACCTTTAAATAACTGAGCTTACCTTAAGTTGTGTTAATGGAGTATTCTTCTCAGCTACTTACATAGTTGAATACATTATTTACTTTTTCAATTGAATCAATTATTAGAATAGAACAATAACTTCATTAAAGCAGACAAAGTACAAAATTTGCATTCAGAACTACTTTTTGAAAGGCAGCGGAATGCTTATGAAAAAAATCGTTCAGTGTACTTACATGTTCAGTAATAGAGTCTAAGGAAGATGTTGCTTCGTCAAAAACTAAAATTGGAGAGCCTTTCAAAATAGCACGAGCAATAGCAACTCTTTGCTTCTCACCACCAGACAATTTCAACCCTCGTTCACCAACCTATAAAAAAATATATAAATTGGTTAATATATTGATAAAGAATTGTATGATAAATAACCTGATAGTTATTTGATAAATAATATAATCCGAACCTGAGTTTTATATCCCATTGGCCAACAAATAACAGAGTTGTGAAGGTTTGCCATTTTTGAAGCAGTCAAAACTTCCTCCTCACTTTTTTTCAAGTTTCCATAATGAAGATTGTACATAATAGTGTCATGGAATAATACAGAGTCCTAAAATTATAAACAAGAATGTCACAACATCCAAAAGTAAAAAGGTAATATATGAGATATCAAGTTTAATTGTATAGTTTTAATTTAAAGGCAAAGGATTAAAATCAGTCTTCAAACACAATTTATTCCATTTTATTTTATTACTAACACACTGGTATCTACTCTGAGCCTTATAGGTCAAAAACATTCTTCAGATAATTATGAAGTTTAGCCGTGTATATGAAGATTTGGCTCTTTTGAATAAAATATTTTGACATGAAACATTCGTAATAAAAAATATACTGACAAAATGCAGAAGATAAGGACGGTAGACTTGACCAAACTTCTACCAGATGTTTAAACATATTAAAAACACTGACATACGTGGGGTGATCAAAAAGTTGCAGGACTGTTTAGATTGCGCGGCAATGGAGTGTCATAGAGCAGTGCGGTTGGCAGCATTGTTTATCGTGACTCTTCCTGAACTCAGCTGTTTATTCAGATTGTTGATAACCTTCTTCATTGTAAAGTTACTGCTGTGTTCGTAAAAAAAGTTTTTTGTGTTCGGCGATTTCTTGAAATGAATGAAAAGGAAGAGCAACGCGTTTGCGTAAAGTTTTGTGTGAAGTTGGGTAAAACGTTTACTGAAACTTTTCAAATGTTGCAAGTGGCTTTCGGTGATGAATGTCTGAGTCGGTCAAGGTGTCATGAGTGGTACAAAAGGTTCAAGGAAGGCCGGACATCGTGTGAAGATGATTCTCGTTCAGGGCGCCCATCAACTTCGACTGATGACGATCATGTTGCAAGATTGAACAGTCTCGTGCGTTCTAATCGTCGACTAACCATTCGTGAGATGGCTGAAGAATTGAACATTTCATTTGGTTCGTGTCAACAAATTTTAACAGAAAATTTGCAGATGAGAAGGGTGGCTGCAAAGTTAGTTCGTGACTACTGCACCAAAAATGGAATGACGATCATTCCCCAGCCTCCATATTCACCTGACCTTGCCCCTGCAGACTTTTTCTTGTTTCCAAAACTCAAGAGACCCATGAAGGGAAAGAGATTTGAGTCCGTAGATGACATTCAAGAAAAATCGCTGGAGCAGCTAAACACCATTTCACAAGATGATTTCTCAAAGTCCTTCACGCAGTGGAAACATCGTTGGGAAAAATGTATAGCTTCCCAAGTAGAGTACTTTGAAGGGGACGACGTCCAATAGCCTGTAGATTTTTTAAATAAATTAATAAAAAATCAGTCCTGGAACTTTTTGATCACCCCACGTATACACCAAACTTATTATTATTATATTTTTTTTAGCAACTATATTTAATTTTATTTGGATGATATTTCTTGTTCTTATTTTTATCTTGTTTTATGCAGGGTGTGCTTCAGAATGGTGTTTGACCCTGGCTCTCATCCTTGAACGATGATACTTGAAGATAATGTCTTTCATTGCATTGACCTCAGGTCCTCCAGAACATGAGTTAAGAGCTTTACCACTGAGCAAAACACTCTACCTCTCATCTGGCAAGTTAATTTTTCTAAAAAATAAATATTTCAAAAATATACCAATAATTTTTTTTGCATTTATTTAAAATTTATGTTATGCTATTAAACATATAATCATTTATCCAGGATAATGGTGATGCCTTTCCCTTTTTTTCTCGTTTTTAAAGAAATGTAATCGCACCTAGTGGGAATCAAAACCACAGCCCTAGGCACTTATGGTCATCGGCTCTTCTTAAAATTATTATATAACAATTTAAAAAATATGTATCGAATAATTTTAAAAGAATCTTTTGATTAATAATTCATACCTGAGGTACTATAGCAATAGCTTTTCGGAGGCTTTCTAAATCGACATCTTGAATGTTTTGTCCTGCGACATAAATGCTCCCAGAGTTTGGCTCGAAGAACCTGAAAAGCAGCCTGATCAATGTAGATTTCCTGAAAAAATATATAAATTCAAGCAACATACAAAGAACAATTGTAATAATTAATAAATAAGCAAAGTATGATTAGTAAAAATATTTCTAAATAGATACGTTCATACCCTGTGCCTGACCCGCCAACGACAGCAATTTTTTGTCCAGCAGGAATGGTAAAAGACAGATTGTCAAAAATTGGTTTCCCTTTAACGTACTCGAAACAAATGTTCTTAAATTCAATTGTGGAATTTTCTGGTGTCACAATGAGAGGTTTGGCGTTAGGAGCGTTCTAAAAAAAATAATAAATTTACACATTTCATGATCTCTTACAGATTATATCTCCATGCACTTATGTCAGTATGAAGAAATAATTATATGTATCTTTAAGAAACAGTCATTCATTGAAAACTTTAATTTTTTAACAGAATTTGAGAAGGGGGATACACATTTCTTTTCAATGTGCATTTATTCAAATTTAGATATGCAGCTATAAAAAATATTGAGCTTTAGCATTTTGTTGTAATGAGCAATAAATTTATAGACGTTTTCCACAGAGATATACCAGTTATTAGGTTTTGAGGCTGCTGAGTTTGTGAAGCTAAGAAACAAATAAATTTTAGTTTTTAACATTTACAAAGAAATATAAATATACATGCGTACATACTTATAAATATTTGGAACTATGATATGTTCATCCTATATCAGGGACTCTATTTGACAATGTGGCATGCACTAAGAAATGATTTTGTACAGTTAAATTAAATAATGCATTCAGTGATCAATTTTCCTTGAGTAGAAAATAAAGTAATTTATGTAAAATGCCACAATATTTAGATTCAATTTGTACATGACAGACAAAAATGGGTGGGTATCTTCAACAGCAATAGCTGATTCTGGCTGTCTTTGTTCGATAAGCTTATCAATAAGAAATCAGTCAAGAGTTCTTTCAACTATGTTCTTCTGATTTCTTGATAAGTATTGACCATGTGGGGCCATTTCCTTGAAGATTTGAAGCTATTATTGACAATTAAAGCAAATGTGTTTCTTTAGATAATGTGTTGTGGCTCAGTTTTCACTTTTTTTTTTCTTTTTTTTTCTCTGCTGCTCTTTTGGTTCCATTGAAACCTTTTTCTTTAGGGACTGCTTGTTCTTATGTAAATGCTAATTGTGCATTTGTCAAAACAATAGTTCTTGGGGATCACAAATGGTGCTGATAATGATATCAGATAGTAAATATTAAAACTAATGCCAATATTGATTGGAAATCCACCAATATATAGTTCTTACAGACAGCTGTATAGTGTAACATGACTTTATGTGCTAGTAAAGTGAAATTATGGCTCCAATTTTTGTGGCGGACGGTCGTAAAGTCCAATAAAATATTTTCCTTGGCCTTCGTCTTCTTATTGACCCATACATCAGAGAGAACAATTTTTTATCTCTGGGCTTGCTTAAAAAAAAAAATCACTGGTACCACCATGGATGTTTATGCTAATAAACATCCATGCCCCATAAAAATAAAAATAAATGAAAATAACAATAACAGATCAATACCACATGTGTTCTTACTTTGATTGAGCTCTCTCTAGTCATTAATGTGAACATTGTCTGCATGTCTATAAGAGCCTGCCGAACCTCTCTGTACACAGACCCTAAGAATCCCAATGGAACGGATAACTGGAATAGAAGACCATTTATCATCACCAAGTCACCAACAGTCAATGAACCTACAATACAACATATTGTCATGGTTTAATAAATAAATTGTTAATACAGGTAAATATTTTAATTAATTTGATTTATTTTACAAAGTAATAATGTGTATAATTATACAATACTCTCTGTGCAGGAGCCTTAAACAAATAGGCTACAAGGCTTCATTAGAGGAATGGATGTGCCGTGCTAAGATATGTAGCCTTGGTAGTCTATTTGGCAAAGGCGGCCGCTAGTTTAGGGCAAGAGTAGAGAAACTAGGCTCAAATTCCAACCTGGCGAGTCAATTTTTCTGAAGTTAAAAGATTTGAAAAATGAGTCACTACAGGGAATGCCATCCTGAGTAAAATACAGTTCTTTAATAATTAATATATTAATATATATGATATTGAGAAATTCCTAAAAAATAACTCAATTTTTTTTTTTTAATTTTATTTGGGTGGTAACCTATAGATTAGGGATGGGCGATAGTCAATAGTTACTATCGATATATCGATAGTCATGAACCATCGATATTTGTTTACTGTTTTTCTAGAATTGAAGTTCTCAGCATCTGGAGTGGAATTAAATACTGACACGTCTGGTGAATTAAATACTGAAAAATAACCGTCTGGTGAATACTACCAACTACATAATGTAGCCAGAAAATACCTTTGTGTTCCAGGCTCGTCTGTAGCCTTAAAACGTTTATCTTCAGCCGCTGGAAAAATCGTTTCTGAGCTGCGGAACAGACTGAGCCAAAAAAAAATGCAAATGTTGGTCTTCCTTTCTGGTAATATGTGGCTCAAGGAGAAAAACTAAAACAGTTTCAAATAATTGCACTTTTTTGTGCCTCTTGATATTTTTTTCTTTGGAAATGCTTTTTATAAATTTAAATAAATTAGTTTTTTGTTTTAAACCTTTGTGCAATCTTATAAATATTCCCAATCCTGCAAGTAATAGATAATTCAATTCAATAACATTAAATTCTTCATTGGACAGGCCACTGCAAGGAATATGGAAAGCCACTATCGAATAACTATTGATAGTATCGATATTTTTTAGCCGATAGTATCGGCCTATCGATAGTGCTGAACTATTGACTATCACCCATCCCTACTATAGATAACCCGTCCCAAATAGATAATAATAATGGATGTTAAAAATTAAATTAAATTAAATTTTATTTATTTTTGGTAATTTTAACACTGATATAATTTTAATCATTCATTTAAATTTTAACGTACACTTATACATAACACAGATTTTTGGGACAAGTTTCCTACAGTTTAACACCCTTTTCTAGCCAGGATAGAGGTAATGCCTTTTCTTTTTTCCAAAGAAAAGGCACTAGCTTAGTGGGAATTGAACACACAACCTTAGGGAGTGCTGATGACTTTCCACTCACGGCCATCAGATCTCCCTGTAATAATTTGTTTTTACAGTTAAAATGATATTTCCTTATCTTTATTCAAAAGTAAAGACTTTTCTTCAATTATTTCAGATAGTATTTCAAGAATTTGAATTCCAAAGTTGACAATTTAAAATAAATTTAAGTATAAGCTTAATATTTGAGTTAAGGTGGACTGAAGTGCTTCTTACCTGTAGTTATTTCTTTAGCAGCGAGTACCATAGCAACAGCAATAGCTGTACTAAATATGGCATTCTGTCCAAAATTCAACATTGCTAAACTTGTGCTTGTTTTTAATGAAGCAGCTTCATATTTGAGAAGAGAACTGTTATAACGCTCAGTTTCATATTTTTCATTGTTAAAATACTGAAAATTTAGAAAAAATATATGATATTTACCAAAAATACTAATTTATATATCCTTAAGTAACTAATGTTTAAAAATGAGTAACAGCCTGAAGCAAGAAGGGGCTTAAAAAAAATAAATAAACAAACATAAAAAAAAACAAAAAAACTGATTGAATAAACAATACAGATTTTTCAGAACTTAGGAGTTTAAATTCAATATAAATTGATAACAGGATTCAATATATATGTATATGCATCTATTTTGGAGTATAAAATATACTTATCTAGTTGATCATATTTATTTTCCTTAGTATTATGTATATTAATTTATTAAATAAATTACACAAACTTTACGCATAAAAATGATTTGAATTTTGTTATTGTATCTTCATCAATTTCCTAAGATGGCGGAAAAGGTATTTAAAATGGTTGACGTATTACGATCGTAAAGTTTGATCAAATTTTAGATCTATTCTGTTTTTTTGACTTTATGTGTTGAAGTGTTGTGTCAATGTACAAGTAACCTGGTGCAGATAATTCATGTAAGTTTTGTTGGATTTGTACATTTTCTCTGATTATAAAGTCTGTGATTATGTGTTTTATAGCAGTTTTATCATTAAATAAATTAAATGAAAATAAGAAATAGGAATATTATGACAAAACTATTAATTTTACCTTTACAGTTTCATAATTGATCAATGAATCAATAGCCTTGTTCCCTGCCTCATTTTCAGCTTGGTTCATATATACTCGGAATTTCGTTCGCCACTGAGTAACCGCCAGAGTATAAGCTGCGTAAATCCCAACACAACTCAGTGAGAGAAAAGCATAAGCTGCTCCGCACTTCAATCCCTTTTTTCAACAAAAATAAAGCATAATATCTTTTCAATAATTGAGTATACAGAGTATACAATTACTTATATAAGATTGCCTACTTACCAGCACTGAACTAACTAAAGCAAGCTCAAAAGCTGTAGGAACGATATTGAACACCATTGCTGACAGTACAAAATTTATTCCTCTGCTTCCTCGATCAATGGTCTGAAAAAAAAAATACTTAGATATCTACATGCCTGCTTTCCAAGATCCAAAAACTTTGTGATACCAAGTTAACCCATGAATGTGAGAAATAGAGGCATAACTCTCTGACCAGTTGTTCTTTTTCTTTCTTAATTTATAATTGTTAATATTGAATTGTATACATTAATTGACTCTTCAACTCTTGATAATTTATTTTAACTCGCAGTGGATTTTAACGTTCTTCTTCTTTGTGCACCACATTTAAATTGAACAAGTAATTATTAGATTTAACTTTTCTTAATTGTAAATGTTATACATTATTGTTTTGTTCTGAAATGATAATGTTAATAATAATTTTTATTTCATTGTCACTACCACATTGATGACAGAAGCTGTGACTCTAAGCACAAATAATAAACTTGTGGCGGAGACCTTACATTTTATCTGTTATTTTCGATATGAAACACCATTCAACACAACCAATAACATCTACGTATGTTTCATGTTATATATAAGTGAGAAATTCTTTTATTAGCCTGTCATAAGAAAACTATTGTCTCTTCATACGGACATGGGTATAAAAGCTTGCTACTCTTTTAAGGCCGCAGTGAGGAATAATAAAGACCCTCTCTACAAAACCATTGTACAAAGCTTTTTGGTAGCGTTTGAAACTCAAGGCTGCAAGATAAGCATTAAAGTTTGTTTCTGACACTTTAATAATGACCGTTTTTCCCAAAACTTAACTTGACAATACCAAGAACCCAAGCTAGCTAAAGATTGTTGAAGTAAATTGGGTTATGTTCAGGTGAGTAATAGACCAAATGCAAAAGGGCGTTCTTAGGTGCAGAAAAGAAAAAAAAGTTATCACGCAAAAAGAATAAACATGCATTAAAAATACTAGGAATAAATACTTTTTTCTTTCTTTTTGCAAATTTTAAGAAAAAAAATGTAAAGTTAATTTTAATAAAATATTTTACATTATAGTTATGCTTTTTTTTTTAATATTAACTACACTTAATGGAGGGAAATTGAGGTAATTTTTTTTATTTTAGCATACTAAAAAGACTTAAATTCCAACCAAAAAATAAATGAATAAATGAAACATAAATGTATTTTAAACGTTTAAATTTATATCCGTTGAAATATTCCACAATATAAATTAATACTATGAACAACTTCTTCCCATTAAACTTTAGTCCTGACACGAAAGAAGTTAAGTGGAATATAATTTAAACATATGACGACATAAAGAATTGAAAAATTTTGATGTGTTTGTTATCCATAAATTGGAGATTTATCCCTTGATTAAGGGATAATTCTACCTTGTGTACACAAAATTAAAGGCAATTTTCTTCAATTTATAAAATAATTTTATATTTTGTATATTCCCCATTACCTAAAACTCCAAATTGTAATTTCACTTCTGGTGAAAAATCAATTTTTTGGATCATATAAAAAAAGTGGCAAAAAAAAAATGTTTGGGGTAGTATTACCCCTTAAGTATACATGCATGAAATGTAAAAAAAAAAATAAATAAATAAATAAATAAAAAAAAAAAAATAAATCATCTTGGAATTTGTAAAGTGAAGACAAAAATTAAATTTGTTTTAAAAATGATTTTCATTCAGTTATGATTAAAAGACTTTAACAAAAGAAGATAATGAGCCCTGAAAACATGTAATTCGAGAGGCATGTTTTAAATCAAATTTAAAATATTTTTTTTTTTTTAAATCTAATCAATATAGACAAGACTAAAAATGTGATCCAAGAATTTCAACACTTCAACAAGGTTAACTGATATTCAAAATGGCTTTAATGATTAATATATTTGATAAACTTTAATAAATAAGACATTAGTGAGAAAGAAGCAAAAACAAAAAAAAAAAAAAAAGAAAAAGAAACCTCTAAATACCTTTGAAAGAGCACCAGTTTGCCTTGATAGATGAAATGCTAAATCTTGGTTATGTAGATGCATGAACACATTGCGGGCTATCTTTCTAATCGAGTGCTGTGCAACTTTGGCAAATACTGCATTTCTCAGTTCGTTAAAACCAGCAGCTCCTGCCCTGGCAATGCCGTCTGTACAAAGTCACTGTTGCAAAATTATTTTTTCTACACATTACAACTAGCAGATTCATTAGTATCAAAATAATAATGTTTTTCTTTGGCATAAAAATGTCTCTATGCTACTTACAGCCGATAAGGATAGTCGTAGCACTTGTTGCGATAGCTTCAGGTGCTGTTGCCATGCTCAGTAAGTTTAAATAATTGTTCAAATCGTCTACAGCATATTTGAACAGGAAAGGAACGGCTACATTGAGAAGTTTTGCACCAATCAATAGGCTGACTGCTACACAGACACGGGCTCGAATTACAGGATCATCCTAATAAAAAATTTACGGTTAAGTAAATTAATTTAAAAAAAGTATGTAGATTAAACTGTTAATATCTTAATTTTTTTACATAATACTAGAGTAAAAACATGTTTAATCTGCATCAAATAAAGATATGACTGTATGCCTTATAATGAGGGGTTGAGAATGCAAGTGGCATAAGTCAGTTTCAACTAAATTTTCAGGGCAAAGGTTTTTGCGCTTGAGTTTACTAGCAATTCTGCTCTCGCTGAAAATTATATTTTACTACGTGTACAACGCTTTACTGAAAGATGTTCCAGGAGTGTTTTGGGGATTGGAAGAAGAACTGGCATAAGTGGACATACCTCGTATAACATTAAAGACATTTTTTTTTCACCGACCTCATTTATTTGCAAAAACAAACAATTATCAATACTAAGCTGACCGTTTATTCAAATCCTTGAATTTTCTTTATAGGCGGAAGGTAAACAAAAACTTAATGCCTCAACTTAATGAAGAGACGGGACGTGGCCATACTAGTGGAAGGTTCTCCTCCTCAAGCTGAGGCTGTAAGTTTATATTTGTAATATAATCCCCTGAAGAGGCACCGAAAGGTAACGAAACATATAGAGAAAAAATAATGTTATTGAGACGCTTTGGTGGTTTTTATATTTTGACCTTTTGATTAAAATTCGAGGATTTGAGTAAAATCAGCTTAGTATTGATAATTGTTTGTTTTTGCAAATAAATGAGGATGGTGAAAAAAAATGTCCTTAATGTTATACGAGGTATGTGTATGTTCACTTATGCCAGTGCTTCTTCCAATACCCAAAACAATCCTGGAACTTTCAGTAAAGCGTTTTACGCATAGTAAAATATAATTTTCACCGAGAGCAGAATTGTTAGTAATCTCAAGTCAAAAACCTTTGTCCTCAAAATTTAGTTGAATCTGACTTGCGCCACTTGCATTCTCAACCCCTCATTTTTATTTTTTGATCTTCTGCCTATAAAGAAAATTCAAACAATTATCTCTTTAATATCACTTGAGCAATTTAAAATTTGATCTCTTGATTGGATAACATGTACAATTTTCAATTAAACGGAGGAAATAAAATAATTTTTAATATAAGTAATTGATTATAACAACAATGATTGGGGGATCAATGGGTTATGAAACATTGAAATTTCTCGCCAGTACTTCCGACGACAGCAGGATTTCCTTCCTACTGGAAGGAAGGAAACACTTAAAAATGTAACTAGCTAAAGGGGAAACAATAATATATGAAGAATGATATTTTTTGAAACAAAAAATAAAAAAAAAAATGTTTGAACAATATGTCAGTTAAATTTAATTAACATAAAAATTATTCTCATAAAATAGTTAAAATTAATATCCAAGAGTTAAATTTCCAAACCTTAGGCCATATGTATGAAAGCATAGCATTGATCATATCCGTAGCTGTAACTGGTTTTGCATCCTGAGTAACTTTCCCGAGAGTTTCCCGGGCAAGTGCCGATGTTCCAGGATGAAAACAGCCCCTCTTACTCTGTGGAGGTGGCAATGATCCAGGTTCCAGGGCATTCTTTGTTTTAAAACCTCGAAAGGTTGTAGCGAAGAATTTTTTATCGATAGCATCTGGTTCTTTATAGATCAAATGACCCTAAAACAAAAAAAAGTAAAATCATATTTTATTTCATTAGGCACATTCTACTCAATTTTATTTCTTTTATATATATATATATATGTTTTTTTTAATGGCGCACCAAAATCTGGGCCATTAGCATTGACATCCTTGGTGCAACGGGAGAGAAAAATCCCTGCTGCAGGCGGGACTCGAACCCCCATCTCTCGCATGAAAATCCAAAGCGTTATCCACTAGATCATGGGGAGACCCTTTTATTTATTTTAGGATTGGAATCCATCCTAGCCTTGGTTTCACAATCTTCAGCACCTCCAAATATGGATTGAATGTTTAGTTCTACCAGTGATTCCTCTACAACACCGATAAGACGACCTGCAACTTCAGCCAAACTTCATAAAATTCTAAGCAATTAAAGAGCCTGTCGCCTGTGGCTTCTGCATTTTTAAATTGGTTGTGTATATTATGTATTCTCATCCACGAAGTGATGTTGGCTGAAGTTCTGATCAAGCAATCATATTGTTGAATCAAGGAAGTTAGTTTACTGTACCTCATCCAACTTAGATATACATTATTATTATTGTTTGATTAACACAAAGAATAGTAACCTCTAAACCACTTATTCTAGGAAATCATCATGGATAAATCTTGTGTGTGGAAAAACTCATTTATTGCTCTTATTATATTTCTTATCACTTAAATTCTTCGCCGTCTGCGATATTCAAAATGGCACTTTCCCTAAATCTCGACCCGTGCTAAACATTCGCGCCAATCGAGTGAGTTTGCACTTCATCGTCTTTTGGGAATAGCTGAGCAGAACAATATGTTTTAGGCAGATTATGTACCTGTCGCCTTGATGTGGTATTAATATGTAACTGTTGTAAGTAAGGAACTAACACATAGTTATTCTGCAGAAGCTATTATGAGGCTTCCGTTGAGCCAGTCTATCCCTTTCAACTCGTTGTTGGCGTTGTTGTTCACTTTTTGCAACTTACCACCTTGTTTGCCCGATGGAGGGTCTGTGTTCTTCCTCTCTCCCTCTGGGACATGTTCTTGCTTTTAACATCATGTGAAGCTGACAAAAAGAAATGCAAAGCAATAATTATGGCCAGGTCAGATGTACTAAATGATTTGAGAGTAGTTCATGTAATAGTAGTGGGGAATTGAGAGCAGCCATGAAATAGTATAGATTCATGTGTATTATACCCCAAGTCGAGATTAAATGCGGCATGAAATAATATATGCACAAAATCGAAATCGGTTTCATTTCGATATATTCTTCTCGATAGAGGATCGATACGTCAAAGGCTAGATTTTAAAAAAATAGTTTTTTCAATTGTAATTTTCCGAAAAACAACTGAAATGTGAGTAATTTGTGTATATTTCCGGTGTAGCGGCTAAGAAAAGCTTTAAAATGATTTCGATGGCTTACAGATTATACCGATATGTTTAGCGTTGAAGAGAATACCATTTGAGGTTCTC
Source organism: Gonocerus acuteangulatus (assembly GCA_946811695.1). NCBI lineage: Eukaryota > Metazoa > Arthropoda > Insecta > Hemiptera > Coreidae > Gonocerus > Gonocerus acuteangulatus. The sequence goes on from OX328127.1 coordinate 29,492,757, forward strand.
TCCCCGTTGGTTGCAATTAATTAAGTACATATTTATATAATAATCAATTAATTGCTCTAGGATATTATTCAATTTAACAGCTGGAATAATACGTCAGAAAACCTTGGGTCTTCCCAAGTTACTCATAGTCTATTTTATCCATTGACTCAATGTCAACAAGTTCACATCCATAACATCCCTTATATCTGTTTAAATAATATATTAGAACGAGAAAAACAAGATTAGAAAGTAGTTTTAGACTACATTAGCGTTTAGTTTCAAACATTTAGCTCAGTAACTGTCTGCCTGGGATTCGTACTAGACGTGGTATAGCATCAAAGAAAAAAAGTTTTCTTTCAAGAATTGCGTCATTTAAGCGTATTCCTATATAATTCTTATAGGTGGTGAGATTTGAAAAGCTTAGAATAGGAATTCATACTATTTCGCCGTTTATAGATCGTGAAATTTCACCGAGTCGGTACTATTGAAATTCGCGTCTAAACTAGAGAAGGGCGATCTGATTCGATCTTTAAAAAGATAGATCTTTTTAACACATGTCGATTTTTAGAATCGTTCTAGAAGGGCCGATCTTTTAATGAATCGACCTTCAAGAGGCGATCTTTTAATGAATCGATCTCCAAGGGGCGATCTTTTAATGAATCGATCTCCAAGAGGCGATCTTTTTTTTTTGAATCGATCTCCAAGGGCCAATCTCTTAATGAATCGATCTCCAAGGGCCAATCTTTTAATGAATCGATCTCCAAGAGGCGATCTTTAAATGAATCGATCTCCAGGAGACGATCTTTAAATGAATCGATCTCCAAGAGACGATCTTTAAATAAATCGATCTCCAAGGGCCAATCTTTTAATGAACCTATCTATCTAGAATACCGTAAAATAAACTGCTGAGAGGAGATCGTTGTCCGTTGGTGAGATGTGGAGGTAGGGATTGTCAAGGCTCGGTCGTTGTGTCTTAATAAAACTGCTGAGAGGAGATCGTTGTCCGTTGGTGAGATGTGGAGGTAGGGATTGTCAAGGCTCGGTCGTTGTGTCTTAATAAAACTGCTGAGAGGAGATCGTTGTCCGTTGGTGAGATGTGGAGGTAGGGATTGTCAAGGCTCGGTCGTTGTGTCTTAATAAAACTGCTGAGAGGAGATCGTTGTCTGTTGGTGAGATGTGGAGGTAGGGATTGTCAAGGCTCGGTCGTTGTGTCTTAATAAAACTGCTGAGAGGAGATCGTTGTCCGTTGGTGAGATGTGGAGGTAGGGATTGTCAAGGCTCGGTCGTTGTGTCTTAATAAAACTGCTGAGAGGAGATCGTTGTCCGTTGGTGAGATGTGGAGGTAGGGATTGTCAAGGCTCGGTCGTTGTGTCTTAATAAAACTGCTGAGAGGAGATCGTTGTCCGTTGGTGAGATGTGGAGGTAGGGATTGTCAAGGCTCGGTCGTTGTGTCTTAATAAAACTGCTGAGAGGAGATCGTTGTCCGTTGGTGAGGTGTGGAGGAAGGGATTGTCAAGGCTCGGTCGTTGTGTCATAATAAAACTGCTGAGAGGAGATCGTTGTCCGTTGGTGAGATGTGGAGGTAGGGATTGTCAAGGCTCGGTCGTTGTGTCTTAATAAAACTGCTGAGAGGAGATCGTTGTCCGTTGGTGAGATGTGGAGGTAGGGATTGTCAAGGCTCGGTCGTTGTGTCTTAATAAAACTGCTGAGAGGAGATCGTTGTCCGTTGGTGAGATGTGGAGGTAGGGATTGTCAAGGCTCGGTCGTTGTGTCTTAATAAAACAACATTATTTTTTTAATTTGAAACGAGTTTTATTTTTAACCGACGTTTTGGCTTGCAATTCAAGCCTTCATTAAGGCTGTAAAAACAAGAAGGACACAGTTAATACTAACATTGTTGGTGTGTGTGTGTGTGTGTGTGTGTATATATATATATATATATATATATATAGTATTCTTGTTGTAGCCAATAGGTCATAAATACACTCCTTTCACTTCATGTTTTTTATTATTTTCACCCTATCCGGTTTCGAGCTATTCTGCTCCTACTCAAAGGGTATTTCCTACAATTATTTGTACATTACATATCTATAATTTGATTGAACAAGTACATATTTACATCATTATGTGTATACTTACTTCGATGGTCTTATCCCATCATGAAGTGAAAGGAGTGTATTTATGACCTATTGGCTACAACAACAATACTATTAGAAGTTGGAGGTCAACAATGGAAGAATATATATATATATATATATATATATATATATATATATATATATAAATATATATATATATATAAATATATATATATATATATATATATATATATATATATATACACATATACACAGTAGACCGATAAAAAAGTGTTAGGAGGAATTCCTTGGCAATTTCAGATTTTTTTTTCTTTATGTCTTTTTCAACTTCTTTAATCGGAGCTATTTTCTCTGAAAACGTTAAAGTTTTATAATTTCTAGGTTTCGACATCCTAAATCAACAACTCACAGAACTGCACTGTACGCCAGAAATCCAAGGCACAAACAATACAACAGATCTAGGCCCTGACTGTCTTATAACTGAATAAGAAATAAAGAGTCCAAGAACTAGACTATGAGACAGCCGCGCTTCTTGTCCCGGAACCCCTACATCCATATCTTGCTATCCGTCTTTCCCGAGGGGAGAATATTTTGACGAGATTTAAGATCGAACACCTCCCATTGGAGGTAAAGACTCGTAAAAAATTCGAATAATCCAAAATTTTATTCGAATTAACCACGATTTTTTTTAAATTGTTTATGCCCTAAATTCTAGGGACCGAGAGAAATATTCTAATTAACCACGATTTCGAATTATCCATGTTCCACTGTATATATATACGGTCAATTAGTTGATAAAAAATATTTTATTTTGGGTGTAGGAGCGTTTTAGTTGGTTAAAACTATTCCAAGTTCTAAATGGTTAGTATTCCATACCCCGGAAATGGTCCTCAGCCCCCCCCCCCGAAATTATGCAAGTAAAATCAATAGCATCTTCCTGGGAGTGTTGTTGGCGCGTGATTTAGAACACGTGACAGGAGGTTTTATACAAACGTCGCAACAGGCATGTTCAATACTTCCTACCTCCTTGTCCCAGGGATTGAGATATTTATCCTAGGCATTTTTTCTGAATAAAATTATATTTCTTGGTATTTTTTCTGAATAACAGCTAACCTACTTGCAAGGATGACCGAAAGAAAAACAGGACATACACAGAGCCAGACTACAATATATGCAAACGGAATATCAGAAAATTGGCAGCAATCTTGGCACTTGACGATGGATAACACTTTAAGAAATAAAACAAGGAGTTGATGAATGGTGATCAAGCAAAAGAAGAGAAGTGGTACTTTGCCGCTTAATCTATTCATGGTTGAATCTCATGGCGGTTTAGGAGACACAGAAATGTGCACAGAGTGATTCACACATACTGACAGAATGTTTACAGAGGCAACTACGTCTTACTATAAATTATGACTGGACGACATGGTGATGGTAGTGTAGCGATACCCCCCCTAACTGCTCAGTTTTATTTGTTGGCAACACTGGAGTGGCTCCGGCTAGGCTTCTGTACAACACTGCAGCCGGATCTAACGCCATTTTAGGGTGAAAATATAGTGGAGCGGCGAGAGTAGAGTGTAGCCGAGAGGGTTAAAAATAATGCATGCATTTATACTCGCCAAAACATAGTGGAGCGGGGAGTAGTGATGGTACCCTCGCCAACCCTCTAGCCTCTCCGCTAGGGAATTCATACCGGATTTCTTTACCTACAGGGTTCAGGCGAGCCTAGCTGGTTGAACCGAGAAAATGTCAAGTACAGCCATAAACACTGAAAGTTTTATATTGTCACTTTGTGAACGCTGTCCTTTTAGCACTTTCCTCCGAAGGAAAGTAGCTATTGAGGTTGGACTCATGACGGAATTTTTGAAAAATTTCTTCAAATCTTTATCGATCCTACCTAGTAGACACCGAAAATGACCCCCGTTAAAATTTATATATATCTATATATATATATATATATATATATATATATATATATATATATATATATATATATATATATATAGTTTTCTATTCAAATATATTACAAATTAAACCCCCGCTTTCCGATTGACCGATTCAGCCCATTTTTACAACACTTCTTTCTCATGAGTTACCCACGACGTATACAGCGTTTCGTTACAATACAGCAGAAATTACGACCGGTATGAGTATATTAGGAATTTGGGTCTGGAGTAAACCCCCCTTCTAATGAACCGATTTAGTTTCTTTTTACAACACATATTTACCTGTAGATTACCACTACGAATACCGAGTTTCGTCGAAATATACCAAAAATCACGGCTGGTAGTGGCGAATTGGTATTGTGGGTCCGGAGTAAACCCCCCTTCTAATGAACCGATTTAGTTCATTTTTATATCTCACTTTTCTCTCTATATTACCACTACGAATACCAAGTTTCGTTGAAATATAACAAATATTACGGCTGACATAGTCAAATTAGTGTTTTGGGTCCGGGATAAACCCCCCCTTCCGGTGGACCGATTTTGGTGGTTAACGAACTCGTTCAATCGTTTGCTAATTGAATGCTATATACCAAGTTTCGTGACGAAAAAACAAAAACTCTGGCCGCTATCGTGTTAACAGACATATATATATATATATATATATATATATATATATATATATATATATATATAGACCCACAATACCAATTCGCCACTACCAGCCGTGATTTTTGGTATATTTCGACGAAACTCGGTATTCGTAGTGGTAATCTACAGGTGAATATGTGTTGTAAAAATAAACTAAATCGGTTCATTAGAAGGGGGGGTTTACTCCGGACCCAAATTCCTAATATACTCATACCGGTCGTAATTTCTGCTGTATTGTAACGAAACGCGGTATACGTCGTGGGTAACACATGAGAAAGATGTGTTGTAAAAATGAGCTGAATCGGTCAATCGGAAAGCGGGGGTTTAATTTGTAATATATTTCAATAGAAAAGCCCGCCAGACGTAGGTTCACAAAGCCGCCACAAGGAGCGCTTTCTACCACTAGAGTGACTGTATCCTGTTCCTGCGTTAGATCAAAATACGATAATATGAGGTTTTTTGTATTTATTACGTAGTGTAGTAGGTACCATGTGTAAACATAACTCTGGAAGCAAATTAATAATTGATCAGTTACTCATTACAAAATTAAAAGAGAACTATTCATGTTTTTATTTTATTTATGTAGGATATTTTAAGCAAATTGTTCTGGAAAGCAGTCTACACTACCCAAATTCTGAGGAAAGTGCTTAGTTATGCAGCTCCTGCGTGACGGACTTTTTGGATCAGCAGTTACCTGAACACCATAATAGGTTTGATAAGTAGCTTCTCGTCGCATTCAATCGGCTGTTTTACAAAATTAGTAAATTTCACTTCTATATGAGGAGTGATTTGGTTCAATAGGTATTCAAAAGTACTACAATCCATCCCAGTTTATTGGAAAGAGCGATCCGGATATTTCTTCAACTGTGGAAAGAGGTCCAGCGCTTCACGGTCCATATTTACTGGGCGCACTGTAAGAGTTCTAGTACTGCCTAAAACAGTAATCATTGTCAGTGATTGTATATAACAAATCGTCATAACTGTCCGACGACATACTGCAGACTGTAGAGTGGAACCTCTTGGCTAGCTCGCTACGCTCGCCGCTCCACTATGTGCATGTGAAGCGCCGCTACCATCGAGGATCAAAACCCTCTCAGCTACGCTCTTGGCTACACTCTACCCTCGCCGCTCCACTACGTTTTCACCTGTTATGTTATGTCAGTCTGTGTCTAGACACTGTCTCGTTACCTGACACGCTCCGTGCCTAGGCAGTGTCCACGTGCATACGACTCCGTCGTGCTACGGAGTTTACTCTTTGAATGTTAGCCCCTTTCAATTACGGCTAAAGTAGCATACAGGTGCTATACAAATATTCGACTTCTTGGACTCAAACGTATTCGACAAATTAAAACTTATAGGTAGATACTTTATAACATACGCATTAAAAAAAAAAAAAAAAAAAACACGGGGAGACCCTACATGATATATCTTCAATCAAGTTTTAAAACAAAAATTTAAGTGCATAGAGAAAATTTAATTTCACTGTCGCAGACGTTGAAATATTTTTCATGATGAGTTTTAGCACTTTCCTCCGAAGGACAGTAGCTATTGAGGTTGCACTCATGACGGAATTTTTGGAAAATTTCTTCGAATCTTTATCGATCATACCTAGTAGACACCGAAAATGACACCCGCTCAAATTTAAATGTATATATATAGTTATATATGTGTCCGTTAACAAGATACAGGCCAGAGTTTTTGTTTTTTCGCCATGAAACTTGGAATATAGTATTCTTCCATCAAACGATTGAACGAGTTCGTTAACCAACAAAATCGGTCCATGTGGAGGGGTGGGGGGGGGGGTTTACTCCGGAGCCAAAATAGTTATTTGCTAATACCAGCCATAATATTTGTTATATTTTAACGAAACTCGGTATTCGTTGGGGTCAATTGAAGAGAAAAATTTTGCATAAAAATAAACTAAATCGGTTGACTAGAAGGGGGGGTTTACTCTGGACAGAAATTACTAATTTCCTTATAGTGGTCGTAATTTCTGTTGTATTGTAACGAAACTCTTTATACGTCCTGCGTATCTAATAAGAAAGAAGTGATATGACAATGAACTAAATCGGTCTATCTGAAGGGGGGGGGGAGGTGTTACTTTGTACTAATTTGAATTGAATTCTTCCGCGAAGCGTAGGTTCGCGAAACTCATCAAGATAAATAGATCAAAATGTGAAGCTTTGTGTATTTAGAAAGTAGTGTAGTGCACCACAAAACTCTGGAAGGACATTAATTATCATTTAAATTTAAATTTTAACGTCCATTTATTATTAACTACGAATTTCAGGACGGGTTATCTATAGGTTACCACCCTTTTCTAGCCAGGATAGGGGTGATGCCTTTTCTTTTTTCGAAAGAAAAGCCACCACCCCTAGTCGGAATCGAACCCACTAGGACATTAATTACAAAAGTAATAATTGTAACAGCTGCTCATAAAAAATGCCAAAGAGTAGAAAAATTTATGTTTTTATTTTATTTGCCTATATAGGTTATTTTAAGAAAATTATTCAGGAATGCACTCGACACTACCCAATTCTGAGGAAAGTGCTTAGTTATGCAGCTCCTGCGTGACGGACTTTTGTAACAGCACTTTGTTATTCAAATGTTTATTTTATTAATTTTTTTTTCGAAATCCTGATTTGTTTGTAGTTTTGGATAACAGTGGTTATCGTTTATAGTTTTTAAAATAAAATTGATGTGTTTAAAAAGGAAAAAATAATAATATAATGTCAACTAAAATTTTAATAGAATTTTTTGTCTGCCGAAAAAAATAAATAAAGAGTGAAGAGCCCACAAATTTTATTTTTTCTTGTGATAGTGAATATCATATAGAATAATAATAAAAAAATACTTTTGTGATTATCCTTTTCCCTTTTGATGAAATTCCAATTAGTGTGGAACGCCATATTTCATTAAAAACATTTTTATTTTAACACTTCGATTTTTTTCAGACCACATGTAATTACTTTACGGTTATATTATTTTTTTCTGGCTTCCTTATTTATTGAAGTAATGTTATAAACAAGTTCATCAATATTGGTTCATAAATAAATAAGGTATGATTTATTTTCTATGCAAAAACCAATTTCATTTGCTTTCTCCAATCGATGAAAACTGCAAAAACTCAAAAACTTTAGCAGGGCGTAAAACATAAACCATTTGAGATAGAGCAAAACTCTTTTATATCCTTGAAAGGAACAAACATGCCAAGTTTCATTAAAATCTGAGATCATGGGTGTTAAATCGTATTTTTTTGGGTTGATTTGACATGGAAAGACCCTGTTACTAAAATCTATTACTGGTTTTATATTATTTTAGCGCAGTTCCTCCCTCCCTTATACGGAGGAACCCCGCTTATAAGGTTGATCTCATGAAGCAATCCGGAAGTGCCGACTAGAAAATTTTGCGTTTCAGAACCCCTAGAGAACGAAAATAAGGGTGGTTCAAATTTGTATATGTATATATATATATATATATATATATATATATATATATATATATATATATATTTGTCTGTTTGCGGCCTTGACAGGTCAAAAATGGTCCGATTTTGATGAAATTTCTTACAAAAATCTTTCGTCTAATTTGAAAGGTCAAGTTCGTTAACCAGCAGAATCCACCCACCGGAACATTGTTTTTGGAGCGAATGTCGCACGAAAAAAATCGTTCCGCTTACTTCATATGCTTGCAAGTACTCGCTTTATACAACAATAATACTGTTATTTTGCACGGAGGGATTGGGGGGTTGCCAGGTTCCACCCTCCCTTATCCTGGCTCTGCCTGGTTCCACTCAACCTCTTAAAGCACAGGTGGGCAGTATCGCCCCCAGTGAGCGCTGAGTCTATCTGAGGGAGGCGATTCAAACTTCAAGTAATATGGCAGGCACTAAACAACATTCAGTAGGCGATGGAAAGAACAACAGAATAGATAAATCATTCATCATGCTGAAATCATTTTTAAATACATTGTCCCTTTGTTATGTCTAGTTTCTGCTCTACACGTCATGATATTTGAATGTCCTGCAATTCAGTACATTTTTTACAGATTCAGAACATATTCAGCCCCTAATTCAGTACACATTGAAAACCAGTCATGCCAATATTGTCCATACATTTTACCTATTTAAAGATTTTAAGTAAAAAGATTAGAGGAAGAACTTCTGAGGGGTGTTGGGTAATTCAATTTTGCCTAAAGTGGACGGTAAACTAAAAACGCTTGAGAAACACTGTCCTAAAGGGACACAACAAAGGTACAAATACGGTAAGCAGAACACTGGATATACAATATATTTAATGGAAAAATAAGGTGCCAGTTCAGAATCTGGATTATCTTATAAAACTAATATCTCGAGAATTTTTAAAGAAGACATGGACTAGAGATCCAACGGCATCAAATCAATAAAAAAAAAAAAAAAAAAAACTTACGATTTGTTGTTGTGTTTCATGCTCTGAAAATGGGGCTAAGCCCCTGAAAATGTTAGGTGTTAATAAAGGAACTGTGAAAATTTTGGCCTTTTATTTTTCATTGAAAACATCATTTTTCCAACACAATTCCTTCAATATAAAAGAAAATATTTTGGTGAAACTAGATCCAAAAATATTTGACACAAGTACACAAAATCCTATCCAATGGACGTTAGAAGCTCCAGATAAAATATTTTAAATTAAAGAACTCTTGTTTTTTTTTTGTTTTTTTTTAAATATTTGTTTGTCATTGTTCTGTAACTAAACTAATTAATGTCATTTAATGAAATTAATGTCATTTAGCTTTCTAACTCTGTACGATGGTTGTCAATAAGATTAGACGAATAAAAATATCCTGCAGTACGTGCAAAGAGCTCTCCCCAAATATTATAGGTTTTATACAAAAAAGGGATTTTTCCTTCTGATTTTGAAAATGGTTTTTGTCACTCAGTGATATGTTAACATTTAACTATAAGAAGTATGAGAATTTCAAATATTCTAAAATACTCATATATAAAAAAACGATATGTGTCAGAAAAAATAATATCTTAGGTTCATAATCAGAAGGAAAAAAATGAATGATGTAATGAATTTTAACCTAGCCTCATCTCTCCTTGAGGAAGTTATCCACAGAGCTACAACCACATAAATGCTCTTATCTAAAAAAGGATATGTGATAGGACAAACATTTTATCAAATTCATAATCAGGAGTGAAAATACATAGCTATAATATATAAAATGTTAATGTTAGGCGCGGGGGAACCTCTTCGAACATTTACCAACCAAATGCTTGATATTTCATCTCTGCTCAAACCATTTTTTTAGAGTGAAAAAATGCACATATCCTTTTTTGATGAATTTTGTTTCTCACAGAAAAAAATTAATATTTTTGTTCTAAAAAAAATGTGTTCAGAGGTTTATTGCAATGTTAAAAAAAAAAAAATTAATACTTTGTTTTTCTCATAAAAAGAATATTTTGTAAAAAAAAAAGAAAAGGTTTTGTCTATAGTCTGACCACAAACAAAAGAACAAGAAGGGGCATGGCTGGAGAGGTGCTAGGCCTTTGCCAACATGGGCTAAAGGCAGCACTTGTCCACTACGTTGTTCTTTTTTTTTGCTGGAGGACTATAGATTAGACCTCTAGATTGACCAGGATATGGAGAGGCTCTGGAACGTAGGAGCATTCTAGAGTTCTCTCTTTGAGAAACAACAAATTGTTTTAATATTTACTTTATTAAATTATAAGTTATCAGAGTTGTATTAAATAAAATAAAAATACTGGTATACATGCATACACAAAAATAAATAATAATTAAATAATTAAGTATCCAATCAACTTAGTTGTTATGCCACTCGGTTTATTCTTATTAATATATGTATATGCGCAGTGCTTATATTTTTTTCAGGAAGCAATAGAAGCAATCAAATTTTCTATAAATCATAATTTAACTTTCAGCACTTAATATTTTCTATATACCGTATTTTAACTTTCAGCATATTTTCGTTTTCTTTAGTTTTGTACTAAACTATTCTTATTCACAGTTTATGTAAGGAAAATATTTAATTATAGTACATTGGTATATTTTTACAAAACACAGTGTAATGCATAAATGATAAATTTTCTTAAAAAATATAAAATTCATATAAAAAATATCTGATGTCCATTACAAATGAAGGACAATATAATATAACTCTTAGACAATCACATTAATAAAAACATCACAGGGAACCAAAACTATCAAGATACAAAATTGTCCAATGATCCTAATTTAAGCTCACTGGTTTGTGAGTCAGGTAACTCATTTTATTCTTTGAACATAGTGTACTCAAAAGTTTAATTTCTTATGATAGATGTTAATGTATTAGACAATCGCATCATCATTGAAATTTTAACAAAGATATAAATTTTCAAGAATAAGGAACTGAAATGTTCGACTTACATCTATTTGTTTGGAATGTAGCTTTTACTAAAGTTTTGATATATGACTCAAGCATTAATCTTCCAATTTCTAAAATATCATTTCTCTTAAAAGAGTTTAATTTTTCAATAAATCCTCTGATTTCTTTAAGTTTCCTCTGAATAATTTCCACACTAATATGAATAAGGTTTGAACACCTCTCTTCAAAAGTACCGTTATAAACATGGTGCAAAGCCATTTTAAATTTGACATTTTCACAATGCGAGAGCAAGTATATTAAAACTTTACAATTCCATGATAAACCATCCTGAGAAATATATAAGTCTTTTAGCAAATCAGAACAATTCTTGGAGATATAGTCTAGTTTTGGTTCAATACGAGAAACATTTTTTATATGATCAGTAATATCCTTTAAGCACACCGTTAGAGTATCATTTTCATTTCCAGATAGTATAAAACCATAATCAATAAATAACTTTAAATTATCGTGATCCCCATAATGTATAAAAACTTGTTCAAATTTTTTAAACGGTACTAACGTTCTTAGTTCATAGCCATTCTTTGGGGAAAATGAGGCTACAACTTTTGCACTGTTGGAATGATTCAGCATGTCAAGATAAGGAGCTAAGGCGATAGAATTTGAATCATGAATGGGCAAAGAATGGCTGAGATTTAGTGATGGAGAAATAAAAACAACTCTGGAATTGACAACAAACCATGCCCACAAGAAAATATTACTTGTAAAGATATCTGACAGTGGAGTACAACAATGATTACAGCAATGTGACTTACAGGCTAACAATAAAGAATTGTACATACTATCAACTGATGCTTTCACAGCATTAACTTTATCCACCACAAATTCTGGAAGCAAATTAAATTCTTCAGAATCACAAAACAAAGGGGATGAAAAGCTATCAGGAAGAACTGACATGTACTCACTCCAATTAGAAGAAATACCGAGATGTTTCTCATAGATTATAAACGCAGTAAATGCTAAATGAATAGGGACTTTTACACCATTGTTCTTAATAATTTCACCAATATAAGAATCCGAAATTGTTCTGGCTGTAATCAATAAATTTGTAGGAATTCTAACAAGAACATCCCCAGATTTGACATGTTCCATGGCCATCAATCCCATTCCAGTGTTTGGAAAATGTTTTAATTTTAAGGGTACACACTGCTTCCAGCCTTGGCTAAGAATCCACTTATGAAATAGCACATATTCATCTTCAATCTTATGAGATGTTGCTTTTCTCTGTTTTCTTCTTCTTGCAGTCCTCCCCATAATTCCCCTTCTGAAAACCGATCTTACGTCTAGATACAAATCGCAAAATGAAATGAAATTTTCGGAAGGATAAATTTATACTTTACCTTGAATGCCCTCAAGTGAAAATCTCGGACTTTTGTGTTCGAAATGGAATCTTCTTTGTGGAGGAAAATGCAAGATTTTGATGCACTGATAAACCGATTATCAAATCCACTTTTATAATAAGAATTTAATAAAACTGAGACATGTTTACTAATTTGATCCCTTCTAGTCAAGATAGCTGCCATATTTTGGCAGGAATGAAATCATCTGATTGATCAGGTTAAGAAGGTATCGATAGCCATTCAGTAGGTTACTCTAAACCACGAGAACATGTTGAAGTGGAGAACTGGAGACTAAGTTTTTTACTGTGATTTAAATATATCTCATCGTAGTTTGTAGTTTTTGTACCAACTTACTCCATCCAAATAACGTGCTTAAAATGTTGGATGGGAATGAAATTGTTGCTGGAGACTGTCTTCAATTTAAAAAACTTATAACACAAGAGTACAGGACTGATTCTTTGGAGGATTATGGTCCAAAATTGAAGCTGCTTCCGACAAATAATCAAGTTAGAGAATTACAAACAATTCTACGTGACAGGTACAGTAGGAAAATAATTTGAGTATTACCTGAAGTGTACTTAAATTTAATTTTTAAAATATTTTTTTAGAAACACTAGCAGGAGTGATTTTAAATTTTATGCCGACAGACTTGTAAGTAATTTGTAGATTTTCAGGATTTTTATTTTTTTCAAATCTCTATCTTATTAAATCTTTGAAAATTGTCTTTCCCAGATAAGGCTGGTAATCGAGGAGAGCCTCAATCAATTACCATTTTCAAAATGTGTTATTACTACCCCAACTGGTGCTAAATATAATGGGTTGAAATATGAACGAGGAAATTGTGGAGTAAGCATAGTGCGGAGCGGTGAAGCTATGGAGCAGGTGATTTTTTGTAGTTTTCATAAAGAAAATTCATTAATTGATCTCTAACAAGTGCTAATTTCTGATTTATCATAGGGCTTGAGAGACTGTTGTCGTTCCATTAGAATAGGAAAAATTCTAGTCGAATCAGATGCAGATACTCATGAAGCTAGAGTCGTTTATGCAAGGTTTCCAGAAGACATTGCTTCAAGAAAAGTCCTTCTTATGTACCCAATAATGAGTATGTCTACTTTCTGAAATATTATCAGTGTCTTAGCTTTTTTCCTTATTCTATAAAGTAAACATCTTGCTTCTTTTATTTTTTTAATATGGTTGGTTCTCATTATTTGTCAATATTTTTAGAAGCTACTAATTACACATCACACAGTTTTGTCTTTGCTTACCCTTTTTACATTCTAAGATAATTGTTTAAAAAATATGTATTCGATCCTTAAAGTATTGGACAGGGTTTGGGCATATCTAGCCTAATGTTGATTCATAAGCATACTGTATAATTAATGTATAGAAAATAAGAAAGGAATATCTCAAACTAGCAAAAACACTTCTTTCATTTTCTAGGGATAGAAAGTTAACTTATGTTTAGATCAAAGCTTGAGTGAAATTGGCAGTTCATAAGAAAACAATAAAGTTTTTACATTATTTATATTAATAAAATTATTATAAAACCAAATTATAACATTATTCTACTTATAGAAGAGAAAATTTTCATTGACAATTGAGTTGAAAATTTTCAACTCGCCCTGAAGCAATCTATGATTCAGACCACAGTCTGATTGCCGAAGCAACACTAGCTTTAGGGTGTTTTACTACAACTTTTTTATCCATAGCCCAAATCATTCTAAACGTTTTGCGTAATAGGGATATTTTGAAGTCCTAGCTATTTTTTTTATTAACGTTTTCTAAAAGAACTTAATATTTACTTTCCTGCACTTGTATAGGAGCATTGTTCTGTGAAAGTATTTACACTTACTATATTTTTAGTTGTGGTTGAGTTTTTAAGCACAGGTTCTGTGGAATTATTTCATAAATTATTTTGATCTTTCAAATCCTTACTTTTATTAAATATAAACATAATTGCCTTATTAAAATATTTTATTTGAATATAACAAACAGTGAGACTTGAGTTCACTGAGGATTGGATTGAATAATAGATTTTTTTTTTTTTTTTTTTTTTTTTTTCTATGAGTATTATTATGGAGGGTATACAAACATTTTAAGAAAATCTATATTCGAGGAAACTTTAAATATTAAATTTCCAAGTAATTTTAATTAGCCTTCAAATTCTAAATTGTGAAAAAATCTAAACTTTAAATATTTCGGCCTTAACTTTTTTTTGTATTACCTCATCAGCTTAGCTCATTTTTATTTATTAAAACATGTAGCCTTTTTGTCCTTAATTACTCAAGGACAAAAATATGTTTATGACTATAATCATTGTATACAATGGTGTCATGAATAATTGTAAGTTTCTAATTAAAATATGACCTTGCTGGAATAGTTTATATTCTCTATCTACTTCTTGAACTATATATTTAAATAATTACACATTTTTCTATCTCTACCTCTCTCTTCCCATAATATTGCCCCTATTGATCATGATTTTTTATAAAATAACTTGGCTTGTAGTCTTCTGGAAGCACCTTATTTGTGCAAACCCAGTATATATTCTACACTTTCTAGCTTTTCGTTATCATATATTTTTATTTCTTCAGATGTTATAACTTAATGAATACAAAGTCCATTAATGGCTGTTAAAACATAGTTATTTACTTTCTTTCCTTGGGTCCTGGCCAGAAAAAAAAGAAGAAAATTGCTTTAATTTGCTATGCTGCCACTACATTTTTAACAATTTTTTATATCCATTAAATTCTTAAATAAAATATCGCATATGTAGTTATTCTTATTGAATAACATTTATAAATTGTAAAATTAAATTCATATATTTCTTTCTCAGTACATAAAATACATTTTTTGCTAATTTGTATGCCTTTATTTTTTGGTTGGCTTGTCTCCTACATCATCACTGAGGATAGGGTTTATTATTTTATTTTTTTTATTTTTTTTTTCCTTTATATAGGTGCTTCTACTGCTAGGGTCATTAGCACCAGGGTTTATTATTATTATTAAATTTTAACTCCATTTATTATTGACAGAGAATTTTAGGACGGGTTATCCTATAGGTTACCACCCTTTTCTAGCCAGGATAGGGCTGATGCCTTTTCTTTGTTTTAAAGAAAAGCCACCACTCCTAGTGGGAATTGAACCCACGACCCTTTGGCTTGTAAAAAAAAAGAATGGGGTTTAGGAATGTAGATCAGCGTATTTATTGGAATGGGATCTAATGTACATAAACGACAAAACAAGTGCAGTCCTAGAATAGTATATTTCATTAGGAGTTTTAATAAAACTACAAGTACCGAAAGTGACCTTTGCTGCACCGATTGTCGGCTTTTATTCTCATTTCGCTCAACACTCAAGATGAAAATAATTTTAAAATGTCCAAAGTCCTATAGCAAAGTATTAGAATTTTCATTGTGGCTCTGAGAAGTGAGGGCCCAGCTCTGAGAAGTGGGGGCCCGGCTCAGAGATGTGGGGACCCGCGATCTGGTCCTGGGCCCGGCTCTAACATGTGGAGGCCCTGGACATGTATATGTATATGTCCTACTTATATCCTCTGTCTGAGCAAGGTTGTGGAGGGGCCCAGAAATTAGTAAAATCTCTCAGAGGGACGTATATGTCCCACTCTGTTACTTTGAACCATATTTGTTTCAATACAATAAGTACAGATTGGCAGGTAAATTCAATGCCCTAAAATAATTTAAAAAAAAAAACTGTTTTATAAAAAAAAAATGTTTTGTGCGTTAAAGGGTTCATAACATTCCCTCCTACGTTGAGAATGGAAACACTGTCATGCATTAATATATTTTCTATCAAAATAAAGATTTAATAAAAATATTACCAATTAATTTGTATAGTTTGAACTGAAACAGTTTTGTTTTTCAGTCTGCCTTATTAATTGATGCTTTACAAATTTATTTAAAAGCTGTGGTTTTAGAGCATTTGTATAATTCTTTCCTGTGTAGGCAGAAAGTCAATAAATAAAAATAAAAATTAACTAACTCATCAATTAAATATATGGCTCTACATGTTTCGCATTCCTCAGATAACTCTTCAGGAGCTATCTATAAAAGTAATTCCTGCCTAATGGAATATAAGCGGACCTTGTGTCTAGGATGATCTAAATTGTAATAATCAACTGGTTTGTCGTTAGTTGTTTAAAACTAGATTTACCATACCATTCATTTTGACAGGTCGTGCAATCTCAATTCAAAATTCCTGCTACATATAACATTTGCTTTCCTAAATGATGTTATGACTTTTGTTGCTATAAGTAGAGAATACATTTAATGAACTTAATGTTACTTTATATATATTAGTAACAAATATATTTTTTGTTATTGACATTTATACCAGTACCAGGTCTGGTAAATCTAGAGTTAAAATATCGATAGAGTCCAAACAAAATTTGATTACTTAACAAAGCATGTAGAGCCATTTTAATAAATTAATATGGTAATTTTTATTTTTACTTAGTGACCTTTTGCCTACACAGGAAAAAACTGTTGAGGTTTTGTGTCAAAAATAATAATTGTGTATAAGAAAATACTGCTTGTATATTTTCTCTCTTAAAAAGCAAACCTCAATATTTGCCATGTAAATAACCCATCCTCATAAATAAGTTGATATTACTATTAGCTTTAATTAACACATTGACTGCTAACTACAAGATAACTCGTAGTTTGTGTTTTTCCCTCACAAAAGACCAACTGATCGAACAAGGGAATCCTGAAAAGTACTCTGTCAATTTGTTAACAGGAGTTTAATCCAATTTTTAGGACATATATATTTTAAAACGTAACCTATATATTTAAAACTGAAACCCATTTAATGCATTCAAAATTTTAAGATTATATTTCTCTTTATTGTTTTTCCAGGTACTGGAAATACTGTGATCAAGGCAGTTGCTGTTCTCAAGGAACACAATGTTGTAGAAGAGAATATAATATTATCGAATTTATTTTCTACTCCATTTGCTGCCAAAGCAGTAATTCAAGCTTTCCCTCAGGTAATATTAATCTTTTGTACGTAATTACTAGAGCCTGGAAGTAAGGCAAAATACCTTTTTAATCTGACTGGATATATTGATAGAAATAAATATGTTTTCGTCCATTTAGGTAGTGTAGTGACAATTTTTATTTTGCCTTTTTTTGCCTATTTTGGCTTCCGTTGCCTGTTTTAACATATAAAGCCTCTTTTTGCCTTTTTTGATCATTGTGCATTAGTTTTCCTGCGATTTAAACATTTTAAAAAGCACATAATGAATTTGCGTCCATCGAAGACAAAAAAAGGTTGCACAAATTAAATTACATATTGCCATCACAAACCTTATTAATTAGATTTAACCTCTGTAAATAACAGAACCTTCATTAGTAAAAGGAATGCACAAGCAAAATGAATATCAGGAAAGAGAGAGGATGAGAGAAGTTGGTCTCCTCTCCTTCCTCACACCCCTTTTGCTGTGGCAATGGGTAATTACCTGCTATTCCGGATTTGGAAATGATAAGAGAATGCAGAGGAAGGGAAGAAATCACTTCTGTCTAAAATAAAAGCTCGTTTTAGTGTGACACTGGAAGCAATCTTCAAGTTGTCGAAACGAGATGATTCGCTGGTATAATCCATGGCGATCTTCGAAAATGTAGTAAATCGACTGCTGCAAGCACCAGGGGAAAAGTCCGTCACGCAGGAGCTGCATAACTAAGCACTTTCCTCAGAATTTGGGTAGTGTAGACTGCTTTCCAGAACAATTTGCTTAAAATATCCTACATAAATAAAATAAAAACGTGAATAGTTCTCATTTTGTAATGAGTAACTGATCAATTATTAATTTGCATCCAGAGTTATGTTTACACATGGTACCTACTACACTACGTAATGAATACAAAAATCCTCATATTATCGTATTTTGATCTAACGCAGGAACAGGATACAGTCACACTAGTGGTAGAAAGCGCTCCTTGCGGCGGCTTTGTGAACCTACGTCTGCCGGCTTTTCTATTCAAATATATTACAAATTAAACCCCCGCTTTCCGATTGACCGATTCAGCCCATTTTTACAACACTTCTTTCTCATGAGTTACCCACGACGTATACAGCGTTTCGTTACAATACAGCAGAAATTACGACCGGTATGAGTATATTAGGAATTTGGGTCTGGAGTAAACCCCCCCTTCTAATGAACCGATTTAGTTTCTTTTTACAACACATATTTACCTGTAGATTACCACTACGAATACCGAGTTTCGTCGAAATATACCAAAAATCACGGCTGGTAGTGGCGAATTGGTATTGTGGGTCCGGAGTAAACCCCCCCCTCCTAATGAACCGATTTCGTTTATTTTTACAACACATATTTACCTGTGGATTAGCACTACGAATACCGAGTTTCGTCGAAATATACCAAAAATCACGGCTGGTAGTGGCGAATTGGTATTGTGGGTCCAGAGTAAACCCCCCCTTCTAATGAACCGATTTAGTTCATTTTTATATCTCACTTTTCTCTCTATATTAACACTACGAATACCATGTTTCGTTGAAATATAACAAATATTACGGCTGACATAGTCAAATAAGTGTTTTGGGTTCGGGGTAAACCCCCCCTTCCGGTGGACCGACTTTGGTGGTTAACGAACTCGTTCAATCGTTTGCTAATTGAATGCTATATACCAAGTTTCGTGACGAAAAAACAAAAACTCTGGCCGCTATCGTGTTAACAGACACACATATATATATATATATATATATATATATATATATATATATATATATATATAGATATATATATATATAAATTTTAACGGGGGTCATTTTCGGTGTCTACTAGGTAGGATCGATAAAGATTTGAAGACATTTTTCAAAAATTCCGTCATGAGTCCAACCTCAATAGCTACTTTCCTTCGGAGGAAAGTGCTAAAAGGAAGCAGTGTTAGTGAAAAGTCTGAGTGCTAATGCAGACATTGAAAAAATGAAGAACATTCGTAAATTTCTGAAAAGCGAAAATTCTGTTTTAATTGGCATGTGCCCTTTTCTAATAGCTTGTTTAAAATTTGTGCCAATCACTTCAGTGGAAGTAGAACATTCCTTTTCCATGATGAAAAACATTCTTTATGACAAGCGTCTGTCTATGACAGTTGATACTTTGAAAAAGCATCTTGTTGTAGCTTGTAATCATGGAAAGTAATAATAATAAGTACGCTAATCATGATTATAATAAAGAAATGAAAAGTAATAGTAATTATGTTAAATTGATAATAAAGAAATGAATGAATATTTAAAATAAATATATTTTCATTAAAAATGAGTGAGATTCCTCTTTGCCTTCACGCCTAATAAATGCCTATTTTAATAAAAGTACTGCCTATTTTCAGTATTTTAAGTGCCTTTTTGCCTGCCTATTTTAGCCAAAATTAAATGCCTAACTTCCGGGCTCTAGTAATTACATGCCAGAATTACGTTTGTATTAGACTTTTAGGCTACTGATAAGGCACAGTGTTCACTCAGTAAGGACACAATAAATAAATACAGCTTTATTTAAAATATAAATATATTCAAAATACCTTCTGATTTTACCAAATGAAATTAACTACAATACAGAATTGTATGTATAAACAATTTCATATTTTAAAATTTCCTGTTGACGTCACAACACTCCACAATTTTCTCCTGGTATTATCTTTCTTGGGATACGAGTTTCCCAAAGAGGCTACAACCTGTGAGCTACTGATAAGTGAATGAAAACCCAATGTTCCTCTACGTCTTACCTTCCCCTGAAATCTACCCTCAGTTGAGAAAGCCTCACTAGTCTAGAAGTGGAAGATATTCATACTAAATTCTCTTGACATACTAACGATAATTGAAACCATTTAATAAATTCAAAATTTGACAATGTGTTCTAGATTTAGTGCATTTTCTTCTTTTGATCAGTGTTACTGATTTTCAAATTTGTTATTGACAATTTTTCTTGAATTCTTTTTTTTCCAGATGACAATTCTGACATCTGAACTACATCATACAGCTCCAAATCACTTTGGCCAAAAATATTTCGGAACTGACTAATGAGGGTGAACAAAACTGTCCATTTATATGAAATAATAGGTGTATTATTCTTTATACCAAATAGTAATGTATGTGATTTTATTTGTACCAGTATTTTTTCAAGTCATATTGTAGATATTTTAGTTACTTATGTTCCTTTCTTCTTTAATTACTACATAGTTTGTAAGTTAATTTTTTTTTCATCAAAAGTGTAAATATTTTGTATTTATTTCTTATTTTAAGGTTATTTTATTGAGTGAAGTGAAAATGTATTATAAATAAAAGTTTTGTTCAATCATATATTATTTTTTATTGTTAAACCTTTGTTTGTTGCCTTGGATGGAAACTCATGGCGTGAAGTTTAGGGAGGTAAAAAAATCTAATTAAACATAAATGTCTAAAATTAAATTCATTACAATATTGTATCTTAAAATTGAGGGAACATGAGATAATTCTATTAGAGCATGTCCTGTTATACTGATGTGCTTTCTTTTTCTAAAATATGGAGAAAATTCTATAAGGAGTAAGGAACATTGAGTGATCAAAAAATGGATTATGGGATTTGTACTGATGGTTGTGCTGCTAAATCATAGATGTTTAGCTACGGAAATGATCTCCACTACAGTGATTTTTTCCCTCTCTATAGGAAACATGCTTATGATGTCGAATCGATGACACAATCTAGAAGTGTGTATACTTAGCAAATAACTGGGGTCTCCCGTGGTCTAGTGGCCAGCGCGCTAGATTCATAAGCGGGAGATGGTGGGTTCAATCCCCACCTGCGCCAGAAATTTTCTCATTCCAGGGCTCGCTGAGAAAATTCCTGGCTGCACCCTGGACGTCGGCGCTAATAGCCATGATTTGTTGATGCGTAAAAAAAAAAAAAAAAACTTAGCAAATAACATATTGCCTTTTTCTTAATTGGCATTTCATCCCAATTATGTCTTCTTCAAGTGCCATCTCTGCTGAAAAGGTTGGCAATAAGCGCAATTCGAATTTTTTGCTACTCGGCAAAATTGACAGGAACTACACCCAAACCACATCCAGGACACCCTTCTTCATCTGGTGCTCCGCTTATCCTGGATTTTACCCTCCATTATTAGTTGTAATTATTCGTGTCTTTCTCCACATGTAATGTGTCTCAAATACTGTAGTTTCCTTGTTTTTACGATATTCATAAGCTCTTTCTCTTTGTTTAATGTTCTGAGTACTTGTTGGTTCGTTATTTTATCAACAACAGGAGAGTTTCAACAATCTTTGATATGCTGACATTTGAAAAGCTTCCAGCTTATTAAGGCACTGTTAGTTTAAATTTAAACTATGTCTTGTACCGCATAGTTATTCCATATAAAATAATACAAAAAGTGTTAGTAATGTTGATAATCAAAGTAAAAGACAGATATATATATATATATATAGATATATATATATATAAATTTTAACGGGGGTCATTTTCGGTGTCTACTAGGTAGGATCGATAAAGATTTGAAGACATTTTTCAAAAATTCCGTCATGAGTCCAACCTCAATAGCTACTTTCCTTCGGAGGAAAGTGCTAAAAGGAAGCAGTGTTAGTGAAAAGTCTGAGTGCTAATGCAGACATTGAAAAAATGAAGAACATTCGTAAATTTCTGAAAAGCGAAAATTCTGTTTTAATTGGCATGTGCCCTTTTCTAATAGCTTGTTTAAAATTTGTGCCAATCACTTCAGTGGAAGTAGAACATTCCTTTTCCATGATGAAAAACATTCTTTATGACAAGCGTCTGTCTATGACAGTTGATACTTTGAAAAAGCATCTTGTTGTAGCTTGTAATCATGGAAAGTAATAATAATAAGTACGCTAATCATGATTATAATAAAGAAATGAAAAGTAATAGTAATTATGTTAAATTGATAATAAAGAAATGAATGAATATTTAAAATAAATATATTTTCATTAAAAATGAGTGAGATTCCTCTTTGCCTTCACGCCTAATAAATGCCTATTTTAATAAAAGTACTGCCTATTTTCAGTATTTTAAGTGCCTTTTTGCCTGCCTATTTTAGCCAAAATTAAATGCCTAACTTCCGGGCTCTAGTAATTACATGCCAGAATTACGTTTGTATTAGACTTTTAGGCTACTGATAAGGCACAGTGTTCACTCAGTAAGGACACAATAAATAAATACAGCTTTATTTAAAATATAAATATATTCAAAATACCTTCTGATTTTACCAAATGAAATTAACTACAATACAGAATTGTATGTATAAACAATTTCATATTTTAAAATTTCCTGTTGACGTCACAACACTCCACAATTTTCTCCTGGTATTATCTTTCTTGGGATACGAGTTTCCCAAAGAGGCTACAACCTGTGAGCTACTGATAAGTGAATGAAAACCCAATGTTCCTCTACGTCTTACCTTCCCCTGAAATCTACCCTCAGTTGAGA
Source organism: Gonocerus acuteangulatus (assembly GCA_946811695.1). Lineage (NCBI taxonomy): Eukaryota > Metazoa > Arthropoda > Insecta > Hemiptera > Coreidae > Gonocerus > Gonocerus acuteangulatus. The sequence continues at coordinate 29,515,660 of OX328127.1, forward strand.
AAGCCTCACTAGTCTAGAAGTGGAAGATATTCATACTAAATTCTCTTGACATACTAACGATAATTGAAACCATTTAATAAATTCAAAATTTGACAATGTGTTCTAGATTTAGTGCATTTTCTTCTTTTGATCAGTGTTACTGATTTTCAAATTTGTTATTGACAATTTTTCTTGAATTCTTTTTTTTCCAGATGACAATTCTGACATCTGAACTACATCATACAGCTCCAAATCACTTTGGCCAAAAATATTTCGGAACTGACTAATGAGGGTGAACAAAACTGTCCATTTATATGAAATAATAGGTGTATTATTCTTTATACCAAATAGTAATGTATGTGATTTTATTTGTACCAGTATTTTTTCAAGTCATATTGTAGATATTTTAGTTACTTATGTTCCTTTCTTCTTTAATTACTACATAGTTTGTAAGTTAATTTTTTTTTCATCAAAAGTGTAAATATTTTGTATTTATTTCTTATTTTAAGGTTATTTTATTGAGTGAAGTGAAAATGTATTATAAATAAAAGTTTTGTTCAATCATATATTATTTTTTATTGTTAAACCTTTGTTTGTTGCCTTGGATGGAAACTCATGGCGTGAAGTTTAGGGAGGTAAAAAAATCTAATTAAACATAAATGTCTAAAATTAAATTCATTACAATATTGTATCTTAAAATTGAGGGAACATGAGATAATTCTATTAGAGCATGTCCTGTTATACTGATGTGCTTTCTTTTTCTAAAATATGGAGAAAATTCTATAAGGAGTAAGGAACATTGAGTGATCAAAAAATGGATTATGGGATTTGTACTGATGGTTGTGCTGCTAAATCATAGATGTTTAGCTACGGAAATGATCTCCACTACAGTGATTTTTTCCCTCTCTATAGGAAACATGCTTATGATGTCGAATCGATGACACAATCTAGAAGTGTGTATACTTAGCAAATAACTGGGGTCTCCCGTGGTCTAGTGGCCAGCGCGCTAGATTCATAAGCGGGAGATGGTGGGTTCAATCCCCACCTGCGCCAGAAATTTTCTCATTCCAGGGCTCGCTGAGAAAATTCCTGGCTGCACCCTGGACGTCGGCGCTAATAGCCATGATTTGTTGATGCGTAAAAAAAAAAAAAAAAACTTAGCAAATAACATATTGCCTTTTTCTTAATTGGCATTTCATCCCAATTATGTCTTCTTCAAGTGCCATCTCTGCTGAAAAGGTTGGCAATAAGCGCAATTCGAATTTTTTGCTACTCGGCAAAATTGACAGGAACTACACCCAAACCACATCCAGGACACCCTTCTTCATCTGGTGCTCCGCTTATCCTGGATTTTACCCTCCATTATTAGTTGTAATTATTCGTGTCTTTCTCCACATGTAATGTGTCTCAAATACTGTAGTTTCCTTGTTTTTACGATATTCATAAGCTCTTTCTCTTTGTTTAATGTTCTGAGTACTTGTTGGTTCGTTATTTTATCAACAACAGGAGAGTTTCAACAATCTTTGATATGCTGACATTTGAAAAGCTTCCAGCTTATTAAGGCACTGTTAGTTTAAATTTAAACTATGTCTTGTACCGCATAGTTATTCCATATAAAATAATACAAAAAGTGTTAGTAATGTTGATAATCAAAGTAAAAGACAGAGATTACTGTCCAGACAATACTCATTTGTTCTAGAAGTCACAATAGTCGAATAGAGCTGCCCATTTTCAATGTTTAGGAAATGGCAATTTCTGTTGTATTTTTTAATTTGTTGATGTTTTTTCTGATATTATTTCATTAAAAAAGATTGTCGCTGCAGAGTTGAGTGTTTAGTGATATTTTGATTTTTGGAATCTAATAAGTCAAGTTTATGAAATCCAATCCATTTTTTTCCTGGTGAAATATCGTATATCTTAACTAGAATGCCACCATTATGGGTAACAAGATCACGCCCGTCATAGTTTTTCCACTAATAAAATTATAAAATTCATCATTGAAGTATATACTTTGCTGACTCAATGCGATAAGGTACTCTGGCTAAAGAAAGCTGCCAGTTTTACTGCCATCATTATTTACAGCATACAAAAAATAAATGGAATAAAGCTTGACTTTTTCTGATATTTACATTCATGTCCTTCCTGTGCCTCTTCGGAAGCTTATAACCCAAAACAATTACTGCTCAAATCATTAAAAATTATAAATAGCCCATGGGGCTAAACCTTCCAGCCAACCCAGCTGAGTTAATACTACAAGTTACAATAGGGATTTGCTCTACGACCAAAACGCTGCATGAGATTTTTTGACAGTTTTCCATCGATTTTTGCACGCTAAAGCCGAAAAACTGTTTATTTGAATTCTTATCAATTGTGTTGTTATTCAGTGTTAAACTGCAAATTCGGTAGTTGCTGCCAGGTTGTCAATCTTATGAATTGTATAGGTGTTTTCCGTCTCATATTAAGTCATATCAGTCCCAGGAGTGATTCAAATGAAAGAGAGGTGACAGGGGAGAGGTGTAGAGATGCTCAAAATCATGTCATAAGGAGTCGTCAATTATTTCCTATGTTAAGTCAGGATGCCTTGCTGGATTCAATTCACGGACATAATAAAAATGGTGGCGTTTTTCCTACATTTTTACTTTTTTTTTATACGCCATCTCTCATATTTTGCTAGAAAACTGTACGCGATGGACAAAAGTGGTGATAATTTTTGTATTCAGCACACCAAAAGCATGAAATTCAGCTAAAAGATTCCATGTGGCTGATCAAACATTTTTTTCCTTGCTGACCAGTGTTATTTATCGATTCTGAGATGCGATTATGTCCATTTACAGAAGAAGTGTGGTGTCTCTAAATGTAAAATCGTGCCATCTTTATTTATTTATTTCATTCTTTTTGCGATGCACTCTATTATAATGAATATTTACAAGTCTTGTAGAAAATACCTTTTACAAGTTGTGTATATTTATTTATTTAAATTTTAATGCCCGTTTATTATTGATGAAAAATTTTAGGACGGGCTCTCTATTACAGGTTACCACATTTTCTAGCCAGGATAGGGCTGATGCCTTTCCTTTTTTCTGAAGAAAAGCCATCACCCCTAATGGGAATCGAATCCACGACCATAGGCATGGAGTGCATACGCCTTAGTACTCACCAGGCCTCTAGTTGTGTATATAAATACATTACATAAATCATATTGTAATGTATCAATGAATTTTACAAATCGTAATGTAATATATCAATAAAGATCTTGCAGAAAAAAAAGGGGCAGAAGAAGAGGTGAGAGCAGGGCCGCCACATGGGGGGGGGGACAACCGGGTACAGTTGTCCCGGGCCCGGGCACCGTGGGGGCCCGGTCCGGGCCTCGCTGAGTAGAAAAATTGTATAGGTTATGAGCTTGTAAAAAGAACTACTGCACCGATTATCAGCTTTCATTCTCATTTCGCTCAAAACTCAAGATGAAAATCATTTTAAAATGTCCAAAGTTCATTAGCAAAGTATTAGAATTTTCAGTCTGGCTCTGAGAAGGGGGGGGGGGCCGTGATCTGGTCCCGGGCCCGGCTCTGAGATTTGGCGGCTCTGGGTGAGAGGTATATCGGAGATAGGTCTATATTTTTTAATATAAGTTAATTGACTTTAGGTGAGTTAATATGATATTAATATATAGGCTATTTTCGGCTAGTAAATCGTAAATAAGTCATGTGGAATTGCTAGGTGGTATCATAATCTGCAGTCAGTAAGTATGTGTTTAACTGGTAATTTTTAATTACAACATGTGAATACAGGTCTGTCTCGTTGTTCCATTAGATAAGAGTGCGTTAGTAAACTGTGTCATAAGCGAAGTCTCGTCAGAATTACTTGTTTTTGTCTTGTTAGGTTTCCTGCAATATTAGGGGGGGGGGGCTGCAGCCTCCCCCCCCCCCCCCGAAATTTTGTTTTGTTGAGTACATTTCATGTAAAAAAAGTCGATAACAACGAAAAATGTCTTCTACATTTACCCTGGTCTACTAGGTGTCCAGAGGACCTTAAAACCCATCATTTTACACTAAAAAATTTAAAATTTTCCCTACACCCCAAAAGCCTAGGTGCTCCCAGCCCCCCCGGAAATTATTTTCTATATAGATAGGCTAGTGTCTGATACCCTAAGATGATGCAATTCCTGCGAGTCGGTCGGTTCTATGATTTCCTGGACAATAAGGTTCGCAATATGGACTCTAAAGGTACACCATGCTGCTTTCCCCACAATATCTCTAGTCATTGGAATAAATTGCATTACAAACCAATATTCTAAGCTTCTCTCGATCCGGTTCTGAATAAGTTTTGTCAGTTCGTGACAGATCTATAAATGCAAAACCAAAACGAGAGCGGCTAGTGATCATACTGTCAGGCTTTGCAATTTATGACTTTTATTTCGCAAAAAAAACACGTCCAGATAAACGTGTTTCTCGGCGGGGGTGGCGGCCTTCGTCATTGCACACATAGTTTTATCAAATCGATTCTCGAAAGTCTAGTTCTCTGTGACTATGCAAATTTCACAATGTTCTCAACGGCCACGGCAAACCTTAATATTTTCTGTCGGGTTTTAAATCTATGTTGAAATGGAAATATGTAAACATCGAAATGAACATTTCACCACGGATGTAATTTACATACAATGTTACCAGCGGTATGGAGAATTTTTCTTTGTTCTTACCGTCGAATTCGTACCTCTCTCCCCGAGGTAATGTTAAGTTTTATTGTTAAATGTGCCCATTTTTTAATATATATATATATATATATATATATATATATATATATATATATATATATATATATAAACAAATTTGGACCACCGATATTTTCGTGACTATGGGTTCTGAAACATTAATGGATCTACTCGGTACTTCCGGATTGCGTCATGAGGTCAAAGGATTTTCTCCCTATGGAGGGAGGGAGGAACCGAGCTAAAATGAGCAAAATCGGTTCATTAGGAGGCGGGGGTTACTCCGGACCCAAATTACGAATTTGCTCATAACGGTCGTAATTTGTGTTCTATTGTAACGAGACTCAGTACACGTCGTAAGTTTCTAATAAGAGAGAAGTGTTGTAAAAAATGAACTAAATCGGTCAATCGGAAGGGGGGTTTTATTTGAACTATGTTTAAATGGAATCTGCCCGAAACGTAGGTTGGCAAAGCTCCCACTAGGAGCGCCTCTGTTTTGATGTGACTTCAGGTTGTATAGATCTGACTTCTACCACTAGGGGTGCTGTATCCCGCTCCTGCGGTATTACTGTATCCCGTTCCTTTTATTATTTATCAAGATAAATAGACGAAAATGCGAAGTTTTTGTGTTATTATTAAATAATATAGGACCACATATACACAAAACTCTGGAAGAAAATTAATTAGTATTTTATTTATATACATTACTTTAAGCAAATTATTCATGATTGCACTCGACAGTTCCCAAATTCCGAGTAAAGTCCTTAGTTATGCAGCTCCTGCGTGACGGACTTTTTATCTGCGCCCTATGCAATAGAATGGACTGATTGATTAGGCAGCTATTTCAAAGGCCGGCTTTACTCTTAGGTAACTAGGCCTAACCTATCTACTATTGTAATAAAAAAAAACAAAAAAAAAACCTCGGCTTTACCGACAAACCCCGGCCTCTTTCGCAATATGCAAATTTCCTTCCAAGTGTGTTGATAGTTTGAAGTGATAGCTTCAAGTAGAGATCGTTAATTATTAGACCACTTCTTTGAAGATTTTTTTAAAAAATGGACAAAAAAAGGAGAGATTTCATCGCTGTCGATAGGATCTGTGCAATTACATGGTGTCTCAGGGAAGGTTACTGTCTGAATCTCAAACCAACAATTACTTCTATATGATTGAGTTATCAATCAGTTGATGATCAAGGGGCAAATTTTTTTCAGGGGCATGATCAAACGTTTCAATTCACTTCTTTGGACTCCAGTCTAAGAGATGTTGGATCGAGTCTCACAATAGGTGATGGCAATTATTCTGAAAAAAAAAATAAGAGGTGTCTCCTCCCTCCTGACTACAAAACGGGTATCTATATATACCGTCCCAAAACACTTTAAAATAACGGGTATCTATATATACCGTCCCAAAACACTTTAAAATCGTTTTCTCAAAACTATGTTTTTCAAATCGAGCGATACTCTGGCGACTTCAATTTTTGCCCGATCATCTTTAAATTTTAACTCCTGCTTCCTAATGATATTCCCAATGTCAAGAAACATCATACTTTGATTACTTGTCAACCGATAAACTGCCTAATGATATTTGCTAGTAAAGTAAGTAGGACTTTTTCTATTCATTGAATTATAACGATTTTATGACGGATTTTCGACAAATGTCTAATAGAAAATGAATTGTTCGCCATTTTCTTAAAAATCCTACATACTTTACTAGATTTAATCTTCTTCTTTCGAAATAATTTTAGTTTTTCGTTGCAGATTAAAAATTGCAGCCTGCAGAGTATCGCCGGCGAAAAAAGAGGATTTCTTTTTGTCAGGGGGGCGAGGTTAGCTCAGTGGTAGAGCACTCGACTAATGAACTGCAGGACCAGGTTCAAAACCCGAGCGCGCACTAAAGATTTTTTCTTCTAGTGCTACAGTTCGAGGGTTGGATTTCGGGTCCCAGATCGTCCCTAGGCTCACCCAGCCTTTAATTAATTTAATTAATAATGGGTACCTTGGGTGCTAATGACTCTAGCAGTCGAAGCAGCCAAGGGGAAAATCAGGCGGCCGGAGCATAGTATTGACCACACTATCTCCCTAGTGTGCCGTATGGTCAAGAATCAGATACCTCTACAGTATCTGCCCCTCTGGGCCCTCGTGGCCTGTTACGGGACTGATTTTTTTTTTTTTTTTTTTTTTTCTTTTTGTCAGGCACAACACCGCCATTTTTTTAAAGAATTGAAACTTCTTTTTTTGGGGGGGGGGGGGGATACTTTAACATCCCATACAAAACGTTTGATATAAAGAATTGAAAAAAATATTGATTTATTTGTTATATATAAATTCAGGAAAATTACTTTGATTTTGATCGCACAACGTAGTATGTATTACCCCTTAATATACCGCTAGAATAAATGGCGACCAATATGTTGTTAAATTTTCAATCTAATGAAGCTTCTTTTAACTCAGCACTTAAGCGCGACATCTTCACTTAAATCCTCCATCATACAGTTGGGAGTGTAAAGTGAGTGAAACCTGTCAGGTGTCTAGAAGTTAATGCGATATCTTTTAGAGACTAAGATTTCACTCAACCATAATATCATTTTCCTTCTTTCTTTTAATGCTCAATTGTTTGTTATTTATTTACTGCTTATAAAATGAGACCCAATGTCCCTTAGCAAAGTCCATACAAAATTGGAGAGTGTTCTTTTTTACTTGAAAATCAAATTCGAATTACATTATATGAAATAATTGCTATAAAAATTGATTATTCTTTGCTAAACGTTATGTGAATAATTCCGTTTTATTCAGCGGAAGAAAGGATTTATTTGTTTATAATATTATAAGATTCGAATGTTTGATATTAATATTAAAAAAAAAAATCCTTTTTTTTTCTATCACCCGTTGTGAGGCCATAAAAATGTCCCTAATTTATAATCCAATATTGTCAAAGAGAGCCGATATCTCTTGATAATAAATTCCGTTGATGTTCGTGTTTATTAAACATTATATTTTTTTTCGTTTTTTAATCAGAATGATTTCGAACGTAGATATTATAAGTCAATTTTTTTTTTTAGATTTGTTTATCTGTTGGAAATCTATTTATTACCTCTGGATACATAAACTTATAACGTTAGGCAAAATTCATGGAGACATTATTAATCTTTACACAATGTTATTCTTTAAAGCATTGTAATTTGAGAAAAAATTTACAAAATTTCAGGTTCGTTTATCCGTTTCGTATGTTCGAGAAAAACAGAATTTTCAAATCATTAATTTTCTCAACTGTTTTATACAATACAAAAAGAATATGGGTCTTTTGTATAATAAGGATACACTTTTCAAGAACTAGTAACAGTTACACATTTTATTATTATTTGGAACATATGATTCACCTCTAACCTAATTCTGTATTTAAACGCATTCATTTATCAGATTTACATGAAAAACACTAACAATGAATTTGCTTAAGTTAAGCCAGTTAATATCTAATGTGAAAGTTTCAGTCCGGTTTCTTCAGAAGAAGGGATTAATCCATTCTGTAAGTAGGGCATTATTGGATTCATATTTGTGTGAATTTGTGTGGAGAAGAAGATATGAGAAGGAAGACCTATTTCATAAAATATTGCATTCAATGTTTGAATATTGGCCACCTTCAGCATGATTTATTTTGTTCAGTATTAAATAAAGTTATTTTCTTTTTTATAAACAAGCATTTATCTTGTTTTGTAAAAATAACCTAGAGTTCAGTAAAGGGTAAAAATGCAGTTTCCAGCCCTCCAAACCGATTTCTTTCAAACTTTGCACAATAACGTATTTTGATGCACTAAACTCGAATACGATAAAAAAAAACGTCGGATTTGACTAGGAAAGAAGTTATTAAGCACTTAAGTTCACTGTTGTGCAGGTTATGAGAGCTAATGTAAACAACTAAATTTGTGACGACTTTAAGGCATAAATGACGACTTTAAGGCATACATGCTATGCGTTTACGCTCGCTCAAAAAGATAACAAAACCCCAGTCAATCCAACTCGCTAAAATTAATAGACTATAATATTAAGCACTAAAGTTAGGAAGGTTATAAAACTAGGCGTCATCAGCGTATTTGTAAACACGCGCATGCGCAGATATATAACATTGGGAAACAGAGAACTCTCATTTGAAATGTTCAGAAACCATTTATTCAAAGATATTGTTAATTTTAAGGGCATCCTCACCTGTCGGCACCTGTCGCTTAAGGGCATACGTGCTATGCGTTTACGCTCGCTCCGCGACGCTCCGCTACGCTCCGCTACGCTCCGCTCGCTCAAGAAAATAACAAAACCCCAGTCAATCCAACTCGCTAAAATTAATAGAATTCTATTAATTTTAGCGAGTTGGATTGACTGGGGTTTTGTTATCTTCTTGAGCGAGCGGAGCGAGCGGAAACGCATAGCATGTATGCCCTTAAAGTCGTCCTAGACTTTAAGTGACCTAGACGTCAGCTCTCATAACCTGCACAACAGTGAACTTAAGTGCTTAATAACTTCTTTCCTAGTTGAATCCGACGTTTTTTTTTTTATCGTATTCGTGTTTAGTTCATCAAAATACGTTATTGTGCAAAGTTTGAAAGAAATCGGTTTGGAGGGCTGGAAACTGCATTTTTACCTAGTAAAGTAACAGTAGAGTAACTGTTACTAGTTCTTGAAAAGTGTATGCTTATTATACAAAAGACCCAAGAATATTATTTATTTATCGTTGTGTTTCATATCATCAGACGATAAGCACACTGGCATTAGTCTTCTATGAATACAGTAATTTTTCATTGAATTGTATTTTATATAATATTATATGAAAATGAAATGGATATATTCACAATTTATGTAAAAGTATGAATAAAAAAAAACACTGATTATAATAATACATAACTTTATGCTTTAATTGGTGGAGTGTATGTTCATTAAACTATTATATGGTAGTGGCTTTCATTTGAGATCGTATAATCTTTGTCATAGTACGACACTTTCTATGTACTAAAATATGATGTCAAGTCAGCATTATAAATTACAAATCTTGGTTTCTCCTATCTTGTCGCTTGGCATACAATGCCCAATCCGAAGTCGGGCCAATATTCTTTAACTTTTTTTATCAACAGGTTTTTCTTAATCCAGAAAAAAAAACACTCTGGCGTGGTCAACTCTCCACGAAATCAGAATCGTGCAAGAATGGACCGCGTTCAATCAGAACAATGGACCAAGCCCACGGAACTGGACGAAAATTGCTACTTAAACATTTATCAAGCGGAAGATGAACAAATAAAATACGTTAATTCAATAAAATGATTTGTTAATCCCTGCTCCACTTGTTTTTAGTCCGAGAGCCAGCAACGCACTTTCATGAAGTGTTTTATGCATCTTGAAATTTTGCTATAATGTACCTCTTAGGTTGATAAGAAGGTATATATGTGTTTCCTGGACATACCTTGGAACACAAGGTACTGCGCATAGGGGAAAGGTACAAAAAAATATTTCCCATAAATAGAGTTTTATTCAGAAGCCAACTATCTATAATGTAAAATTAAGACAATTTTACAATGAATAATAAATACGGCAGACACTTTTAAGGGGTATAACATGTAAAAAAAAAAAAAGAAAAGTAATTGTTTTTATTCTAATATTAAATGAGAGTTTTATTCGCGCAGCCATTAAAACCGGAACAAGATCATGTGAGCAAGAACCAATGAGAGCACAGAAAACAACCAACACTGCGCGGTTGTCTCGTGCACTCTTACGGTTACGCGCAGTGTATTGCAATCTATCAAAGGCAACATTTATTTTTACATTTCCTGATAATTAAACCCCACAAAAGTGTCTGCCCTTTTGCAATTATTTTCAAATAGGTTTATTGAAGACGCTGTTTAATTCGCAGCGTGAATAAAGCACTTCATTTAATATTAAAAATAAAAACTAGGTACTACCTTATTTATTATTAATTTTATAATTGCCTTAATTTGTAATGTTTTTCATTAATAATAGTTGGCTTCTGAATAAAACACTATTTTTGGGCAATATTGTTTTGCACCTTTCCCCTATGCGCAGTACCTGGTGTTCCAAGGTATGTCCAGGAAACACATACTTACCTTCTTATCTACTTAAGAGGTACACTATTGAAAAATTTCAGGGTGCATAAAACGCTTCATGAAAAGTGCGTTGCCGGCTCTCCGACTATTACACTTTTAGTGTTTCATCGGGAGCTAAAATGTAGAATATTTACAGCCACAATAGCCAAAAGAACCTTCCAATAATATCCACAGTAACTATATAATTATGAAAATAGCTACATATGCCGGTTAAATAAGACAAACGTCATCATTCTTAGACTTAACTATTAGGTAGATAGCAGTATGACTAGCAAAACATCAGAGATGAAGATGGCGACATGGTCAATACCCGAAACTATAATGTTTGTAACTACTTGAACCTTTGAAGTCTTCAAGTTGAATGAAGTTTTTGTTGTTCTTTGAAACTAGGACTAGCGCACCTGAAGCTAGGACTTTACCGATGACCATCTACAGGTTGCAACCCTTTCTGTAAACCCATGGTGGAGCTCAACGTAAGAATACAGCGTGATTTCAATGGGCCACCAGCAGCCCCCATAATTAGTTTTTTCTTACTTACTGTTATGATTATTCTTGTTTGTAATTTTTAATGTTAATTTTTTAGCTGAATGAATCTGCCAAAGAGCAAGCCAAAAAGTTGAAAAAATAGATTTTTCTGAAAACCTGACGTTTTCTTTTAGCCAAATTCCCATCATTCCTTGACTTCTTATCCCCTCGACGGCTGATCTGCACCTTCTTATAAATATTCTTTCTTTTTAAAATAAAGTTTGGCTCTATTTCGGAAAAAGGGTGACAGTGATTTTATCAGTAACTGTGATTATTTTAACTGAATAAAATAAATTTAACTCTATAAAATGTACGTTGTGGTAACCTAATTTAATAATTTTGTTATGGTTTCATTTCTGATCTTGACTCAAACGTAATGAATATATTTCAGTTAAGTGACCATATCAGGACTGAAGACAATCAGGAAGTCCCATTTATAACTGCTGAAATGTTGACTTCCTGGATTAAAGCGGCAATCAGGCCTGGAACAACGATTTATTCAGATTGCTGGAAGGCATACATAGGACTGAAGAAAGTTAAGGGTATGCGATTTAAATATTATGTAGTGAATCATTCCAAAAACTTGGTAGACCTGACAACAGGTGCTCACATCCAGAGGGTTGAATCTCTTTGGGCTTCGATCTAAAGAGATAATGCGGATCTATGAGGAGCATACTGGATTCATATCTATGCGGATTTATATGGAGGAGGAGGTACGAAAAGGAGTGATTGTTGGAGAAAATTTTGCATCGTCGATTTTCGTTCAGTGATTTTATTTGTTTCTATCAGTTGAGGTTATTAAATATGTTTTGAGATTATTTATAGAATGTATTTTCTTTAATGTACAAATGTTATATATAATAATAACAGTTATTTAACAAAATCACTGGCACCCCTTTTCCGAAATAGGCCCTAAAGTTTGTCTCTCATGGAGTCCTCAGTCGGAGATTTCTGTGATCGTTTTAAGCTTTAAGTAAGCTAATCATAAGTTATTTTGGTAAATGTGAAGACGAGGGTTCTAGGCACCGATTATTTTGAAATTTTGCACTATGTCGTATTTTGATGCACTAAACACGAATCCGTTAAAAAAAACAAACTCGCTCTCAACTAGGAAAGAAGTTATGAAGCACTTAAATTCACTGTTATTGAGGTTAAAGTTGGCGTAAAGAGCGTATTTGTAAACTTCTTTCCTAGTTCCTAGTTGAGTTTTTGTTTTTACAGATTCGTGTTCAGTGCATCAAAATACGATGTACCTAGTGCAAAATTTCAAAATAATCGGTGCCTAGAAACCTCGTCTTCACATTTACCGTTATTTTTTCTAGAAAACGTTATCTATCAATGTAAGGGATCCCTCGATGAAATATATGTAAGTCTGATGAGTTTTTGCGTAGGAAAGAGTGTAAAAGGCCCCTCTTGAAGCGATGGTATGCAGACTTGCGCAAGGAGTGGCCAGCAGCGACAGGACAGCCCGCTCAGACAAGATATACTGTAGGCCAGCCCTGGCTACTGGTCTTACCCACATCTTTAGACACCTTTTTATCGTCTCTTGCCAAATCCCTGGGCCCAACCCAAACCCAGCCAATAGCCTCTAATTGGACAATCAATCGGATTTTGCGGGTGGGAGGACGAAGAATTAAATGGCTGACCTTCGAAGGGGAATGTGTTATTCGGGATTTGGGGTTCTGGATTCGTACGAAACGTTTTCACTAGTATCCAACCCTACAGTTCCAATAACTTGCAGAAAGTCTTGGCGTGTTTCCATGAAATACTCCTACAAGATATGGTAGACTAAGTGTCATTCTTAACATAATATAGACATAATTTTAGCCTTAACTAAGGAAGATCTTCCACACGTAGGGCCACATTCAGACGAATATGGATATATATATATATATATATATATATATATATATATATATTATGGGTATATATTATGTTGCTCCTGAGGATGCGTCTGTATACGCGAAACATGTAGAGCACAAAATAAAGGACATTATGAGAAAATTAAGTGTTTAAATATATAAATGACCTTTCTCCGCTTTTAAAATAAATTATTGAGACAATTCAGGTCCTTGGAAGGGAAAGGGCAAATCAACGTTTTTCATATTGTCGCCTTGTTTCACTGGTTTACCTTTAGTTCTTCACAGTTTCAAGTTAAAGTGAATAAATAGCACCACCATGTATAAAAAATTCAATGTCCAAATTCAAGGGCGAATCCCGGGTCTGAAACTCCCCTCATAGCATTTTGTTACCCATAAATCACTCGTATAAACTAAAATTAAAACATTGAATTTCAATTCCATACTTTTTTCAATCATGTTTATGAATCTGCATTCCATAGAGTAAACTTTCGTCCGTGCTATCCTGAAACACTTTCAGAACTTTGACTTCGATTTTTCCAACAACGGATTTCGTGATGCACCCTTTCTCTTCCAAGGTTCTGAATTTTCATGGCTGTTTTCTGGAGAAGGTACAAAAAGAGTATGATCTGTCATCAATGGAATATGCAAGTCTCCTAAGGACACTTTTGTACGATAAAAAGCTACATAACAGCTTGCATGAAACATCTTAAACCAAAATTAGTGTCTTTAAGGAGTGGTGATATTAAAATTATTTTTTCAACTCTGCTTAATGCATTAGCTCCTATCCAGTAATGACAATTCATTTAGTTCAAGGACTCTAGACTTGAATACATAATTATCCCTATTTCTATCATTAAAAATAATGTGAACTATCAAGATTAATGCTGCTAAATGTATTATTAAACAGGATGAACCTTTTAGTTCAGGGATTTCTTGGTTAATTATTTAGACAAATTATGACGGTTCCTTTCACTGAAAGAGTCGGACACGAGTAGGGGCATTGCTTTGGCCGCAAATGTCGAAAAAAAGTCCAAATCGCAGGAGCTGCGTCATTTTAGCGCGTTTACGATCTTATCCCTAGTGTCATTTGGAAAGATCTGAATGGAAAGAGGTAGTGTATTATCCTAATATTTCGTGAAAAATGTAAAATGAAATTTCTAAGCAAAGAAAAACCAAAACACCTACTCTAATCTCAAAGAAAAGGGAGATTGTAGGCGTCACAGAGCCTAATTTTCTAAGGGGAAAATTATTCAACCCGCCTCTTCGACTTGCACTCCTTGTAATACAAACAAGCTTCTGATTGACTTCTTCGCGATTTACTGAAAAATCATTTTATTTGTACGTGCAATTATAAAAAACAAAACAAACAAACATATAATTAAAAAACTGAGGCAAACAGATACATAAATCCGTTAGACGTATTGGACACTGGCTAAGATGGAGTCAGGTTTCTATGAGACTAGCCTTACTAAAAGGCTTATTTATAACAGGCTTATTTTTTATCAACACCTAATTATTTATTAAATTGAAAAATGTAAATAGAATAAAACTCGACATTTTTCTCATTTAATGCGGATGAAAAAAGACTTTAAATCGCTCCTCTGAATGGTATTATCATGTTCAACCATTAAAATAAAAAAAAAGTAAAACATGACCATGTAAATTATGACAATACAGATAGGTTAGAATTTATCAGACCGTGAAATTGGTTACTTAACTGATGGAAATACGAGAAGAGATTCTTAAAACACGATCCAGGAACTACTCATCCGCGAGACCTTCCTTCTTCAAGCTGAGGCTTGCATAACCCTCTCCTCTCGTGCTAATTTACACCTCTTCATCTTCACAGAGATAATCACGCACGCACGCATACACACAAACACACACACACACACACACACACACACACACACACACACACACACACACACATCTGTTCGGAGGAATATATACTTAACGTTTTTACTGAAAATTTCATTTTATTGCTAACCGCATTCAAAAAACAACCAACGGTAAGCAACCTTCGAAAGGAACAAAATAGATACTTTTGTACGTTTTTAGCGCGGTTCCTCCCTCCCCCATAGGGAGGAACCCCGCTTATAAGGTTGATCTCGACGCAATCCGGCAGTGCCGACTAGAAAATTTTGCGTTTCAGAACCCCTAGAGACCGAAAATGATGGTGGTTAAAATTTGTGTATATATATATATATATATATATATATATATATATATATATATTAGCGCGGTTTCTCCCTCCCCCATAGGGAGGAACCCCGCTTATAAGGTTGATACAATGAAACAATCCGAAAGTGCCGACTAGAAAATTTCGCGTTTCAGAACCCCTAGAGACCGAAAATAACGGTGGTTCAAATTTGTATATATATATATATATATATATATATATATATATATATTTGTCTGTTCGCTCATTTCTGGCTTCCCTAATGGTCCGATTGTGATGAAATTTGGTACAAAAATCCGTCGTCCAATTTAAAAGGTCAAGTTCGTTAACCAGCAGAATCCGCCCACTGGAAGATGGCGTTTGGGGCGAAATTCGCGCAAAAAAATCGTAACGCTTACGTTTTTGAGTTCATAAGCTTGTAAGTACTCGTTTAAAGGCTTCTTGGGCTAGGAAAACGAATGAAACGATTTTCAAGGCGATAGCTTTAACCGTTTTCGAGAAAATTGGAAAAATAGTTTTTGAATACCGTTTTTGGTTTGGGTACTTAGAATCATGGGATTCAGTTGAAGCATTTTCTGCATCTTCTACTTTCATTAAAACTAATATGTTGAAATTTTTGTTACGTTTGGAGTTTAGGAAGGGTTAGAATAAAATATTTTATTAACAGACATAAAAAGTTTTGGTAACTTTGTATACTTTCCTTAATATCTCGAAAAACGTTGAGAATCTTGGTAAACGGAAGAATACCATTAGAAAGCTTACTAAATGCTCTAAAAAAAGGTTCTAATAAAAGTTTTGATTAGGCGATGTCAATCGGAGAAATAAGAACTTAAAACTTTAAAGTAATTGATTTCGCTTATTCGAACTGTTCTTTTTGTCTGTTTTTTATTCCTTGTTATTTTTTAATTGCTTATTGTTGGATAATGTATTTGAAAATAAAACAAATTTAAGAAAAATAAGAAAAACAATTTAATGTTAGAGATATGGATTTCCAAGATATATAGCTTTTCAACTGCCTAGCATCCTTCCTAGGGAGGGTTCTTTGTCTTTGATTTTGGTACTTAGAATTATGGGATACAGTTAAAACATTTTCTGCATGTTCGAGTTTAATCAACACTAATATGTTGAAATTTTTGTTACGTTTAGAGTAAAGGAAGGGTTAGAATAAAATATTTTATTAACAGACAAAAAAAGTTTTGGTAACTTTGTATAATTTCGTTATTATCTCGAAAACCGTTGACAATTTTGTGAAGCGGAAGATTACCATTCGGAAGCTTACTAAATGCTCTACAAAAAAGGTTCTGAAGAAAGTTTACATTAGGTGATGTCAATCGGAGAAATAAGTGCTTAAAGCTTCAAATTAATTGATTTCGTTTATTCCAATGGTTCTTTTTGTCTGTTTTATTTCTTGTTATTTTAGCGCGGTTCCTCCCTCCCCCATTGGGAGGAACCTCGCTTATAAGGTTGATACAATGAAACAATCCGGAAGTGCCGACAAGAAAATTTCGCGTTTCAGAACCCCTAGAGACCGAAAATAACGGTGGTTCAAATTTGTATAGATATATATATATATATATATATATATATATATATATATATATATATATATATGTATATATTTATTTATATATATATGTATATATATATATATATATATATATATATATATATATATATATATATAGTTGTTTGTTCGCTCATTTCTGGCTTCCCTGATGGTCCGATTTTGATGAAAATTGGTACAAAAATCTGTCGTCTAATTTGAAAGGTCAAGTTCGTTAACCAGCAAAATCCGCCCACTGGAAGATGGCGTTTGGGGCGAAATTCGCGCAAAAAAATTCGTAACGCTTACGTTTTTGAGTTCATAAGCTTGTAAGTACTCTTTTTATAGGCTTCTTGGGCTAGGAAAACGAATGGAACCATTTTCAAGGCCATAGCTTTAACTGTTTTCGAGAAAACTGAAAAAATAATTTTTGAATGCCGTTTTTGGTTTGGGTACTTAGAATCATGGGATTCAGCTGAAACATTTACTGCATGTTCTACTTTCATTATAACTAATATGTTGAAATTTTGGTTGCGTTTGGAGTTAAGGAAGGGTTAGAATAAAATATTTTATTAACAGACATAAAAAGTTTTGGTAACTTTGTATACCTTCCTTAATATCTCGAAAAGGTTGAGAATCTTGGTAAACGGAAGAATACCATTAGAATGCTTACGAAATGCTCTACAAAAAAGGTTCTGATGAAAGTTTTGATTAGACGATGTCAATCGGAGAAATAAGTGCTTAAAACTTTAATGTAATTGATTTCGCTTATTCGAACTGTTCTTTTTGTCTGTTTTTATTCCTTGTTATTTTTTAACTGCTTATAGTTGGATAATGTATTTGATAATAAATATGGCTAAGAAAAATAAGAAAAACAATTTAATCTTAGAGATATGGATTTCCAAGATTTAGCTTTTCAACTGCCTAGCGGGGTCCTTCCTAGGGCGGGTTGGCCTATCCAGGTAAGATCGTAAATAAGACCTTTCTTGAAAGTAAAGATGGAACTGTCAACTTTGGTCCTCCTCTGCCTCCCGGCACTTTCAATGCTGACGAAGGCTACCAATGAGTAGCTGAAACGTCCTAAATATAGATTTTTTAACAAAAATAGTATTGAGGTTTCTTTAGCCGAATCCCAACCATTCCATCTTTACTTATCACCTCGACGGCTAACTATCTAATTTTCATGTTTTCTTGAAATGTGGACCCAAAATAATAACAGCTTCTATTTTAATCATTTTAAATGAGTCTAGAGATAAGAACGGAACCGCGCTAAGATGATGCAGTTCCTGCGAGTCGGACTTTTTTTAATTGCTTATAGTTGGACAATGTATTTGACAATAAATCAGGTTAAGAAAAATAAGAAAAACAATTTAATGTTAGTGATATGGATTTCCAAGATATAGCTTTTCAACTGCCTAGCGGGGTCCTTCCTAGGGAGGGTTGGCAGACCCATCCAGATAAGATCGTAAATCAAGACCTTTCTAGAAATGTGGACCCAAAATAATAACAGCTTCTATTTTAATCATTCTAAATGAGTCTAGGGATAAGAACGGAACCGCGCTAAGATGATGCAGTTCCTGCGAGTCGGACTTTTTGTAGGAAATGGACACTTTCTTCACATTACGATTTTCCAACCATTTAAAGATTAAAACCTCTTTCGCCTCAAGGAGAAAAATAAAATAGTCTTGTAAATTTTCCCTTCTTGGAAGCTCAATCCTCATTATTATAGATCTTATTGAAAAACGGATTCTACTATTATGTCCAGCTGAAAAAATACAAAAATACTATGTGCACATACTTCTTCCTTAAAAAGCCTCAGACCATTTTTTCAAATTTTTTGCGCATGCACTTCGGTTTTGCTCATAAAAATACGGGACCTGCGTCTTTTTGTAGGGTATCTAAAACCCGACCTACAGATAACCTTTTCACCCCATTATATATCTGTACCCCGGAGGTAAAGGACACTATGTCCAATTTTTTTTTAATTAATTTATCCTGTTCCCATAAACAACGAAGAGAAGACAGTGAACTATAAATTCATGCCCGTTTTCATTAGAGGTAAAATACACCATGTGGTGAACTTGTTTTTGTTTGACTATGATCAATACTTGCAATTGAATCGTTTATTTCAGAAACCCGTCAACTGACCTTCTTTTCTTATATCATTATTATAATATAGATTATGAATGACCAACTTTAGACACACCGTCTTATGCAAAAACATGTGAAATATCAATCCTCTAAATAGTTTTTATTTTGTCTTGAAATTTACGTTTATTGCAGAAACCCGTCAAGTGGAATCACATGACGGGTTTCTGCAGTAAATGCTGTGTTAGTCTTGTTTCGTGCTCATATTTGACCATTGATCTAACCACTTTTTGTGTAAAGCGAGGCCAATAAATCCATAGCGAGGGGTTTGCTCCATGATACTACATTATTTGAAAACTATTCCAAGTTGAACTAGCATCTAATTCTTTTCAGTTATGGCCCATCAGGGAAAACAAAAAATCACAGTATACTGATATTCTCGAAGAATGTTTGTGAGAGAGGAATATTCGAAATTGGTCGTCACTACTTCCCAGTCAGGGGTCACCCACCCTGTGATCGAGATTTTGGCACCATCAAACGTGTTGATCGAACATTTGACAGAGTTTATACACCGAATCAGTATGCTGAGATGATTCTTAAATCAGGGGGCTTAACTGTTCACCAAGTAAGAAACGACAGAAGCTGTATGCTTTTAACACTTGTTGGGCACATGATTACAAGAAGACTGTCAATTCAGACGAAACCTCTGGGAAGAGAGTTCGCAAGGAAGGCAGGATTCCTTTTAAAGTACCTATTCATTTACACTAGAACAAAATTGACTGAGGAAAAGTGGTTACTAAGTACTTTATTGACTGTTTCATCTCCTCAACATTCACACTCAAAAAATCTTCTGAAGTTAAGGAGCTGCGAATAATGATCGCATGTCCATCTGGAAAGATAGAGATCAACGCAAAGAAAATAAATGATCTGAAGAACTTGGCCAAGCAAACTACAGGCTAAGAATGTTTTTTGGCGAAATCCTCCAGAGGCCTACGACCCCACCAGCCGTCTGCAACATCCATCTAGAGTATGACGATAAGTAGAATAATACCTCAAACTATAGGCTTGGCTTAAATCCATAGACAATATGTTTTATTTTATCAAGTTCGATTATTTATTTATTTTGTGTTCCATATTTAATTGATATTACAATTATTTTCTTTGACGTTGAATCAATTTAAACATAAAAGTAATATGCTTTTTGTTATTTAAAACCTTCAACTTCTTTTCAAAATCAATATTATAATCAAAAACATTTTTTTTAGGTAAATATATTCATTTTATTGCAGAAAAATACAAAAACTTTAAATTTTTTTTGCAAAAAAAAATAAAGGTTTTAAAATTAACTCCAAGCATTATTTGTTTTTTCAATACAATAATAAACACTTCAATCTTTTCCCAAGCCAAAACCTTTACTATTTTTAAAATTAGGAAATTTTCCGAAAATTTAAAAAAGTGCACTTGACGGGTTTCTGAAATAAACGATTCAATTACTTTTCAATGATTAAGATATGTGAAATATTTTCTTTAAACTGATTCTATAAGTAACGAAGAAATAAATTTTAATTGTTCAAAGTTATAGAAAATTGGCTCTCCTGATTACAAATATGTGACATTGTGTCCTTTACCTCCGGGGTAAAGATATAAATATATATAAATTTGAACCACCGTTATTTTCGTGATTTATGTTCTGAAATGTGACATTATTAATTAATATACGAGCCTTTCAGTTACAGAATGATTATTTCCAATTTCGATATTTTTCTGGAAAGCACTGTTAATAGATTTTTTCTTTAGAAAATGCTTACCTCTTCCTTTTGAAGAACTACGAAAAAAAAGATATCTAACAGGCTAATAACGTATCAAACTTAATAATTTATTCAATGCTGGATGGTCATAAAATAAATATTGAAATATCACGGCCTTTTATGGATTCCTGTAATCAATAAATCCCCATAATTCTGCACTAATTTCCTTCAGAATATATCATGGGATTATTTGGACGCTCGTTTCGTTATTGTAAGTTTAATGGCTATGAGTACCATTTGCCCAGAAACACAAAATGCATTTACCGCTTACCTCGCCTTAGATCCCGAGTAACATTTCTGTCTTATGAAACTCTTTCCTCTGGGTACTGCAGACGCGTTTGCATCAGGAGGAATAATTGCAATATAGTCCCCAAAAAGCGGTCTTATTCATCGTTTATTCTAATTTTGTAGACAATTTCACGACCATATTTCTTCTAGGGCAAGAAAACTGTTGAAATTACATTTGCTCGAGATATATTCTAGTACGTTATACTGGTAACTCACAACCAGCAGTTTATCAATTTATAGCACATTAAATTATCCACTCGTGAAGGAGTTATAAATATCACTGGGTCATGTATAAGGGTTTTAATGAAAACTAGTAAGAATGGGAATGCAATTTTCTCGTTGGGATTTATGCTTACTCCAGTTCTTAGGAAAGGCTTGGCCTTCTTGTAAGCTCGAAACAATGCTAAGTACTGCACTTATTTGTCTGCACATTTCAAAGGAATGTAGCTATTGAGGTTGCATTCTTGATAGAATTTTTGAAACTTTTCTTTAAATCATAACCGATACTATTTACTAAGCACCAAAAATAATAAAAGTTAACATATTTCTCTATCTCTTCAACAATGTAGGTAAAAAAACTGGCTGTGTCATAGTGCCATTATAATTAACTCAGAATTTTAGGACGGGTCATCTATAGGTAACCACCTTTTTCTAGCCAGGATAGGGATTTTGTTTCCAAAGAAAAGCCACCATTTCTTGTGGGAATCGACTCCACGACCCTTGACACATAGTGTTAACTACTCGCGACTTAACACTCACGGCCACCGGGCCTCCAAAAAATATCACATTATCATATGATCAGAGGTAAGTGTTGCGGGTTTTCTGCAAGAAGGAGGTCAGTTGTATAATTTTCGAAGTAATTTTTTTTATTTATTCAACGTTAATGTAAGATCTACTTCAATCATTAAATGCCAATTTCATCAAGAATTATTTTCATTTAATTCAGATAAAATCTCAAAAATAAAGGTGATATTAGTTTTATTTATTTGTTTTTTTTTCCCTTAAATTTCCAATTACATCATGGGAGTATATGAGGAGAGGGGGGGGCAGAGGGAGCTGCAGCCCACCGAAATTTTGATTAAATCTGTAAAAACGTGTCAAAAAACACACACAAAAAAACTAAAAACTAAATTACTAAATAAAATCACTTAGTTCTGAAAATATAACTTTTTTCGGGTGTAGTAGCGTTTTAATTGGCTGAAAATTTCAAGTTCTAGATAGATTCTAGATAACCCCCCCCCCCCCATCCAAATCCCCCCGTCTCCTAGCCCCCTCGATTTTAGCGAAATTTGGTACAAAAATAGTCTGTGTGCTTTGAAATGTCAAGTTCGTTAACCAGGAGAATCCGTCTACCGGAACATACGTTTGGGCGAAATTTGCTCGAAAAAATCGTATCACATTCGTTTTTGCGTTACTAGGTTTCCAGGTAGACCTTTTATTGAGTTTGGGGCGTGAGGAGTCTAATGAAACCATTCTTCATTTCATATTTAGAACTGTTGAAAATAAAAAAAAATACATTTTTTGAGGGGATTTTCAGATATATTTTTGTATTTTAGGAACTCGCTCGGGAAATCCTTGTATTTGTTGCATTAGGTTGTGCTGTATCACACTGCTGTTATCAGATTATGTGGCGTAAACTAACCGGGTGCGGAATGTGCCGTCCAGCTGTCATGCTGGAAGGCGTGTTTTCTTAAAAAATAAAATTAAAATAAAAATAACCGTGAGCCAATAGTAGGTCTGTAAAATGTTTCCAACGTTTTTCAGGATTTTGTTGGTTTAAATTAGGCCGCGAGACCTATCGGTGGTGACCTTCGCGACTGCTGATAACAGTAGATAAGGGATTATGGGCACTTCCGAATGAAATATCTAGAAAGACTCCAGCCGAGGGCATATTGTGGGAGTGAAGTTTATAGTCGGCGGGTAACTTTCGAAATATTGGTTGTTTTGAAATCTGAGTAGACAGTTCTGATTTCTCGAAATCCACTAAACTTATTGACCTGGTGAGAGGACAGCTATTAGCACTTAGAAAATGTTTTCAAATATTCATCATTCCTTCCTTGTATATATATATATATATATATATATATATATATATATATATATATATATATATATATATATATATCACTCCCCTAGCACACGATTGAACGAGTTCGTTAACCAGCAAAATTGGTCAATCTAGAAGAGGGGAGGGGGTAACCGCGGACCGAAATTACTAATATGCTAATACTGGCCGTATTTTTTGTTATATTACAACGAAACTCGTTATTAGTTCTGGTCATCTAAAGGGAAAATGTGTTATAAAAATAAATTAAATCGGTTTATTAGGAGGGGAGGGGGGTTACCTACTGATCTAAATCACCAATGACGGACGTAATTATCGTTATATTTAACGAAGCTCGTTATACGTCGTGGAGAAATATGTGTCGAAAAATTAACTCGCTATTAGTCATACAACAGTTCAATAAATGCGCAGGTATGGAAAAGTCCTTAATAAAGAAGTCTAGTTGAAATTTACTATCAATTATTCAAATTTATCAACTTATTTATTCACAACCATTTTTTAAATAATGATAAAGAACCATTTTTCGGAGTGATTGCGGATTTATATCCACCGAACATCGCGTCTGAAGGAGAAGAAAGCTAAGAAGAATTTCTAGGAGGATAAGAAGAATGCCTAGGACAAGTTTCGGGCATACATGCTATGCGTTTCCGCTTGCTACGCTCGCTCAAGAAGATATCAAAACTCTAGTCAATCCGACTTGGATTGACTAGAGTTTTGATATCTTCTTGAGCGAGCGGAAACGCATAGCGTTTCTGCCCATAAGCGACAGGTTACGACGGGTGAGGATGCCCTTAAATTTGCCAATTATTTTTGAATAAATAGTTTCAAATGAGAGTTCTTTTTTCCCAATGTCACATGTCTTCGCATGCGCGTGTTTACAAATACGCTGTTTACGCCAACTTTTATAGCCTCCATAACAGTGAACTTTAGTGCTTAATAACTGGTTTCCTAGTTGAGAGCGATTTTTTTTTTACGGGTTCGTGCTTAATGCATCGAAATACTTTATAGTGAAAAATGTTACAGTAATCGTTTGTGAGGACCCGAAACTTCAGTTTTACCATGCATACATTGTACTCGGGCCTCATTCTCCATATGAGACATTCACATAAAGATAGTCTTCTCCACCCAATATATACAAAAATCCTAAAAATAATATAACCTTAAAATAAATAATTCAATTGACTTATAATTCCTCATTTTGTTTAGTGCCATTATAGCTCATAAAACACGAATTTTTGGTAAATCATGACCAAACGTTACGTAATTATGGACTAAAGAAATTTATTTTGAATATTATGAGAAGAGGTACTTAATGACATTAGAAGATGTGGGAGGCCAAAACTCCACTGGTAGTACAGAGTTGTTTCACTTGGCCTACGGAACTGGATGATTGCTACACAAAGGCAGGATGGCTCTCAGTGGTGCCAAAAGTTCGATTTTGGGGAAAAACTTGTAAAAACTCTTGAATCTTTCTGAGACCACTATCAATTCGATAGAAGAGAGTGAAATGGACTACCTTCGGTGAGTGAATAGGCGGTGCAGTTACTAATTGTTAGTCATTTTTTTTTTTAAATTTATTTAACAGCTGACATGTAATTTGTTCAATTGCAAGAATAAAAATCTAAATGGCCGTGACATGTTATGGAAGGTTCCTTGGCGGACGGTTCATTAAAGACTAATGACCAGGTTTATGGGTCAAATTTGATCGTTTCTTCTAATGGTCACGAAGTCCCTTCTTTATTTGATCCTCCAAAAAAGGAATGTTTGAAACATTTGGTATTTTGCCTCTAAGAGAACAAGGTCGCTAATCATCAAGGTTTAATCAGTTTAATTTGTTTCATGAATTGAAACAAATATGTATTAAGAGTATAATAAATAAAAACAGTTAATATTTTGTTTTGATTATTCGTAAAAGAAATGACTATTTCTAATGTGAACTATCAAGATTAATACTTCTAAAAGTATTTTATACAGGAGTAACTTTTTAGTTCAGGGATTTCGTGGGTAATTATTTAGAGAAATTAGGTATGACGGTTCCTTTCACTGAAAGAGTCGGACACGAGTAGAGGCGTTGCTTTAGCTGCAAATGCCGAGATAAGTCCGAATCGCAGGAGAGAGAAAATGATTCAGAGCGCCATATTCAGGAGGGGGAGGAGGAGTAAATGTTCTTTAAACATGAAAGGCAAACCAATCGGATTTGTCTTCGTCGAAGGCGGTCCTTTCGGCAGGATGGTATTTTAGGATTTTTTTTAGGGGCACACCAAAGGGATTAGTCGGAGGTTGATAGGGAGGAAAGGTAGTAATTAAAGGATTCAGAACGATGTCTGATTAATTGTCGCTTTACTTATCGGCATAATTGGTTGTAAGAAGTCTATTAGATCGGGGATACGGTTTGGGTCGGTAGGCCAGTATGTAGGTGAATTCGGGGAAATGGTTGAGCAGTGCTTTGAGGAGAGTACAGAGAGTAGGGTACGACCACGGAAGATGGTTGGCGTTGAAATCACCTCCTAGAAGGAATTTGGTATCAAGGGATTCTGGTAGATCTAGGATTTCTGACTCAAGTAGAGGTTTATTAGGAGGACAGTAGACAGCTGACAGGGAAAATGTGGAGATTGTGAGAGGGGCGACTTGAAGCGAATGTGTGGGATTGCTAGGACGAGGATTTTGGAATAAGGTTCTACGGATGGCTGATCCTCCATGTGCTTTACTGTATGCAAAATGAATTCATAATTGCTTATTTTTGGGAATTCGTGTTTCTTTGATTAGTGCTATGTCTATAAGAAGAAATGAATAAGTGGTATTTATGAACTACCCAAATGACATTTTCATAATCAAAAAGATTTCTTTTAAGAGGGAAATCTTTTTGTTTCATTACAGTCAGACAAACATATTTTAAAGCAATCAATATTAATAATACTTTTCTCCTAATGGTGGGACTACATATGTAACTCGTGGAATATTTTTTAATCCGACATACACACAGATAACCTGATTTTTAAATATAGAAAAAGGTTATTTATTTACTTGTCAAAATATAATCTAAGGCCCCTTGTCCATATAAAGACGAGACACGCAGGGGAGTTATTCTCTTGTGGGCGGGCGTAGAAAGGATTACGTGACAACAATAAGTCCACAATGATTCAGAACAGGATCTACGGATTAGGGTAGATTTCAGCTGTACACTGACAGAGATATTATATAATCTTCAATTGGTCTTCTAAAGGAATTTGGTTGGGCAGGATCAACTTCGGCGGTCACAAACAAAAAAAAAAAAAATTATTGTTGCATGCTTTCAGGAGTAACGCCCATTAAGAGAAGAAATGTCCGACTCGCAGGGACCGTGTCATTACAGCGTACTCAGACGTGGGATACTATAAAAAATAAGAATAGAACATTTTAATATTTTGTCTACGATTGAACGAAACCAAAAATTTCGAAAATACAAGTACGTTCTCCTCGGAATTCAGGCTTAAATTTTAGAAAAGTCATTACGCCTTCGAAAGGCCATTTTGTGCTAAAAATCATTCTCGAACGTTTTCGAGATATTTAAGAAAATATACAAAAAGTGCAAAACCCCTCAAGTCTGTAATAATTGTTGTTGCCTCTAAATCAGGGTTTCCCAACCTTTATTATGCCGAACCTCCCTATTCCGAAAATAAAATTTTTATACCCCCTTAAGTTTCACAACCAAAATAAGAAACACTCATTTTTTTTATCAGCAATCTTTTTATTTGAATTTCAAATACAGATACAATATCGATGGCCTAGAATGAAACCTTGTATCTCAAAAATAAAATTAATTCACTTTATTACCTAATTAGATGGATATTATGGTTACTGAGAAACCCGCAAGGTTTGCTTCTTCGTCAATATAGTCCAGGATGAGTAAGATAGAGTTTCTTTGACACTCAAGGATTGTCAAATAGAATCTTATCCATCTAATAACGTATAAAAGTTATTAACGTTATTTTTTAGATACGAGGTTTTCATTCTAGGCCATCGATATGTGCATTTGCTATGGATCTTTAACAACAAAGTACACTTGAAAATCACTAATCCAGAATTAATGAGATACTTCAGCTTGTATACTCTGTACCCGTTGGTCGAAACTTGTATAGCAGGGTTGGAATGGCCATTCGGAGCAGTTAATGTACCTACGTGTGAAATAATTTTTTTTTTCTTTTCGGAAATGTATACGAAATGATTACGCCCCCCCTGATATTTCTCTACGCTCCCCAAGTGTAGCGTGCCCCCCCCCCTGGTTGGGAATTCAAGCTCTAAATGTATCCAAGATGTATATATTCTATTTAGGATGAATGCCAAACAAGCGAATACAATTTCAACTCTGGCATTTTGGAGTTAATGCAACTAAAATTCTAATGTTATCTATTATTGTACAATAATGAAATCCGATTCAATTTGCAGGACTCGCAAAATCGGCAGGAGCCGCGTTATCTTAGCGCATTTTCGTCCATACCCCTAGTGCTATTAGAAAAGGAATAAAAGCAGTTATTGGTGGTGTTTGACATTTTATATGCTTTTATTTACAATTTACTCCTTAACATTATGTAGTCCTGAGACGTTTTCATATGTTGTAGAAACGTTCTCTGTATTTCAAAGGTAAGGGTATTATTCTTATAATTAACTCTGACAGAACATACTGCAGGCCATGAAGTACATAAGTTACATAGTTTGTAAATGTGTTGCATATCATATATATCAAAGCCCATTACAATAGAGGAGCTACGTCATAAGAAGCTGTCAAAACAAGGAGATAATTGAATGCCTATCAGCTGGTGGATAGGCAGGAGAAAGGTGCATACTCTGCAATGAAGCTAGATTGCATGGATGCAATTGGGATTTCTTCACTTAACCCATTCTCCATTAATTCCAACAAACACCTGCTCAGCAAATCATTTCAACTGTTTTTAGCGGGTTTCTTTCCTTCCTTCTTAGGGAGGAAACCCGCTTATCAGGTTGCCCTCATGACGCAATCCTATAGTGCGAAAATTTCATGTTTCAGGACCCATAGATCTCGAATGGTGTATTTTACTCTAAAGTAATCATTTTGATCATGAAAATGTCATTTGGAAAGCAAATAAAAACCAGTTATAAATTTCTTGCAATAAATTGTACATTAATTGCGAATGCCTGTTAATGTACATTACCTCGTTTTTTGTTGGCGAAGTTGTTTTACGCATTCATTAAACGACATCACGGAAGAAACTGAACTGCTACTGTCTATGTACTGAAGAATGAACCGCACATGAGCACTTAAGTAGAATAAGTGTTGTTGCACGCCTGTAATGTTTAAAAATTTATAAACAAAAAAAAAAAAAAAAAAAAATCAGACCCGTAACAGGCTATGAGGGCCCTGAGGGGCAGATACTATAGAGGTATCTGATTCTTAACCATACGGCACACTAGGCAGATAGTGTGGTACTACTCCGGCCGCCTGATTTTCCCCTTGCTGCTTCGACTGCTAGGGTCATTAGCACAAAGGTACCCATTAATAAATTCATTAAAGGCTGGGTTGGCCTAGGGACGGTCAGGGAGGCCGAATCCAACCCATGAACGGAGACTCTCGCTCGGGATTTGAACTCAGGTCCTCCAGCATATTAGTCCAGTGCTCTACCACTCAGCTAACCTTGCCCCCTTCATAAAAATTTATTCCTGGCAATTATTATTTTTCGCCAAAATGACCCACTAAAATCATTTTCCAGCCACCAGACCGATGCCATCACTTCCGTAATATTTTTGCGTCATTCATGATGCAAATTTCGGATGCCCCAGCCATATGACATTTTCATGTAATTAAAAAAAAATATTGTATTCGATATGACTGTCATCTTGCTAAGGAATTAATTTAATTTAAGCAGCTCTTGTACTAGTTTTTTTTTTAATGTAAAAGGAACGAAAGCGTGATTACACCTTTGCTTCACGATATTGCGGCGTCCTTGCAAGGACTGGTCACACCCCGATATGGTTCTGTTCCCGTTTCACACGGAATCGCTTTCTTGTAACTCCTTTCAGATTTACTCTTTATGACATTTTATTATTATATTGCTACATAGCAAGTTTTTGCTTTATATTTATTAGTTTTATTCCATCATAAATAAAACAAACTGCAGGATTAACGTTATGATAAATACAATCTAGGAGGATTTTAATGTTAACTTAAGACCTGATGGTGTCATAAAAAAAAAAAAGTCCGACTCGCAGGAACAGCGTCATCTTATCGCAGTTCGGTTCTTATCCTTTCTGTCTTTTCGAAAGCACGAAATAAAAACGGTTATTATTTTGATTAGAGTTTTTGTGAAATGCTTTTTTGGCCACAGATACGTGAGAGATGACAAGAGTACTCTGCCACTACCTTACCTGGAAAAATGCCTTCCCGGCCATCTCAACGTTCGCTCTAGGAAAAACACTATTACCCAAACCTTTTTTCATTTTCTTTGACTGTAATAGTAATTTTACAGATAGATGCATTTTTGTAGATAATTTAGTAAGCTTTGGAATAGTTATCTTCCAATTACCGCGATTTTCCAACGGTTTTCGAGATATTTACCGAAGTATACAAAGATCCCAAATTGTGTCATGAGATGAACCTCATAAGCGGTGTTCCTCCCTATGGAGGCAGGGAAAAAACTCGTTAAAACTGATGATAATTTGTTAGGGAACTTTGATATTAACGCACCAGATTTCTTGCGAATCGATCTCAAGTGAAAGAAAGAGATAATTGATAAAATAAAGGTCGTAAAAGTTTTATATGGAACGAAGACAAGGTACAGTTGGGATTCGGCTAGGAGAGAAACGTCAGACTTTCAAGAAAAATCTGTATTTGGACGTTTCGGCTGCACATTGGCAGCCTTCTTCAGCACTAGAGAATGCCTAGGGGGGGCCGGTGTGAACTTGGCGCCGAACATTAAGTAATCCAAAAATCAAACATATGTACGGATTGTACTTCGTTTGTACCTGTTTGTACCACATATGCTTTTGTTTGTACCTCCGCCAATAAAAAAATATAAACACTTAAAAAAATGGTCAGCGCCCGACATTAAAATATTTAATTTTTCTTTACGCCATTCGATAGACAATCGTTTGTACCCGTTTGTACCACTTTTCATTTCGTTTGTACCTCAAAGGGTACGCGAGTACGAATTATTTAAACTTTTAACTTACGCGAAAACGCTAAATCCGTTATTTTTGGAGATATCGAAAAACGGCCAAAGGGATTCGATAGAAAATCGTTTGTACCCGTTTGTACCACTTTTCATTTCGTTTGTACCTCAAAGGGTACGCGAGTACGAATTATTTAAACATTTAACTCACGCGAAAACGCTAAATCCGTTATTTTTGGAGATATCGAAAAACGGCCAACGGGATTCAATAGACAATCGTTTGTACCCGTTTGTACCACTTTTCATTTCGTTTGTACCTCAAAGGGTACGCGAGTACGAATTATTTAAACTTTTAACTTACGCGAAAACGCTAAATCCGTTATTTTTGGAGATATCGAAAAACGGCCAACGGGATTCGATAGACAATCGTTTGTACCCGTTTGTACCACTTTTCATTTCGTTTGTACCTCAAAGGGTACGCGAGTACGAATTATTTAAACATTTAACTCACGCGAAAACGCTAAATCCGTTATTTTTGGAGATATCGAAAAATGGCCAACGAGATTCGATAGACAATCGTTTATACCCGTTTGTACCACTTTTCATTTCGTTTGTACCTCAAAGGGTACGCGAGTACGAATTATTTAAACTTTTAACTTACGCGAAAACGCTAAATCCGTTATTTTTGGAGATATCGAAAAACGGCCAACGGGTTTCGATAGACAATCGTTTGTACCCGTTTGTACCACTTTTCATTTCGTTTGTACCTCAAAGGGTACGCGAGTACGAATTATTTAAACTTTTAACATACGCGAAAACGCTAAATCCGTTATTTTTGGAGATATCGAAAAACGGCCAACGGGATTCGATAGACAATCGTTTGTACCCGTTTGTACCACTTTTCATTTCGTTTGTACCTCAAAGGGTACGCGAGTACGAATTATTTAAACTTTTAACTTACGCGAAAACGCTAAATCCGTTATTTTTGGAGATATCGAAAAACGGCCAAAGGGATTCGATAGACAATCGTTTGTACCCGTTTGTACCACTTTTCATTTCGTTTGTACCTCAAAGGGTACGCGAGTACGAATTATTTAAACTTTTCACATACGCGAAAACGCTAAATCCGTCATTTTTGGAGATATCAAAAAAGGTCCAGTAGTGTGCAACGAATTTTTTTAAATTTTTGACGCCATCATGATTAGCGACCGCCGTCTTGATTACCACAGCTACTCCAAACTTTTTACCAATACCTTTTATAGTTTCTGAGTTTATTTGACTATAATACTAATTGCATTTACCAGTAATGCAATTTAAAACAAAAAGAACCTATCAAAAAGTGAGTTTAACAAAGACAACATTTGGTTTAAAATAACAAAACAAATTTTTATTGTTTTAAGCGTTTATATCTCTGATTTACATTGCTTCATCGAAAATTGCTTTAATACCTTTTTTGTAGAGAATTTAGCAAGCTTTTGGATGGTCACCTTCCATTTATCACGATTGACCGTTTTTTTAGATATTTACGAAGATCCGAAAACGTTTTCTTTATTTAATTTTTTTATTTATTTATTTATTTTGTATTTATTTTTTATTTTTTTTTTTTTTTTTGCGGCGCATCTACAACTTGGCCATTTGCGCCGCTTTTCTCTATTAATACATTGGTTTTCTCTATAAATACATTTTTTCTACAGTTTTCTCTATTAATACATTTTTTTCCGCATACATACTTTCTTTACTCCTAATAGAACCAAAATTTATACATCTTAGTTGAAATGAATTTTCAAGTTGTAGTAAATATTTCAATTGAATCCCGCGATTCTATGTACCCACAAAAAAATAATGACTTATAAAGACTTTTGTTCCACCTTTCTCAAAAACGGTAACAGATATCGCCTTAAAAATGGTTTCATTCGTTTTCCAGCAAAATAACACGCGCAATATAATAATTAGTTCATAAGCGTATGAACTTAAAAACGTAAGTGTTACGCTTTTTTTTTTTTTGCGCGAATTTCGTGCCAAACGCCATCTTCCAGTGTGCCGATTAGCTGGTTAACGAACTTGACCTTTAAATTAGACGATAGGATTTTTGTATCAAATTTCATCAGGATCTGAGCAATTTTGAGCTTGCCAGAGAGCGAACAGACAAGCATATATATATAAACACACACACACACACACACACACATATATATATATATATATATATATATATATATATATATATATATATATATATATATATATATATATATACACACAAATTTGAACCACCTATATTTTCCTGATCGATGGTCTGAAACGAGAAAGTTTCTAGTCGGCACTTCCGGATTGCGTCGTGAGGTCAACCTCATTAGCGGGTTCTCCCTATGGAGGTAGGAAGGAACCGCGCCAAAACGTCCGAAAATTTGAAGGTTTTTCGATTTGTGCGCAGTCAGCTGAGGTCTTTCGAAACTGACAAATTGGTTACACACTCCTGGGATGGCCCCAAACAACACCCCGAAAAATCAGCTTGTCGAACTTAGTTCCCTTTTTAGCGCGGTTACTTCCTATCTCCAAACTTTCACGTTTCAGACCCTATAGATCACGAAAATATAGGTGGCCCAAATTTGTGTATATGTATATATATATATATATATATATATATATATATATATATATATATATATATATATATATATTTATATCTATGTATATATATTTGTCTGTTCGCTCTCTAGATCGAAGACGAATGGTCCGATTTTAACGAAATTTGGTACAAAAATCTGTCGTCTAATTCGAAACGTCAAGTTCGTTAACCAGCAGAATCCGTCAACTAGAAGATAGTGTTTGGGGCGAAATTCGCGCAAAAAAAATCGTAACGCTTACGTTTTAGAGTTCATATGCTTGCAGGTACTTGTTTTACAGGTTTCTTAATATAAGAAAACGAATGAAACCATTTTCAAGGCGATATCTCTACTCGTTTCTGAGAAAAGTGGAATCAATGTTTTTGTAAGTCATTACTTTTTTGTGAGTACTCAGAATCGCGGGATTCACTTGAAATATTTTCCACAACTTGGAAATTAATCCCAACTAAGATGTTTAAATTTTGGTTATATTTGGAGTTAAGGAAGTATGCGAGAAAAATTATTTTATTAATAGACATGAAAAGTTTTCGGATCTTCATACATTTTTCGTAAATATCTCGATAACGGTTGGAAATCGTGCGAAGTGGAAAGTAACCATTCGAATGCTTTCTAAATTCTCTACAAAAAAGGTCCTAAAGCAATATTCGATGGGGCAACTTCAATCAGAGATATAAGCGCTTAAAACTTAAAAAGTGTTTGTTTTGTTGTTTTGAAAGGGGGTTTCTCTTCGTTTATCTCACTTTTCTATTGGTTTTTTTCATTTTTTTAATTGCATTTATCAGTAAAATAAGTACTGTAGTAAAATAAGCTAAGAAACGGTGAAAGGTATTGGTAATAATAAGTTTGGAGTGGCTGTGGTAATCATGATGGCAGTCGCTAATCATGACGACGTATATTGTTTTGAATTCTATCTATATAACCTTCCTCATAGCCTCCAACTGAAGTTATCGTTATTTCTGATTTTATAGAAAGATTTAACCCATGACAGAATGGAATTTTATTCACCATGAAGCACATATTTAAAGTTGATTATAACAGTAAAACGAATTTGCTAATAAAACAAGATACTTAAAATGACAACGAATTTTTGGTTGTTTAGAAAAGAGCCTTCTCAGCAGTAGTCGAAGAGTAAGTACGTTTTCAGTACATAATTGTATTGACTTATACAGATTAAGAATTATCCATTTCTGTGTAAGTTGGCTACTGTCTGTTTCCTGTGATTTGTGATGCTAATCTATTCCATTTCTTCCAGATGTACGTAACCGCGCTAAGATGACGCAGTTCCTGCGATTCGGACTTTTTTTGGCTTATGTGACTTTACGAGAATGAGTTTCTAACTTTTGACCTGAGTAGTCCCAAGTTGACACCGGTGAGTCTATGGAGGGGATAGACCGATGATTCACTTCCTTGCTGTACTTTTCCTATCCTATCCAGTTGCATTGTTTCTTTTGCTCGGTTGTGTTCTCACACTTCTCTCTCATATTGCTGCTTTCGTAGGATATACATGCTAGAACTTTACTCGTCTAACCAACACTTGTCAATTTGATTTATTCACATATATTTCTTGGAGTGTAAAATCTTACTCGCTTGTTGCTTTGAAAAGTTTCAAAATTAATTTATTTCTGAAAGCAAATTTGGAATTAAAACTTGCAAGATGCCACGGCAACCAAAAAAGAATGTTGACGAAATTTTCATGTTAATAAAGGACCTTAATTTTTTCGATGATAATGGTCAAATTCTCCGATTGTCCAATCCAATCTGGAAAGATGCAGCAAGTATTTTGAATAAAGAGCTCTCTGTGAAACATTTATATTTATACCTTTCGCAAAATAGAAACGGAATTCTTGATCGCCTCCGTCAAAAATATAATATTTCGATTCAAGTTGCTTCACTGGAATCAAGTAATTGTTCTATGAGTTGCCAATCAAATGGTTCGAACTGGTCAATGTCTCCGTCATGTGTTCTTAAACCATGGCGTACTATTTTACATTTAGACAAAAGAACGTGGCTTGCGATGTCTGAATCGAAGTTATCAAGTAACAACGATAAATGTACATTGTTAAAACCTGGATGGACAAACATATTTTATGATGAAATATGGAAACAAATAAAAATACCTTGTTGTTTTGCTTTTAAAACTGGGAAAGTTAATCATAACCCAGGTGAGATATTTTTAAAAATAAGAGGAAAGTGTACGGAATGCGGTGCATCTATTAACGCATACAGTATGTGTGAACCAAATGAAGATACTGATTCAAAATTGGAAATCCACGTTTCTACTTATGATACTAGAGAAATTGTACATAAAAGAAAACGACACTTAAAAAAAATAGAAAGAACCAGTGTGATAAAGGAGTTGCGTGCGACTTCTACATATAATTGGAGACGAGAGAAGGCAAATGAGTTAATGAGGTTTGGTGATTTAGAGCCAGCGCATTTGTACACTGAGTCTGTATTGCGAAAAGCAAAACAAATAGAAAATGACGAAAAATTAGGACTTCATAAAATATCTGATCCAATCGCATCAATTTTACAATTAAAATATAAGCTGGAATTTTCATCAGCCATACGCGAGATCGGTTTGGATAAATTTTTTGTAATCTATTTTAGTCCAGAACAACTATTTATGTACCAACAATTTTATCAACAGACGGAGAAAACAGGCATGTTAAGTATTGACTCAACAGGGTCATTAATAAAAAATATTAAAAAAATTGACAAAATCTCGACAAAACCTGTATTTTTATATCAAGCTGTCGTTCCTTTTCAGAAAAAAATTTTACCAGTGCTTCAAATGATCTCTGAAAAACATGATACTAATATTTTAACATATTGGTTACGAGAATGGTTGAGAGCTGGTGCACCTTGTCCAAAAGAGGTTGTGACGGATTACTCGTTGGCACTTCTAAACGCAGCATCTTTGTCTTTTAACAATTGCGATCTGAGTACATACGTTGAACATTGTATGACAATATTACAAACTAATGACTGGGAAAATATTCCTAATTGTATTCTTCGGATTGACATTGCGCATTTAATAAAATTAGTTTGCTCATGGAAGTGTTTTAGAGATAAACATGCGCGTGTAAAAGATTTTTTTGTTCGGTGCGTTGGTGTTTTAAGCAACACCAATACACTCGAACATTTTCAACAGATTTGTTTAGATACGTTAATCGTTGCCTTTTCAGAAACAGAAGACATTTTCGTAAAGGATAATGTGCTTGCATGTTTTAATTCCCAACAACGATTAATAAATCTAATTAAAACTCAACATTTTGAATTTTCTAAAGTTGATCTGGGAAACGATTATCAGGCTTGGCGTTGGGACGAAGTTCCTAACACCAAGCCTGCTAAACGCATAAATAATTTTCTGAACAATATTGAAAAAACAAGTAAGCAAATCAATTCCGGAGATAGACCAAATCCTTATTATTGTCAAAATTTTGGTATCAGCTTACTTCGAATTTGCAAAGAGTTTCCTTTATGGACAGCTGTAATGGCACCCAATAAAATAAATAATATAGCGTCATCGGCTAGAAGCGAGGAGTATTTTAATGAACTTAAGAATTTGACTTTTAAGGGCGCCAAAAATATTCGTGTGGACAAATTTCTAATATCACATATAAGATCTCTTGCCGGTGCAATGAAAATTTCAAATGCTGTTACCGAAATTCCATTTTCAAGTGCAGCTACAACTTTGAGCGCCACGAATCCCAATGAATATACCTGTTCGTTTAAAGACCATGACAAAGAATTACCTAAATCTAATATTTTAAATATAACTGAAACATGGAAAGAGCCTAAAAATATAGAATTTAATAAGCGTGGCAAGTATTTGAGAGTATGCCCTGATGTGGAAAGTATCCATAAAAAGCCTCGTGTCACATCGAAAATCCCAATATTAGAAAATGGCAATTGTTTACGTCCACAAAATATTAAAGGGCGATATATAATGATAAAAAATACCTGTGCGTTTGATGCCATAATACAATCATTATTAATAGGTTACCGTGATTGGACATCCTATTATGATTATATTAATACTCAAACTAACAACGTATCAAAATTTATTCAAATGTTATCTTCACTCGGTACATTACAAAAGGTTTACAAAGAGAGGGCGTTGATTCTAAGCAACATTTTTCAGCAAATAAGCAATAACACAATAGAATGCGCATGTAACATAAGCCAGCTAATTAAACATTTAATGCAAAAAGCATTATCTTATGAGATATTGCAACAATGTTTAACATGTAATTGGATAAATGAAGAAAACGCCACGAGCATAGAAATTAATACTAAACCTATGTATAAACATGGTATGCAGGGCTTGGAACAAGCCCTGCAAGAAAAACTTGACACGGGAAACGCAAAATGCAGACGATGCAACAGTGATAATACATCTATAAATTTAACGACAGGGATGCATTTGTTTGTAGATATCGAATGCTTACAATGGACACAACTCGCCGAAAGACTCGGGTTTCCTGATTGGTCTGGTATGTTTACCCTTTCGGAAATACCAATAGAAATAAAATTTTCTAATTGTGCTTATAAATTAATTGCTGCAATAGAATACATTGGTGGCTGTAACAAAGATGAAATCGGACATTATGTTGCTCATTGTCGTCGAATATCAGAAACATGGGAAACATACGACGACTTGACCAAAACTAAAACCATAATAACTTCAAACAGAACACTTTTACAGCAAAAGAAGATATCTCTCTTAATTTATATCAAGCACTAAAATAGATTCTTACATACAAATGCTTTTATTTCTTCCTCAATTATTATATATGTTGATAATAATTATGATCTATCATTATTACATTAATGAATCCATTAGTAACATTATACTTAAAAATATACAATTAAGCATATTAGTAGTAGTAATATAAATATATATTAGTACACATATAAGGATTTAGATTATATATTAGTTGTACAAATACATTAGATTATTTTATAATACTTAAATACTCATTATATTAACCTTCCCAGCTTGCATTCAAACTGAATAAAATCTGTGTCACCTTAATAACCAGGATAAACTAGCCCCCTTGCTTTCATTAGCCGGTCACATCAAGCTCGCTTTAACCAGCCGGCCAAATTAGCCGACTTGCTTTTATTAGCCAGTAAAACATCATGCTCACTTTAACCAGCCGGCCAAACTAGCCAAATTGCTTTTATTAGCCGGTCACATCAAGCTCGCTTTAACCAGCCGGCCAAACTAGCCGACTTGCTTTTATTAGCCGGTAACATCATGCTCGCTTTAACCAGCCGGCCAAACTAGCCAACTTGCTTTTATTAGCCGGTCACATCAAGCTCGCTTTAACCAGCCGGCCAAATTAGCCGACTTGCTTTTATTAGCCGGTAACATCATGCTCGCTTTAACCAGTCGGCCAAACTAGCCAACTTGCTTTTATTAGCCGGTCACATCAAGCTCGCTTTAACCAGCCGGCCAAACTAGCCGACTTGCTTTTATTAGCCGGTAGCATCATGCTCGCTTTAACCAGCCGGCCAAACTAGCCAACTTGCTTTTATTAGCCGGTCACATCAAGCTCGCTTTAACCAGCCGGCCAAACTAGCCGACTTGCTTTTATTAGCCGGTCACATCAAGCTCGCTTTAACCAGCCGGCCAAACCACCCGACTTGCTTTTATTAGCCGGTCACATCAAGCTCGCTTTAACCAGCCGGCCAAACTAGCCAACTTGCTTTTATTAGCCGGTCACATCAAGCTCACTTTAACCAGCCGGCCAAACTAGCCAACTTGCTTTTATTAGCCGGTCACATCATGCTCGCTTTAACCAGCCGGCCAAATTAGCCGACTTGCTTTTATTAGCCAGTAAAACATCATGCTCGCTTTAACCAGCCGGCCAAACTAGCCAAATTGCTTTTATTAGCCGGTCACATCAAGCTCGCGTTAACCAGCCGGCCAAACTAGCCGACTTGCTTTTATTAGCCGGTAACATCATGCTCGCTTTAACCAGCCGGCCAAACTAGCCAACTTGCTTTTATTAGCCGGTCACATCAAGCTCGCTTTAACCAGCCGGCCAAACTAGCCAACTTGCTTTTATTAGCCGGTCACATCATGCTCGCTTTAACCAGCCGGCCAAATTAGCCGACTTGCTTTTATTAGCCAGTAAAACATCATGCTCACTTTAACCAGCCGGCCAAACTAGCCAAATTGCTTTTATTAGCCGGTCACATCAAGCTCGCTTTAACCAGCCGGCCAAACTAGCCGACTTGCTTTTATTAGCCGGTAACATCATGCTCGCTTTAACCAGCCGGCCAAACTAGCCAACTTGCTTTTATTAGCCGGTCACATCAAGCTCGCTTTAACCAGCCGGCTAAATTAGCCGACTTGCTTTTATTAGCCGGTAACATCATGCTCGCTTTAACCAGCCGGCCAAACTAGCCAACTTGCTTTTATTAGCCGGTCACATCAAGCTCGCTTTAACCAGCCGGCCAAACTAGCCGACTTGCTTTTATTAGCCGGTAGCATCATGCTCGCTTTAACCAGCCGGCCAAACTAGCCAACTTGCTTTTATTAGCCGGTCACATCAAGCTCGCTTTAACCAGCCGGCCAAACTAGCCGACTTGCTTTTATTAGCCGGTCACATCAAGCTCGCTTTAACCAGCCGGCCAAACCACCCGACTTGCTTTTATTAGCCGGTCACATCAAGCTCGCTTTAACCAGCCGGCCAAACTAGCCAACTTGCTTTTATTAGCCGGTCACATCAAGCTCACTTTAACCAGCCGGCCAAACTAGCCAACTTGCTTTTATTAGCCGGTCACATCATGCTCGCTTTAACCAGCCGGCCAAATTAGCCGACTTGCTTTTATTAGCCAGTAAAACATCATGCTCGCTTTAACCAGCCGGCCAAACTAGCCAAATTGCTTTTATTAGCCGGTCACATCAAGCTCGCTTTAACCAGCCGGCCAAACTAGCCGACTTGCTTTTATTAGCCGGTAACATCATGCTCGCTTTAACCAGCCGGCCAAACTAGCCAACTTGCTTTTATTAGCCGGTCACATCAAGCTCGCTTTAACCAGCCGGCCAAATTAGCCGACTTGCTTTTATTAGCCGGTAACATCATGCTCGCTTTAACCAGCCGGCCAAACTAGCCAACTTGCTTTTATTAGCCGGTCACATCATGCTCGCTTTAACCAGCCGGCCAAATTAGCCGACTTGCTTTTATTAGCCAGTAAAACATCATGCTCGCTTTAACCAGCCGGCCAAACTAGCCAAATTGCTTTTATTAGCCGGTCACATCAAGCTCGCTTTAACCAGCCGGCCAAACTAGCCGACTTGCTTTTATTAGCCGGTAACATCATGCTCGTTTTAACCAGCCGGCCAAACTAGCCAACTTGCTTTTATTAGCCGGTCACATCAAGCTCGCTTTAACCAGCCGGCCAAATTAGCCGACTTGCTTTTATTAGCCGGTAACATCATGCTCGCTTTAACCAGCCGGCCAAACTAGCCAACTTGCTTTTATTAGCCGGTCACATCAAGCTCGCTTTAACCAGCCGGCCAAACTAGCCGACTTGCTTTTATTAGCCGGTAGCATCATGCTCGCTTTAACCAGCCGGCCAAACTAGCCAACTTGCTTTTATTAGCCGGTCACATCAAGCTCGCTTTAACCAGCCGGCCAAACTAGCCGACTTGCTTTTATTAGCCGGTAACATCATGCTCACTTTAACCAGCCGGCCAAACTACCCGACTTGCTTTTATTAGCCGGTCACATCATGCTCGCTTTAACCAGCCGGCCAAACTAGCCGACTTGCTTTTATTAGCCGGTAACATCATGCTCGCTTTAACCAGCCGGCCAAACTAGCCAACTTGCTTTTATTAGCCGGTCACATCAAGCTCGCTTTAACCAGCCGGCCAAACTAGCCGACTTGCTTTTATTAGCCGGTAACATCATGCTCGCTTTAACCAGCTGGCCAAACTAGCCGACTTGCTTTTATTAGCCGGTAACATCATGCTCGCTTTAACCAACCGGCCAAACTAGAAAACTTGCTTTTATTAGCCGGTCACATCAAGCTCGCCAGTGATGGGCATAATTTTATTTATAAATTAAAATACGAATTTATTCTACTTTATATATTTGTAAATAAGAATATAAATAAATTCGTATAATTGTGAATACGAATTTATTTTTATTAACAAATATTCATTATAAAAATACAAAGAAATCGCATTTTCCTGTGAATTCAAATAAATTCACAGAAGAAACTGTAAACAAAGACAAACAAAATGTGAATATTTACAAAAAATCAAGTGAACACAACAAAAATTACATTAAAATATACGAATAAAAATTTATTCACATTATAATGTGTGAATATAAATATCTTAACAAAAAAAAATCGCAAATAAAATGTGACTTTATTGGTATTAGGTTGAAATTACGATAGTTATTGAAAGTGATTTTTTTTAAGGCGCTTAACGTCAAGGTAATTAGCGCCCAGATTTGTCTTTACCCCGAATCCTCCGCGGAACCACGAGCTATGCTGCAGGCACATAGTTTGTCATCGGTACCTCCATAAAAAAAATCAACTTCAATAACTTTCCAATATCTACAAACAATTGTCTATCGAATTCCGTTGGCCGTTTATCGATATCTCCAATAACAACGGATTTAGCGTTTTCGAGTAAGTTAAAAGTTTAAATAATTCGTACTCGCGTACCCTTTGAGGTACAAACGAAATGAAAAGTGGTACAAACGGGTACAAACGATTGTCTATCGAATCCCGTTGGCCGTTTTTCGATATCTCCAAAAATAACGGATTTAGCGTTTTCGCGCAAGTTAAAAGTTTAAATAATTTGTACTCGCGTACCCTTTGAGGTACAAACGAAATGAAAAGTGGTACAAACGGGTACAAACGATTGTCTATCGAATCCTGTTGGCCGTTTTTCGATGTCTCCAAAAATAACGGATTTAGCGTTTTCGCGTAAGTTAAAAGTTTAAATAATTCGTACTCGCGTACCCTTTGAGGTACAAACGAAATGAAAAGTGGTACAAACGGGTACAAACGATTGTGTATCGAATCCCGTTGGCCGTTTTTCG
Source organism: Gonocerus acuteangulatus (assembly GCA_946811695.1). NCBI lineage: Eukaryota > Metazoa > Arthropoda > Insecta > Hemiptera > Coreidae > Gonocerus > Gonocerus acuteangulatus. The sequence continues at coordinate 29,557,630 of OX328127.1, forward strand.
ATATCTCCAAAAATAACGGATTTAGCGTTTTCGCGCAAGTTAAAAGTTTAAATAATTTGTACTCGCGTACCCTTTGAGGTACAAACGAAATGAAAAGTGGACGGGTACAAACGATTGTCTATCGAATCCTGTTGGCCGTTTTTCGATGTCTCCAAAAATAACGGATTTAGCGTTTTCGCGTAAGTTAAAAGTTTAAATAATTCGTACTCGCGTACCCTTTGAGGTACAAACGAAATGAAAAGTGGTACAAACGGGTACAAACGATTGTGTATCGAATCCCGTTGGCCGTTTTTCGATATCTCCAAAAATAACGGATTTAGCGTTTTCGCGCAAGTTAAAAGTTTAAATAATTTGTACTCGCGTACCCTTTGAGGTACAAACGAAATGAAAAGTGGTACAAACGGGTACAAACGATTGTCTATCGAATCCTGTTGGCCGTTTTTCGATGTCTCCAAAAATAACGGATTTAGCGTTTTCGCGTAAGTTAAAAGTTTAAATAATTCGTACTCGCGTACCCTTTGAGGTACAAACGAAATGAAAAGTGGTACAAACGGGTACAAACGATTGTCTATCGAATCCCGTTGGCCGTTTTTCGATATCTCCAAGAATAACGGATTTGGCGTTTTCGCGTACGTCAAAAGTTTAAATAATTCGTACTCGCGTACCCTTTGAGGTACAAACGAAATGAAAAGTGGTACAAACGGGTACAAACGATTGTCTATCGAATCCCGTTGGCCGTTTTTCGATATCTCCAAAAATAACGGATTTAGCGTTTTCGCGTAAGTTAAAAGTTTAAATAATTCGTACTCGCGTACCCTTTGAGGTACAAACGAAATGAAAAGTGGTACAAACGGGTACAAACGATTGTCTATCGAATCCCGTTGGCCGTTTTTCGATATCTCCAAGAATAACGGATTTAGCGTTTTCGCGTAAGTTAAAAGTTTAAATAATTCGTACTCGCGTACCCTTTGATGTACAAACGAAATGAAAAGTGGTACAAACGGGTACAAACGATTGTCTATCGAATCCCGTTGGCCGTTTTTCGATATCTCCAAAAATAACGGATTTAGCGTTTTCGCGTAAGTTAAAAGTTTAAATAATTCGTACTCGCGTACCCTTTGAGGTACAAACGAAATGAAAAGTGGTACAAACGGGTACAAACGATTGTCTATCGAATCCCGTTGGCCGTTTTTCGATATCTCCAAAAATAACGGATTTAGCGTTTTCGCGTAAGTTAAAAGTTTAAATAATTCGTACTCGTGTACCCTTTGAGGTACAAACGAAATGAAAAGTGGTACAAACGGGTACAAACGATTGTCTATCGAATCCCGTTGGCCGTTTTTCGATATCTCTAAGAATAACGGATTTGGCATTTTCGCGTACGTCAAAAGTTTAAATAATTCGTACTCGCGTACCCTTTGAGGTACAAACGAAATGAAAAGTGGTACAAACGGGTACAAACGATTGTCTATCGAATCCCGTTGGCCGTTTTTCGATATCTCCAAAAATAACGGATTTAGCGTTTTCGCGTAAGTTAAATGTTTAAATAATTCGTACTCGCGTACCCTTTGAGGTACAAACGAAATGAAAAGTGGTACAAACGGGTACAAACGATTGTCTATCGAATCCCGTTGGCCGTTTTTCGATATCTCCAAAAATAACGGATTTAGCGTTTTCGCGTAAGTTAAAAGTTTAAATAATTCGTACTCGCGTACCCTTTGAGGTACAAACGAAATGAAAAGTGGTACAAACGGGTACAAACGATTGTCTATCGAATCCCGTTGGCCGTTTTTTGATATCTCCAAGAATAACGGATTTGGCGTTTTCGCGTACGTCAAAAGTTTAAATAATTCGTACTCGCGTACCCTTTGAGGTACAAACGAAATGAAAAGTGGTACAAACGGGTACAAACGATTGTCTATCGAATCCCGTTGGCCGTTTTTCGATATCTCCAAGAATAACGGATTTAGCGTTTTCGCGTAAGTTAAAAGTTTAAATAATTCGTACTCGCGTACCCTTTGATGTACAAACGAAATGAAAAGTGGTACAAACGGGTACAAACGATTGTCTATCGAATCCCGTTGGCCGTTTTTCGATATCTCCAAAAATAACGGATTTAGCGTTTTCGCGTAAGTTAAAAGTTTAAATAATTCGTAAACGCGTACCCTTTGAGGTACAAACGAAATGAAAAGTGGTACAAACGGGTACAAACGATTGTCTATCGAATCCCGTTGGCCGTTTTTTGATATCTCCAAGAATAACGGATTTGGCGTTTTCGCGTACGTCAAAAGTTTAAATAATTCGTACTCGCGTACCCTTTGAGGTACAAACGAAATGAAAAGTGGTACAAACGGGTACAAGCGATTGTCTATCGAATCCCGTTGGCCGTTTTTCGATATCTCCAAGAATAACGGATTTGGCGTTTTCGCGTACGTCAAAAGTTTAAATAATTCGTACTCGCGTACCCTTTGAGGTACAAACGAAATGAAAAGTGGTACAAACGGGTACAAACGATTGTCTATCGAATCCTGTTGGCCGTTTTTCGATATATCCAAAAATAACGGATTTAGCGTTTTCGCGTAAGTTAAAAGTTTAAATAATTCGTACTCGCGGACCCTTTGAGGTACAAACGAAATGAAAAGTGGTACAAACGGGTACAAACGATTGTCTATCGAATTCCGTTGGCCGTTTTTCGATATCTCCAATAATAACGGATTTTGCGTTTTCGCGTAGGTTAAAAGTTTAAATAATTCGTACTCGCGTACCCTTTGAGGTACAAACGAAATGAAAAGTGGTACAAACGGGTACAAACGATTGTCTATCGAATCCCGTTGGCCGTTTTTCGATATCTCCAAGAATAACGGATTTGGCGTTTTCGCGTACGTCAAAAGTTTAAATAATTCGTACTCGCGTACCCTTTGAGGTACAAACGAAATGAAAAGTGGTACAAACGGGTACAAACGATTGTCTATCGAATCCCGTTGGCCGTTTTTCGATATCTCCAAAAATAACGGATTTAGCGTTTTCGCGTAAGTTAAAAGTTTAAATAATTCGTACTCGCGTACCCTTTGAGGTACAAACGAAATGAAAAGTGGTACAAACGGGTACAAACGATTGTCTATCGAATCCCGTTGGCCGTTTTTCGATATCTCCAAGAATAACGGATTTGGCGTTTTCGCGTACGTCATAAGTTTAAATAATTCGTACTCGCGTACCCTTTGAGGTACAAACGAAATGAAAAGTGGTACAAACGGGTACAAACGATTGTCTATCGAATCCCGTTGGCCGTTTTTCGATATCTCCAAAAATAACGGATTTAGCGTTTTCGCGTAAGTTAAATGTTTAAATAATTCGTACTCGCGTACCCTTTGAGGTACAAACGAAATGAAAAGTGGTACAAACGGGTACAAACGATTGTCTATCGAATCCCGTTGGCCGTTTTTCGATATCTCCAAAATAACGGATTTAGCGTTTTCGCGTAAGTTAAATGTTTAAATAATTCGTACTCGCGTACCCTTTGAGGTACAAACGAAATGAAAAGTGGTACAAACGGGTACAAACGATTGTCTATCGAATCCCGTTGGCCGTTTTTTGATATCTCCAAGAATAACGGATTTGGCGTTTTCGCGTACGTCAAAAGTTTAAATAATTCGTACTCGCGTACCCTTTGAGGTACAAACGAAATGAAAAGTGGTACAAACGGGTACAAACGATTGTCTATCGAATCCCGTTGGCCGTTTTTCGATATCTCCAAAAATAACGGATTTAGCGTTTTCGCGTAAGTTAAAAGTTTAAATAATTCGTACTCGCGTACCCTTTGAGGTACAAACGAAATGAAAAGTGGTACAAACGGGTACAAACGATTGTCTATCGAATCCCGTTGGCCGTTTTTCGATATCTCCAAGAATAACGGATTTGGCGTTTTCGCGTACGTCATAAGTTTAAATAATTCGTACTCGCGTACCCTTTGAGGTACAAACGAAATGAAAAGTGGTACAAACGGGTACAAACGATTGTCTATCGAATCCCGTTGGCCGTTTTTCGATATCTCCAAAAATAACGGATTTAGCGTTTTCGCGTAAGTTAAATGTTTAAATAATTCGTACTCGCGTACCCTTTGAGGTACAAACGAAATGAAAAGTGGTACAAACGGGAACAAACGATTGTCTATCGAATCCCGTTGGCCGTTTTTCGATATCTCCAAAAATAACGGATTTAGCGTTTTCGCGTAAGTTAAATGTTTAAATAATTCGTACTCGCGTACCCTTTGAGGTACAAACGAAATGAAAAGTGGTACAAACGGGTACAAACGATTGTCTATCGAATCCCGTTGGCCGTTTTTTGATATCTCCAAGAATAACGGATTTGGCGTTTTCGCGTACGTCAAAAGTTTAAATAATTCGTACTCGCGTACCCTTTGAGGTACAAACGAAATGAAAAGTGGTACAAACGGGTACAAACGATTGTCTATCGAATGGCCTAAAGAAAATTTAAATATTTTAATGTCGGGCGCTGACCATTTTTTTAAGTGTTTATATTTTTTGATTGGCGGAGGTACAAACAAAATCATATGTGGTACAAACAGGTACAAACGAAGTACAATCCGTACATATGTTTGATTTTTGGATTACTTAATGTTCGGCGCCAAGTTCACACCGGTCTAGGGGGGGAGGGAGGAAGACCTTGAGGACAACTTAGGTAACCATGGTGGAATGTTACATTCCACCATGGTTACCTAATAATGGTATTCCACCATGGAATACCAAATAATATTTGGTTGTCCTCAAGGTCTTCCTCCCTCCCCCCTAGGCATTCTCTAGTGCTGAAGAAGGCTGCCAATGTGTAGCCGAAACGTCCAAATACAGATTTTTCCTGAAAGTCTGACGTTTTTCTCCTAGCCGAATCCCAACTATACCTTGTCTTCGTTTCTCTGCAAAGGCTAACTATCTCCATCTTCATTCGTTTTATATGGAAGTCGTCACGCAGGAGCTGCGTAACTAAGCACATTCGCAAAACTAAATTAATTTAAGCTGGCTTCGTTTTCGTTTTCTAGTATGTAGGGTCGATAAAGATATAGTACATTCGTAATAACGTTTTAACAAGTGTAACCTAAAAGTAGTATGTAATTATTAAGCATTTATGAGATATATTATGTGATAAATAACCTCGGTTGATATAAAATGTTTAGGAGAATAGGACGAAGGTGGTCAATAACGAAGTTAATTATTGAATAAGTAATTATTTGTGAATATTATCTTCGTGATGTTTCAACATACGTTAAACATTTACAGTATTGATTAGTCCTTCATCATTCGTGTAAATTATATATTTGAAAGTTTCTCTTGGGTCATTAACTGCTTTTACCTTCAGCGTTGTGATCTGTCTGATAGCGATGTATTTTAGCATGGAAAATGGTTTTATCCTTGAATTAACTACCCGAAAACGTTACGCGGGCTTACAATGAAAATGTGATCCCTAACTGGCTGCAACACAGCAATAATTAAAAATATTTCACCTGTTGAAAGATTTCCGCTAATGAGAGATATTTCAGCTGATCGTAGGTTCTTCAGCTGATGGGACAAGGTTCATTTTATCGGAGTTGTTTCAGCTGATGGGTGATTGTTCAGATGATTGGGGGTGTTTCAGCTGTGGGAGAAATTTCATCTGATGGGAGGTGTGTCAGCCGATGGAGAAGTATCTCATGTAATGTGAGTTATTTCAGCTGATGGGAAATATTTCATGTAATGAAGGGTGTTTGAGCTGATGAGAGATATTTCAGCTAATGGAATGCATTTCAGTTGATCGGAGGTTGTTCAGTAGAAGGAAGGTGTTAAGCTGAAGGGAGACGTGACAACTGATGAGAGGTGTTTCTGGTGAGAGTAGGTACTTCAGTTGATTGGAGATGTTTCATCTGACGGGTGGTGTTTTAGCTGATGGAAATGGGTCAGCTGATTGAAGGTGTTTCAGCTCTAGGGAAACGTGTCAGCTGATGACAGGTGTTTTATTTGAGAGTAGGTACTTCAGTTGATTGGAGATGTTTCATCTGACGGGTGGTGTTTTAGCTGATGGAAATGGGTCAGTTGATGGAAGTACTTCAACTGAAGCTAATCCTATCAACTGAAATAACTCCCATAAGCTGACAAATCTCCCTTTCAGCTGAAATACCTGAAGTGTTTCAGCCCCCGAAGTCTTCGAGCTTATGCCTTCTTCATTCTACTAATTCGTCTACGTCTGGATATAATAAATGGAAAACATATCGTGAAAAGATTAGCTTCATCCTAAATTACTAATGGAAACTAATGCAGGACAATGTTGAGAAGCGTCAACGTGAACAACATAGGTTTCAGCAAACTAAAAAGAGCAAACAGATGGATGCTAAAAATGAGCGGTTAATGCTCGTTCCATGTTTTTTAAATTTTGGCTGCACCCTTAATGCAGAAAGGAATAGGTGGTCCATGAGTTTGAAAATTTGGAACTTAGTTCGTGGTACCGAGATAAAAAATAGAGATCAAGAGGAAGTCAAGCAGTACAGTTGGCAAAATGCGAAGGATAGTCATTCTTCAGAGATATTAGACTCATTTTTGCACCAAAAAGTTCACTTTCATGAAAGTCACTATTCAAGATAAACAATTCAATGAGTTCTTATCTTTAGGTTTCCAGCTAAAGCGGTAGGCTAAATTTTATTGTAACTCTTTGTGGTCTGTAGGTGCATCAGTATGGCTGCAATATGTGGGTTCCTATCTGACAGCAGTTCAGTAAAGTCTCGAGGCACCAATAAGTTATCTCAGGAAGTGTTTGCTATTGTTAGTAATACCTGTTTACTATTATTCCCAAAAGTCGCCTTCCTACGCTTTGAAATGTTTTGTATTTCTCTAGAATTCGGGCGTTAGTAAGAAAGTTAACAAAAAAGTGTAAGTTTTGAGCGAACTTTAAGTTTATTATCTCTTTTTTGTCGAGTTTCAAAATTAGCCTCGTCAAAATAAGCTGTTCCCGGAATCCAAAGCTGATAAGTAGAACGAAGTTGTAATCCACTTGTTATACTTGCGAGTAAATTATAGGTGTGTGACCCAGATACAATGAGGTCAGCCAAGAGTCAGTCTTTAACATTATGTAAGGTTGTCTTGAGGAATTGTGGGTGGTAAGGAAGCCAGGGGTGCGGGCGGTGGGTCACTGGACTCCTTCTTAAAGATATACTCTCAGGAACTCTCAAACGAATCAAATTCAAAGATCCATTGATGGATTTTGAATTGCTGGTATTTTTTAATTTAATTTCGGGCTCTCTACTCCTGTTATTTAGCCCTGTTAAATTTATTTATTTGTATATTATAAAACAACCCCGCAATATTTCAATCAAACTGACATTTTGAATCAACATTGACATTTATCTTACGTAAAATATAAAAGGTATGTGACATGTTATATATATACGTTTACATATCTATACACACAAAAAGATAATAATTCACACCATACACACTGTATTATATTGTATAAACAAAGAAAAGCTAAAAATTAATTTTACAAAGTGAAAATTATTGAGATTTATGATATATCACAATGACAATGAATACATGTTTCATTCAATAATATTTCACTATTATTAATTTATTGTATTTTAGTATTACACCATTTTGGTGATTAAACTTTTTCAATATTTTTAGATTAGATTATTAGATTAGTAGTCACGTTTTCTTTGATATAGTTATTTGTGTTAAACGATCGGGTTTTTATGAACTCGACGTAAGTAAAACGTTAACGAAAACTGGGCAAGTTGGAATTGCACAAATAAGTGAGATTAGGTTCTTGACAAGGTATTAAGAGCTTAAAACGTGGCCCTGTACTATGATATCATAACTTTCATGGGCAAACAGTTTTTGGGAGGGGCCTGGGACTTGGCTTTTTTTTTCAACGTTAGTTTTTTGGGGGGATTTGTTTTATTGTCCATGACAAATTACAAATTCTGTAGAATGTTTCATCATGTGGTTTCACCAAATGTAAATGAGTCAGCAATGGATGGACTATTTTGAGCTTGGTAACTATAACTTCTTCTCTTATTTTTTATAATTGACCTGCATTTTTATACTTTACACGTTCCCTGTCCCGTGAACCACTTGTGGTTCACAAAACAGAACACTGAGATATCTCACTACCCCTCATGACCCACATGTAGCTCACGGGGTGTATACTTTACACGTTCCCTGTCCCGTGAACCACTTGTGGTTCACAAAACAGAACACTGAGATATCTCACTACCCCTCATGACCCACATGTAGCTCACGGGGTGTATACTTTACACGTTCCCTGTCCCGTGAACCACTTGTGGTTCACAAAACAGAACACTGAGATATCTCACTACCCCTCATGACCCACATGTAGCTCACGGGGTGTATACTTTACACGTTCCCTGTCCCGTGAACCACTTGTGGTTCACAAAACAGAACACTGAGATATCTCACTACCCCTCATGACCCACATGTAGCTCACGGGGTGTATACTTTACACGTTCCCTGTCCCGTGAACCACTTGTGGTTCACAAAACAGAACACTGAGATATCTCACTACCCCTCATGACCCACATGTAGCTCACGGGGTGTATACTTTACACGTTCCCTGTCCCGTGAACCACTTGTGGTTCACAAAACAGAACACTGAGATATCTCACTACCCCTCATGACCCACATGTAGCTCACGGGGTGTATACTTTACACGTTCCCTGTCCCGTGAACCACTTGTGGTTCACAAAACAGAACACTGAGATATCTCACTACCCCTCATGACCCACATGTAGCTCACGGGGTGTATACTTTACACGTTCCCTGTCCCGTGAACCACCCATCACTACCCCTCATGACCCACATGTAGCTCACGGGGTGTATACAATTTCTATCGTATTACAATTTCTATTTGTTGAACGTAGGTAGGTCATGCACAGTTTTAGGCTTGGACTTCATCCAACAGTTAACCCTTAATTAGTGGCGTCGGGTCATATTTACCCGAATGTATTTGTTTATTCGACCTTTGCACTTCAAATCTTTGTATTTCAATAAATATTATTGTTTATTATTATTTATTTAAATTACTTTACCCCAAAAAAATCAATTTAAAGTTGGTTTCACTGGGGCCCCGACACCATTAGTTATGGAAGAAAAAGCACGCCACTAATTTAGGGTTAAAAAGTTTAGAAAAACAGCGGGACATACTGGGGGGGGGGGGTGTTAATATGGTTTTCTGACTCTATAGATATCCCTTTTTTTAATAAAAATTCATTTGGAATTATGGGTTGTTTTCATGTTACGTACAGGGGTTAAATTGGACTAATGAACATAATTTGAAATTGAATCTTTTAAACTTTCTGAATTTTATTTTGCAGGGAGCTCAAAATTTATAAAGATTAATATTCTCTATCGAATTTCCAATTATATTAAAAAATTTTATTTATCAAGTTTGTTGTCCTTCAATATGGACTTAGGAAACTACAAAATATACAGTACTAGCTGGCTATCTGTGCTTCACCACGGCCGATAAGTAGTTTTTATATTGGGTTAAATAAGGTATGATCAAAATTAACGCTACTACATAATTTTGTACAGCTTATTATTGCGCGGACTTTAACGTTACCCAGGAAACACCATGCGGAGGTAACCGTGTTTGTTTCCGTTGGGGAGTAAAAAATACAACAACCACTTAAAAATTTAGGTAACCAGAGACAAATACACGTCAAAAAGAATAAAACTAACAACTTTGAAGTTTTAAGCACTTATCTCTTCGATTGACATCGATCATTACAACAGAATCTTTTTTGTAGAGAATTTAGTAACCTTTCGAATAGCCGCCTTCTACTTACTACGATTTCCCAACCGTTTTCGATATATTTTAGAAAATATACTGAGATCCGAAAACTTTGTATCATTATTAATACATTTTTTCCCAAATACTTCCTCCATATTTAACTCCAAACGGTACCAAAGTTTAAATATCTTAGATTAGATGAATATCAAATACCTGGTTTCAAGTGAACCAATCATCGTTTCTGAATACTCAAAGGGAAAATTAGTTTGGAAAAGTATTTCTATCCATTTTTCTCGTAAACGGTTACAGAAATCGCTTTAAAAATGGTTTCATTTGTTTCCCTACGTCAAGGAACCTATATAACGAGTACCTGCAAGCAAATGGACTCGAAAATGTAAGCGTTCCGATTTATTCGCGCAAATTTTGCTCCAAAAACCATGTTCCAGTAAACGGATTCAGCTGGTTAATGAACTTGGCCTTTCAAATGAGAAGAAAGATTTTTGTACCAAATGTCATCAAAATCGGACCATTTTTGAGCCGATGAGGAACTTGTTAAAAATTCAAACCCCACTGAAAGTACATAAATATTTGAATATAAAAAAAAACCTTTCTGTTTTTACGAAGCGAGTGTTTCCATTCTAAACGGATTGTCCGAGCCAAATTTCAAATTGTGTCAAGTGGTTCGGGATATTATTAACTCGGATGGACCATCACCAGGGCGTAAACTCTATGAGGGACGAAATCGCCGTTTACTTCTAGTAATTCAAGGTCTGCCATCATAGTTGAAATTAACCTCAATTAAAAATAATACTATGAAAAGATACAGTATGGTAACAGCTGTTCTGTTATCGTCCCAGCAACGCATGCTGCCTAGGCTTGCCTGCTCTAACCAACTAAAACTTTAAACCCCCCTAAAAATATCTAAAAATTCGAATATCAAAAAAACCTTTCTTAGCGAGTGCCTTCGTTCTATTGGGAGTGTCCATGCCAAATTTCAAATTTTTCTGTCGATTGGTTTGGGCTGAGCGATGATAGATGAGTGAGTGAGTGAGTGGTATTTGACAAATATATAGTAGATAAAATACTAGGAATCAAACCTTTCAAATGCTATAAAATTTTATTCATGACCTCCAATAGACTTTAAAAAAACATTTAAATTTCCGTTCTGTGTCGATTAGTACCAAATTACCCCTTTCATCTAACCCTTAGCCAATCCCATTTAACATAATAAGCTCCGAGCACATTAAAACATGTTCATTTGTTGTCTTCATCATCACAACATATATTGTTTATCACGCTATCTTCTTTAGTAATTACATTCATTATACATATAGGTTGACAAAACGTGATTGCATGGCAGTTGTAAATATAAATAATTTGTTTTCTTGTAGAAACCGGATTTTGGACAAATAAAAACTAAGCAATGCCATTCCCATGAGATACATCTGGAGTGTCTAGGAGCTTATATATTTATCTGTTGACCGTTTGAACTTATTTTTTTCTCGATCCTAGAAATAATCAGGCTGGCTACCATTTAGAAGCTGATGCCATCAATACCATCTTTGATATAATTTAATAATGTCATCACCCACCCTAGACGTTCATCATAAAAATCTTAAAAATATCAAATTTTCCATGGAAAAAACTATTTTGTATTCGAGCAATTGTTCCGTTTTACTATCAAGTTATTTATTTACAGGTTTTATTACATGTACACTTTATTTTGTATTCTGTAATGTGATAATAACGCCACAGGTGCCTCTAGTTGTCAGCCGAATATGTTTCTTTGTTAGGAAGTATTCTTAGGATGACCTGAGATAGCTTTTCCCATCCAATCGCCCCCTGCGGCTTTACACAGTAAAATAGTTATGCAAAATCGCAAAAAGTCGGGCTTAATATAAGTACATTTCATGTGTTTCAGAAAATAAAAAATCAGCTGCCCTAGAGAGGTAGCAGAGACGAGCACCAATGGTTCAAGCCCATGTGTGCCGGGAAGGTAAGAGGAAGCTGCCCTAAAGAAGAAGCTAAGAGGAGCGCCTATGGCTTAAGCCCATGTGTGCCGGGAAGCACACGTACAGGGGAAGCCCATGTGTGCCGGGAAGGTAAGAGGTAGCTGCCCTAAAGAAGAAGCTAAGAGGAGCGCCTATGGCTTAAGCCCATGTGTGCCGGGAAGCACACGTACAGGGGAAGCCCATGTGTGCCGGGAAGGTAAGAGGCAGCTGCCCTAAAGAAGAAGCTAAAAGGAGCGCATATGGCTTAAGCCCATGTGTGCCGGGAAGCACACGTACAGGAGAAGCCCATGTGTGCAGGGAAGGTTAGAGGAAGCTGCTCTAAAGAGGAAGCTAAGAGGAGCGCCTAAGGCCTAAGCCCACTTGTGCCGGGACGCCCATGTGTGCCGGGAAGCAAACGTACAGGGGAAGCCCATGTGTGCTGTGAAGGTAAGAGGAAGCTGCTATAAAGAGGAAGCTATGAGGAGCGCTTATGGCTTAATCAAATGTGTAGGGGGAGCATACGTGCAGGGGAAGCCCATATGTTGCCCTAGAGAGGAATCAAGGAGGAGCACCTATAGTTCAAGCCCCTGTGTTTCAATTAGGGAAGAAGTGGCTGTCCTAGAGAGCAAGCAGTGAAGCAAAGGCACAAGCTGCTGAACCAAAGGTACAAGCTCATATGTGCCGGGAAGGGAAGAACGTATTGCCCAGAAGAAGCAGCAACGAGCACCTATGTCCGAAGCCCTTATATGCCTGGGAGTGAACGGACACACCCTGAATTCCACCCGAAATTTGTAATAACAGCCTTTGGGATATGTTTCATAAATCTAGTCTCGTAAAGGGTACGTGTTCCTATACCACCGTCTTCTCTCTCCCGTTTCCCTTTACGACGGCGTTTAACTTTGGTAAGCAACGACAACATTGCTAATGTTGCTTGGTATTTTTATACTCTGTCCTTGATTTGTAATCGTGGCACCAGCGTCTAGCGAAATGTGCTTGGAGAAAGTTTAAATTAAACTGGTTTTAAGAAGAGCTCCGCCTAATTCTTGTATTTTTTATATTGTTATTAAGTAATTATTTTAAATATTTCCTGGTCTGTTTCATATATCCGAAAACGACTTGACTTATATAGAATAAACTGTCTGCGGGTGCGAAAGTGTCCACATTTCATGATCACTGGGTAAAATTATAAACCTAATTAAAATCAGTGCGTTGTTACGGTATTGATATAATTTTATGTTTTTTATCTGTTTATACGCTTTGTTAAATAAAATGTTTTCTAATAATTATAATTTTAACGTTGATGTAGAACGTTTTTCGCCTATGTTGCGGAACTCTATAAATTAAATAAATAAATGATAATTATAATTTTTTGTCTACATATACATAACTGATTTAAAGATTATATAGTTATGGTTTTTTTGTCATATGCTTCGTGAAATAAGATATCCTGTAATATTTAGAATATGTTGTTTTCTTGCACATAGAAGATTTAAATATTATATCATGGTATGCTTCTTCTTTGACGTATTTATGTTGTTTTCATGTGCATAGATGATTGAAATATTAATATCAAGCGTACCATGATATTATAATATTTTAATCATCTAAATTAAATTGTTTCTGGGCAATGAAAGGCTATGTAATATTAAGAATAATTCACGCGCTTGTATTTTTTCTTTCTTTTTTTATAATTTATTTATGAGCACCCCGCATTGACAGCGTTTCGCCCAGGTACACATATAAAATAGAAATACATAACAACAACAAAGTAGTTACAATATTACATAATTACAAATCCAATTACATTATTGTGTGTATCAATCTAATTATACAATTAAGTTTGTGAATAACAGACAGCTAAAAGTAAAATTAACTAGTAAAAAACAATACATTTTTAAGAAAAACTTATAATTATAAAGGAAACGAAGAAAATAGTTCCTATGTACAATATGACTATATATAATCGCAACAGTTTCTATTTACAATATAGGTTCTATGCATAATATGACAACATACATAAGAACAATAGCCCCATGTACAATCAATAGGAAGGATCCTATGTAAAATAATGATGAATAAATGAATATATTACGTCATGAGTGATGTTTATTAAAAAAAAAAAAAAAAAACTTTCAAAGGCGATGTTAAAAGCATAGTTTGGGTCGTCTAGACAATCAAAGACAATGAATTAAGAAAATTAAGTGCTTGTTGGCAAGTAGTTAATTGTGGGTTCTTTTTGTACAATGATGTTAAACTTAAAAGTTCACAAAAATTGTAGTGTAAAGTATCTGACATTTTAGTTCTGTGTATTTGAACTATAAGGGATTGTTAAGTGTTAGCGTTGTACTGTTATAGTTCCATTACACTGTCTAACTGTTGTTCCATTGGTTTAAATCGTTTTAACCCTGGATTGACACTGCCATTGACATCTACGTTAATGGCACCGTGGGGAGACTCGTTAACGTTTAACACATTTTGGTGATCGGTGTGCACAGCTCTTCTACACACAGAAAATTGAGTTTTCGTCATCCTAAATGTTTTCTGTTAAAAAATAAACATTTCACATGTAACGAATGATGTTGAAGGTCCATCAGGAGTTGATTCATCTTCCAAAACAACAAGCATCAGTGTCTTCAGTGGTTTTGGTAGGTTCACCAGTTGGGTACTAACTGCCACATGAACTTTCACCAGTTGGTAGTCCAAATCAAAGGGAACATCTTTCCTTCAGGCCATTTTGTCACTTGGAAAGCCGCAACATGAAAGTAATCGACCTGTGAAGATTTATCAGATGAGCGAAAAAGACATACGTTAACTACACCGTGGGGTAAAAAATACCCCATAGACAACTCGCGACCTTCCCATGCTGCGATTAGCAGACAACTGACGTTGTTTATATTAGGTCAAACCAGATAATACACTTCCGATTATTTAGGAAGAAGGAGGGAATCTCTATGCTTTACAGAATTTAAGAAACACGCCATAGAACAAAGTGTGGGATATTTTTCACCCCACAGTGTCAATCCAGGGTTAATTAAGAGCAATTGTCTCAGTTGTTTTTTTTTAGCTTAGGAGCGAGGTCATCTCAGTGATAGAGCACTGGACAAATATGCTGCATGACCTGAGTTCAAAGCTCGAGCGCACTAAAGATTTCATCTTCTAGTGTCTTCGTTCGTGGGTTGGATTCGGGTCCCAGACCGCCTCTAGGCCCTCCAAGCCTTTAATTAATTTAATTATGGGTACCTGTAAGGGGGGGGATCAGGTGAACGGAGCATAGTATGACCTCACTATGTCCACTATGTGTGCCCTATGGTCAAGAATCAGATATTTCCCCTACAGTATCTGCACCTCTGGGCCCTCGTGGCCTGTTACAGGACTGATATTTTGTTTTGATTTATTTATTTTTTTATTGTAGCTTATACTTGCTACCTTATTCTTATTGCTTGGTCATAGATAATATTTTGTCATGTGTCGTGAGAATTATTATAAAATGTCCACCTCTTTTACTGAAATGTTTCTCCAATATATTTTCAGCAAAAAGAAAAATAAGAGAATTAGGGTTTGGTATTCCATGATATGAAAAAAAAAAAAAAAAAATTAGACCCACCATAACAAATACGTAATCAAGAAAATATCACGTTTCAGTCGTATTGACCGACTCTGCCTGCGTGTTATGTTACCTAACAGGTCGTCTTGTTTGTAACAATCGTTCTGACAGCCTATCTAAGGCAATAAACAAAGCTACACCTCTCTCTTCAGGGAGCAGATTAACTATATTGCAAATTGGGACGTGGAGATAGCGCAATAGGCAATCGTCTTGTCTGGTGTTTTCTTGTACTCACATTGCACATTACAAGATGGTTTTTATGCTGCAAACAAACATTTACAATTTCACAGTTACTTGAGAGCTACGGATCTGTTTAAAAAAACATAATAACTTCCATTAAACAGAAAAAAAAACTATCAAATATTAAAATACGAAACATTTTAATTAACTTTATTTTTTATTTACTTTGATTATATTATCTCTGATTCTAATTTTACTTAGTATATTTTATTTTTAAAACATTATATTGGGTCTCCCGTAGTCTAGTGGCTATCGCGCTGGATTCATAAGCGGGAGATGGTGGGTTCGATTCCCACCTCCGGTAGGAATTTTCTCATCTCAGGGCTCGCTGGGAAAATTCCTCGCTGCACCCTGGTTGTCGGGGCTAAGGACCTAGATGTAGATGCGCCGTAAAAAAAAAAGAAAAAAAAAAAAAAAAAAAAAAAAAAAAAAAAAAAAAAAAAAAAAAAAAGTTATATTATGCGGGGGTCTCCCGTGGTCTAGTGGCTAGCGCCTTAGATTCATAAGCGGGAGATGGTGGGTTCGATCCCCACCGGCAGCAGGAATGTTCTCATCCCACGGCTCGTTGGGAAAATTCGTCGCTGCACCCTGGATGTCGGCGCTAATGGCCTAGATGTTGAAGCGCCTTAAAAAGAAAAATAATAATAAAAAAATAAAATAAAAATATTTTACGCGAGAAATGTAAGACAGCATTATCGATGTTAGACATATTCTAGTGGACTGACCAGCAATATAAGATGGTAGGGAGCGACACAAACTCCTAAATGCCCTTAAGGACCTGTTATCGAAAGGAAATTCCTCTGTAAAAAAAACAAAAACAAAAAAAAAACAACAAAATAATAATAATAGTTTACTTGAAATCCTAAACTTTATAACTAAAACAAATTTTATAAGGTAATTTTAGCATTAGTAGAGTTAGAAGTTAAGTAAGGTCTAGCTAAATTAGTCTTATACTCTTTTAAAAAATATCCTTATTAAAATGGTTTCATAATTTGTTAAAAATGAAACAATTTTTCATAGTGCTAATTATTTTATTATTAGGAATCCAGAAAAAAAAACAATTTATTTTATTTGTTTTGGTTAATAGATTTTTAGTATTGCCTTTATTCGCAGTAACTGTACGGTAATATTTTTCAAAAACTCTCCCGACCTCCCACCTAGTATTTTCCCATGCCCCTTGTGTATCCTTCCATTAACACCTTTCTCTCCTTTCCTGTCATAAAATGTCATAAACAGGCCTTTGATCCCTACCGACCTCCCCCACCTGGTTTGTTTCCCTTTCATTTACCCTAGTAGATCCCTTTTTTCTTAGACACTTCCACAATGGTTACTTAACTGTCAACATTGGTCTTCCTCTGCCTCCAGGCATTTCCATAGGTATGTAGTATCTTATTTGTTTGTAATAATTCATTTATGTTACTATTAGCACCTATTTACTTATATACTTATATAAACTTCAATATAATAGCCTTTTTTCTTCCTTTTTTTGTTATGTTTCTTTTGATTTTCATTCTACTCATTCTAAGAATTTTAGACCAAATTGATCTTTTATAATAAGTTAAGTGTATTTATAGTTCTGTTACTTATCTCAATTATGAACTTTTTTTTTTTTTTT
Organism: Gonocerus acuteangulatus; assembly: GCA_946811695.1. Lineage (NCBI taxonomy): Eukaryota > Metazoa > Arthropoda > Insecta > Hemiptera > Coreidae > Gonocerus > Gonocerus acuteangulatus. Next base: position 29,574,869 of record OX328127.1, read on the forward strand.
TTTTTTTTTTTTTTTTTTTTTTTTTTTTAATTAATTTCTGTTTTTCTTGTCATTTTAGCTGACGAAGGCTACCAATGAGTAGCCGAAACGTCCAAAATATAGATTTTTTTAACAAAAATCATAGAGGTTTCTTTAGCCGAATCCCAACCATTCCATCTTTACTTTTCCAGGTTTTGTATTTTGTTTAGTCATTAATTTCAACAAATATCACTCTGTTGAAATTAATTTCACATTGGTTTCACTCCCACGACCCTGGTTGATTTTGTATTTTTGAAGATTTTGAAATTGAAACTTTTTTTTATATTCTCCAAATTTATTTACATTTGGCAAATTCTAATTGTTGATTAGTGGTCTGTATAAGAAAAATATATTGTAAAATTGAAGCATAAACTTAAAAGTTTGAATACCATGAAAATTATTCGAGAAATGATGTATTCTGTTATGTTTAAGATTTAACAATGTTTGAAAAAGTCCGTCACGCAGGAGCTGCATAACTAAGCAGTTTCCTCAGAATTTGGGTAGTGTAGACTGCTTTCCAGAACAATTTGCTTAAAATATCCTACATAAATAAAATAAAAACATGAATAGTTCTCTTTTAATTTTGTAATGAGTAACTGATAAATTATTAATTTGCTTCCAGAGTTATGTTTACACATGCTACCTACTACACTACGTAATAAAAACAAAATCCTCATATTATCGTATTTTGATCTAAGGCAGGAACAGGATACAGTCCCTCTAGCGCTCATTGTGGCGCCTTTGTGAACCTATGTCTGGCTGGCTTTTCTATTGAAATATATTACAAAGTAAACCCCCCCTTTCCGATTGACCGATTCAGCTCATTTTTACAACACTTCTTTCTCACGAGTTACCCACGACGTATACCGCGTTTCGTTACAATACAGCAGAAATTACAACCAGTATGAGTATATTAGTAATTTGGGTCCAGAGTAAACCCCCCTCCTAATGAACCGATTTAGTTTATTTTTACAACACATATTTACCTGTAGATTACCACTACGAATACGGAGTTTCGTCGAAATATACCAAAAATCACGGTTGATAGTGGCGAATTGGTATTGTGGGTCTGGAGTAAACCCCCCTCCTAATGAACCGATTTAGTTTATTTTTACAACACATATTTACCTGTAGATTACCACTATGAATACCGAGTTTCGTCGAAATATACCTAAAATCACGGCTGGTAGTGGCGAATTGGTGGAACCAATTTAGTTCATTTTTATATCTCACTTTTCTCTCTATATTACCAGTACGAATACCAAGTTTCGTTGAAATATAAAAAATATTACGGCTGAAATGGTCAAATTAGTGTTTTGGGTTCGGGGTAAACCCCCCCTTCCGGTGGACCGATTTTGGTGGTTAATCGTTTGCTAATTGAATGCTGTATACCAAGTTTCGTGACGAAAAAACAAAAACTCTGGCCGCTATCGTGTTAACAGACACACACACACACACACACACATATATATATATATATATATATATATATATATATATAGATATATATAAATTTTAACGGAGGTCATTTTCGGTGTCTACTAGGTAGGATCGATAAAGATTTGAAGAAATTTTTCAAAAATTCCGTCATGAGTCCAACCTCAATAGCTACTTTCCTTCGGAGGAAAGTGCTAATATAATAAAAACGATCCACGCGTTTTTTTTATTGTATTTCTTTAAACCGAGTAGGTTTTTGAAGTGCAGGGTCAGGTCCACCGTGAGAGAGAGGTAAATTGAATGTTGTGACCAACATTTCAAGCCTTCTATAGACAGTAATCAAGAAGTGAAAAAGAACTTTTTATTTCCCAAACTATCAGTAAGAGTTACCTAATGATCCTTACTTTCAGATCATGAACAATGTACTCAACGAAAAATACTTCTCAAAAAGTGGATTTCATTGCTGCTTAAATAAACGAAAATCACGAGGAATGAATCTACTCTGATTTTTAGCACTTTCCTCCGAAGGAAAGTAGCTATTGAGGTTGGACTCATGACGGAATTTTTGAAAAATTTCTTCAAATCTTTATCGATCCTACCTAGTAGACACCGAAAATGACCCCCGTTAAAATTTATATATATCTATATATATATATATATATATATATATATATATATATATATATATATATGTGTCTGTTAACACGATAGCGGCCAGAGTTTTTGTTTTTTCGTCACGAAACTTGGTGTATAGCATTCAATTAGCAAACGATTGAACGAGTTCGTAAACCACCAAAGTCGGTCCACCGGAAGGGGGGGTTTACCCCGAACCCAAAACACTAATTTGACTATGTCAGCCGTAATATTTGTTATATTTCAACGAAACTCAGTACTCGTAGTGGGAATCTACAGGTAAATATGTGTTGTAAAAATGAACTAAATCGGTTCATTAGAAGGGGGGGGGGGGGTTTACTCCGGACCCACAATACCAATTCGCCACTACCAGCCGTGATTTTTGGTAAATTTCGACGAAACTCGGTATTCGTAGTGGTAATCCACAGGTAAATATGTGATGTAAAAATAAACTAAATCGGTTCATTAGGAGGGGGGGTTTACTCCGTACCCACAATACTAATTCGCCACTACCAGCCGTGATTTTTGGTATATTTCGACGAAACTCGGTATTCGTAGTGGTAATCTACAGGTAAATATGTGTTGTAAAAATAAACTAAATCGGTTCATTAGAAGGGGGGGTTTACTCCGGACCCAAATTCCTAATATACTCATACCGGTCGTAATTTCTGCTGTATTGTAACGAAACGCGGTATACGTCGTGGGTAACTAATGAGAAAGAAGTGTTGTAAAAATGAGCTGAATCGGTCATTCGGAAAGCGGGGGTTTAATTTGTAATATATTTCAATAGGAAAACCCGCCAGACGTAGGTTCACAAAGCCGCCGCAAGGAGCGCTTTCTACCACTAGAGTGACTGTATCCTGTTCCTGCCTTAGATCAAAATACGATAATATGAGGTTTTTTGTATTTATTACGTAGTGTAATAGGTACCATGTGTAAACATAACTCTGGAAGTAAATTAATAATTGATCAGTTACTCATTACAAATTTAAAAGAAAACTATTCATGTTTTTATTTTATTTATGTAGAATATTTTAAGCAAATTGTTCTGGAAAGCAGTCTACACTACTCAAATTCTGAGGAAAGTGCTTAGTTATGCAGCTCCCGCGTGACGGACTTTTATTATATTTGCAATGGTTCAAATAGGTAGCCAGTAATATAAATTAACGTAAGCCTTCAATTTGGTGGCCAAACAATGGCCCTACTTTTACTACTACAAGCAGATACAATGTGAACAAAGCAAATTGGCCATTATTTAAAGATGAAATTTCACTAGCCATTAGTCGATCGAGTGTAGCTACTATAAATCAATTTAATAATTTAGTAATCAATTGTGCAGACATTACTATACCGAAGACCACTCCCAAATACAGTAAAACCCCGGCTCCTTGGTGGAATGAAGAGTGTAAAAAATCTGTATTAGAACGAAAAAGGGCACTTCGACTGTTTCGTAGGAACCCTTCAGAAATTAATCTCATAAATTATAAAAAGAAGAAAGCTAGAGCACAGTGGGTAATCAAGAGCAGTAAACGTCAATCTTGGAAAGACTTTTTAACAGAACTAAATGTAAATACTCCAGCACACACAATATGGACAACAATAAACAGAATACTGCACCGAAGATACAAACAACCCATTACTGCACTACAGTACAACAACTCACTGACAACTGATGTTCCTCTGATGTGTAATTTGCTGGGCTCACATTTCAGTAAAGTTTCTAGTTCCCGAAATTACACTGATGAGTTTCAACAGTACAAAGACTCAAGAGAAACTATACCTTTACTCATCAATACCGTTTACAACCACCCTTTAAACGACTTATTTACATACCATGAACTAAAACTTGCACTGACTAACTTACCCAATACTGCTCCAGGAAAAGACCTAATATGTTACCAAATGCTAAAGAACTTACCAGACTGTGCTCTTAGCGCTCTTCTAACTATTTTCAATACAATTTATGAATCCGGAACCTACCCTGATTCTTGGAGGGAATCTATTGTGATACCTATTTTAAAACAAGGGAAAGATGCAACCTCCCCATCAAGTTTTCGCCCTGTTTCTTTGACCAGCTGTGTCTGCAAACTATTTGAGAAAATGCTTACTAGAAGGTTACAGTGGTTTTTGGATAAATTTGAGCTACTATCGCCTTTTCAATGTGGTTTCAGGAAACAGCATTCTACCACACACCACTTAACCAGACTAGAAAATGACATTCTCAATGCATTTTTAAATAAGAATTTCCTTGTTGCTGTAGCCTTAGATGTGGAAAAGGCATATGACACAGTTTGGAGGCGATTAATTCTAACCAAATTAACTGAATGGGGAATACAGGGAAACATGCTGAGGTTTATATATAATTACCTGCACAATAGATCCTTCCAGGTCAGGATTGGATCGGAATTATCTGAGGGGTTCTTACAAGAAAATGGTGTTCCACAAGGGGGAGTTCTCAGTACCACGCTCTTCAATATAGCAATGAACTCTGTCTGTGAGTTCATACCTCAGGACGTGAGTTATTGTTTATTTGCAGACGATGTATTAATTTATCATGCCTCGTGCAATTATGAAACAGCCTGCAATAAAATACAGCTGGCATTGGAGAAATTACACCATTGGGAGAACAATACAGGGTTCAGGTTTTCAAATGAAAAGTCTAGATGTATTGTGTTCACAAAGAAAAGACGCTGTGAAGATCCTAACCTCGTTTTACACAACTCTACTATACATAACACCGACAACATCAAAATTCTAGGGCTGACATTTGATAAGAAGCTAACTTGGATTCCCCACTTAAAAGATCTTGTCCTTAGATGCAAGAGATCATTGAATCTACTAAGAATTCTAAGCAACACTAAGTGGGGAGCGGACAGATGCTCTATGCTCAAGTTTTACCGTGCCTATACCAGGTCAATACTGGACTACGGCTGTGTAGCATACTCATCGGCCCGCGACAGTGCTCTTAAAATGTTAGACCCTATCCACAATACAGGACTTCGCCTGGCAACGGGAGCGTTCAGGTCTAGTCCAATAAGCAGTATTTATGTAGAAGCAGGGGAATTACCATTAGCATACAGAAGGAAGACGTTATGCATAAAGTACGTCCTAAAACATAAATGTTTGAATTTCGCCTGCACGAATACAGTTCTCAATAACCCCTTCTACAATAAATATATGCAAGAGTGTACTAGACCAAGACCTCTCATTGTCAGGTATGACGATTACATCAAAGACATACCTACTACCAATACATCATTACTTACGAAGACATTACTCGAAATACCCCCTTGGCAAATACGAAATTTAACAATAGACACAACATTGACGAACTACAAAAAATCCGACGAGACATCAAGACACGTTTACAAATCATGTTTCCAAGAAATACTTAACGGGAACCCTGACAGCCTCTTTTCTTTCAGTGATGGCTCTCGGACTGAGGTAGGAACTGGTGCTGCTGCAATAATCGAAGGAAAGGTTTTCAAACAGAAACTAGCAAGAGTATCTAGTTCATATTCTGCTGAGTTGCAGGCAATGTTGTTAGCTTTGTACAATATAAAGGATACTCAAAAGAAAAAAGTGATTTTGTTTACAGACTCTTTGAGCTCACTACAAACGATACATAATACATTCAATGCACACCCTTTGGCAACCAAAATTTTAAATGAAATTATTCGATTACAAAATTTAAACAAACACGTAACACTGGTATGGCTACCGGGGCACGTAGACATTAAACAAAGCACAGACGTTGACATACAAGCCAAATTAGCAACCACACTACAGAACATAACAACAAGTGAAACAATTTACGAGGACCTAACGACATATTATAGCAACCAAATACTTATTCAGTGGCAGACAGCATGGCACAACACTAACGACAATAAACTACGACAGATTAAACAAACAGTGGTAGAATGGCCATCCAGCAGAAGAGGAAACCTGAGAGAAGAGGTAGTTCTAACTCGACTCAGAATTGGCCATTCTCTACTTACTCACGGACACCTAATGACTAGACATGACGCACCAACATGTAGACAATGTAACCAACTCTTAACTATAAGACATATACTTACAGACTGTCGAAGAAGAGAACAATTAAACATACCCACTGACCTTACAGAACTCTTGTCCGATGGTAGCCATTATTTGAATCAGGTATTTAAATATTTACAAACAATACATACATATCACACAATTTAACGAACTCATGAAAATGTTAACTCTGTCATTTTTTTTTATAACTTCCTTACTTTTATTTTATTTTATTTTTTAATTTATTTTATATTTTTTATTTTATTTTTGGCTTTTAAATCTATTTGATACTTTTTCTGAAATTATATTTATTTCCTTTATGTTATAATTATGCATTATAATTTATTTAATAATATTATCTTTTTGTTCAAAGCTGACGTTTCCATATATACTTACTACTTTGCTAGTCGCCTCCGTTGCGATCAAGCAGTAAATAAATAAATAAATAAACAATTTGGTGGGATTATAATATAATTATTATTGTATTATATCAAACATGACAGTTTTCCCAAGTTGTCTTTTTCAAACTAATTTAATTAGGAGGCTGTTTAAAAGATATTGCAGTTAATTATCGGCCTACTTGTTCTTCTGGATTGGAATTCGTTAAGGGGGTCCAGAAGTTACGGCAGTCTCGAGAGATTTTCGCTTTCTGAAATGGGTCGTACCCAACAAAAACAAGCAGACCCTAACCTGGTAATCTTAAGGCCGGTGCATTTAGCCACAAAATGTTGTATATATTTTCCTTCAATACTGGTCTTTCCTTAAACCTACACAAATCGGTCACCTGTCAGTTTAAATATTTATATAATACATTATATTAGTTGTTGATTTTAAAATGTACTCGTTCTTGAAGGAGGCGAGGCAAGTAGATGTATCAGGAATCATAGCATAATGGAAGATTTTCCAAGTACTTTCATACGTGTTGGAGATTGTTGGAGATGGTGGGAGTTCATAATCAGGGTCAAAAAAATAGACACCAAACTTCAACTGGAAAACAGTTTTCACACTGTAGGCATTTCGAGGCAATGACTCATTCTGAGTGATCTGATTATAGAATATGGTCTACTATGGAACAAGTCTTCCTGGTCGACTGTAGGAAAAACGTTTACAACCAAGAAATCTTGCATGAGGGCAGACTAGATACAGCCAGAGCACTAAGGATAAAGCATTGCCTAGAAAAGCCTCTAATATATTAATTTTTCAAGTGGAGATAGATGAAAACTCTGTTGAACCTTAAAATACGTTCATGGGCTTCTGGGTACAATTTTGATAATTTTTGTGATGTGGGAAATCAAAGCTATATACAAAACTATTTTTGAGAAAAAAGGAAAAACTAGAATTGTTGATTGATTTCATGTTGACGGTTACTTCATGTGTTGTGTTTGGAGCTGAGGAAGTATTAGAAAAAAAATACAGACAAGAAATGTTTTGAGATTTTCGTAAATTGATGTATATATATATATATATGTGTGTGTATATATGCATATAAACAAATATATAGTTCATGCCAGCCTCGCATCACGGTCCTTGGCCAGTGCCTTCATGATCACCAAAGAGCCCGTGTCCTCTTTGTCTTCCACTTGGCCTAGCTTCAAAAACTTCCTTGGTCCCCTATCTTCCTCCATTCGGCAAAGGTGGCGAAACTATTTCAAGTGCCTCTTTTTAAGTGCTTCGTTTACTGTTGAAACTCTCAGGTCTTCTCTTATTCGCTGATTTCTGACCAGATCTCTTCTGGTTCGGCCATCCACTTTGCGTATTAAGCGGGACCCACTTTTCGCTTCCATAGAACAGCTTGGCCGTTTTCTCTTCCTAGCGATTGAATTGGATAGTTGGCAGTAAACATTATTAGCTTTCCTGATCCTGTTTGAACCTTCCCCATCAATCTTCCCATTCCTTCTGATGACTGTACCTTGGTAGTTGTACTCCTCTGTCTTCTCTAGGGTTTCTCCTCTGCATCGGATCTCCTCATTTTCTTCATTTCGTCCTATACACATTACCTTGCTCTTACTTTCATTGAGCATCGTTCCTTTTCTATCCAGCTCACCTTCCAACCCTACGATTGCGGGCTGCAGGTCTTCTGAGTCTGTAAACAGAACATTCTATTTTAATATCTGGTAGATTTCTATATATAAAATCTTTGTATACCTTGACCTTTTATAGGTTCTTCCTATGAGATAGTACTCCTGCAGCGGAGTGAGTTTTCGTAAGATATTGCATACATAAAGATCATATAATAAAAGAGTTTTTTTGTAAGGCATGCAGCAGAAGTAAGGCCGGTCCTTGGCAGTTTATAATGGAACAACTCGCTTAAATGGTACCATCTGAAACCCGTTCCTGAAGGCGTTCCCTCTTACAGTCCAGTTTTCGTTTAGTATCAAATACCCCTTTATATAACATGTATTAAAATATAACTCATTAATTTTCCAGGCTAAAAAAAGTATCTGTAATTTTTTGCGGATGAATTCCTTTAATATATTTCCTTTAACTTCTCAATTGAAACGGATAACTTTTTAGAGCGTTTAGCAAGAAATGATCTTAGTTTTTATAAAGCTAACTTTCTTATTTATTATATTATTCAGTGATTCTCCTCACAGATTTGGTGATTAAATCTTTAAAGACATTTATTAATAGAATCTTGGGGTCTCCCCGTGGTCTAGCGGCTAACTCCTTAGATTCATATGCGGGAGATAGTGAGTTCAATCCCCACTAATGGCAGACATTTTCTCATCTCACGGCTCGTTGGGAAATTTCCTCACTTTTTTATTGGAATAATTAAAATTTCTGATTCATTTGTTTATTATTCAAGGCTAAAAAGTGAATGAGTATGATTCGTTGCACAAACTACGTGCAAGCAATAACATCAATGACGTAGCTATTTTCATTCATTCGAACACTCCTTTCATATTCAAAACTGAACGCTTGTTCCAACGTCCTCGGCCGTCAGTTTATTGGTTATAGTTTGCGTAAGCAGTAGTGCATTCTGTTTACCCTAACCTCCATCCCCAGCTTTGTCAGTCTTCTATCAATGGTCAGCACGATATGGGCAATCTCCAAGCCGTTGAATGAACTCGGAGAGCTGAACGTGAGGGTATGAGAGGTCAGTTTTGAACTCATTGTAGCCAATAATTGGGGGCTGTGTTTTCATGGCTGCTGTTCTATTCTCATTTAATTTAATATCTTTCAGGCAATCAGCCGAAAAAAAGAAAACAACTCATACGATTATATCCTAAGTAGGGCGAGGTCTCGAAAAGTGTAAGGACTTTTTTCAATGCGAATTGGCTATTATAATCAAATCGGTATGTTAAAATCGTATCAGTAATTTGCCTTGAACCATCTGATTAACAATCTCCCAATTACTTGTGTTTACGCACAAAAATGTTTACGTTCACCTAAACTAAGAGAGATAGCAGGAGGAATGGTTGCCTCCATGTTAATTTTGATTTCCTAAGATCAGAAGTGACATGTAGTCTTTAGTTTTTATACCGAAAATAGTTTTAATTCTTTTTTCTCCTCGGTTGCTATGACTGCAAGGATTGTCACTATTCTCAATCTGTTATTTCTCCTAAACGGAAAACACGGTATGGGGGGTTATTAGTGCTTATAAAGCAATTATTATGCAAACTTTTTACATTCGTTCTTCCTATTTGAAATATATCAGAGGAACAGCTAAAGCTAAACCTAAAACTGAGCACAATACAATGGCGGGCTCCCGATTTGATTCACCACAAAACTCGGTATGTAGCATTCCAATAAAAATGTTTAGATTGATTAGCAAAATTGGTCCAATTGAAGGGAGGTTTACTCGGATCCCAAATTATTAATATTCCTGGAACGACTGTAATTTAATTTTAAAAATTGAAAAATTAATTGTGGTTTACTCCAGAAAAAAATGTTAATAGTACTAAACAATTATAATTACGTCTGCTGTTTATAGACTGCTGCATTAGGAAGATAAGCAAATCCCTCCGAGAGGGTGCATTTGAAGAATGGGCATCCTACAAAGGGCTCATACACTCCAAAAGCGAACAAATTCATGACTGAAAACCATTTTTTGGCAGGCTCGGAATGGACCAATGCAATTAAACTAAATGTAAATTATGCACCTCTTTGTGAAGTGCCAGGTGTAAGTGGAATTTTGGGTGAAGTAGGGCCACTCTGCCGCAAGAAAGATTGAAACACCAGCACATGTGCTGGGAAAGTCTCTACAACTGCCTTCTCGGCACCAGGCGGCACCAAAATGTCAAAAGAGAAATCAAAAACCTTCGGGAAAAAATGAACTGGTCGGAAAGTTTGGACGAGGTTTACTGCATCGAATCGGAGGGTTCAAGTAGATTTATAGTTATTTTGGCATTTCCTATGGAAGTAGAGAAGCCCTAATAGTGGACCCCAGAGTGAGAAACGTATGCAATGATCTTGACCAGGCCTCAAAAGTGGCAATCTATGAGAAATGGATCCCTTACCCAAAAGAGGTCTTTGGTTCGGGGTAAGAGGTGCCATTCCGAGGACTTCAGCAGCATTCTTCGAAGAATGTCAAATATAATTTGAATATTTGCCCAAACTGTCAGAGTCCATTATTGTAGACTCGTTAGGAATCCTTCATTACCTTTTATACAAGTGACCTAATTGAAGATTCATATGAACGATCATAAGTGGGAAAAGATAATCTTGGATTTATCGATCTGTCTTATTTACGTATGAATTTTAGGACTCTTTTTTTTGAAAACCGTTGAATCTCCTTCTAGAAGTGATGAGTAAGCTGTGTTATAGCAACTCATTGACAATGGGCAGCATATCGTCGATACAAATACAAACTAACGAATATGAAAACCACCACTTTCAAGAGTGAGAATACTTTTATTTATTACTTTTGCTTTTAGGCAGTCAAATAGTAGGAAGATTGGACCTTATGAGAGTGGTTACATCCTCCTTTCACTGTGTGAACTTAGATTCGAGAGTTTGCCAACCATCAGTACAACAGCCATCAGTAAAGATTTAAAATGAAAAATGCGTTTTTTTCACATTCGATACTTTGCATTTGTATCGACAATATCATTAATAAATTGATTTCTCTCTTTAGTTTTGTTTATTCTCTATTTAAGAGTGGTTATTTTAAACACATGCTTCAGGAGCGTGGAGTAAAATAAACACCTTGCAGTAGAATGTGCCTAGCTTCTGTCACAGAAGTTCTGTGTGACTAAGTTTTTATTTTTCATTCTGCAACATATTCCCACAAGAATTACTCCTGCACAGTCTGATATTTGGTCATTGTCGTTACAAATCCAATTGACATGGGTTGGGCTTTGACTTTTAGATCGGGACGTTACACACCTCCTTGTCGTCATTTCTGCGGAGGTAGGTAGCTAAGATAAATGCTTAAAAAAATGTAGATCCATAGATAGTTATAAATTCTAAACTGACCCAATGGCTGATAATGATATACTCAAAACCTATATTTTCTGCCTGTTTAACCAATGGCCCGAGCTGATAGATCTAATCGACGAATACCCTACCTGCATGCTATAAATTATATCCAGAAGTATTTGTATTTGGGCCCGGGTGATATATAGCATCTGCCAATATATTTAAGGATTGGTGCTCTTGATTAACAAACCTATAATTAAACCCTTGCGTTTGGTGTTGGCGTTCGCTACAGTTTTCTTAGTAGAGTTTTTTGTGTGGTGGAGATAGTCGCTTCTCGATCTTTAGTTCCGTAATGTATTTGATATTATGTTTGTAAAATATATTTAGCGTGTTTATACCCCTCCCTACAGGCAGGAGAGCAAAACCCTCTTAAAGTGGTGAAAATTTTTTGACATTTCATAACTCATAGGTCACGCAATAAGAGATCGTAAAAATGTTTATATAAAGGAATGTGCTCACTGTAACAGTTTTTCGGCAAAAAACAAACGAAAATACGGCTTTGATTGAAGTACATTTATAGTAGTGTATAGAGGTCGGAAATCAATGAAACAATTTTCAAAGCGAAATATTTTACCGTTAATGAATAAAATGAGATTCAAAAATGGATTATTTTATTTTTATTTTGTTTGCTTGAAGAGCTTCGCAACAAGGGTGATCTGCTCAAAGAAAATTAATAATAAAAAATAAAAAGGAAATAATTCACATTTCAATTAATAATTAACATTAATTGTTCAAATTCATAAAAATATATACAAAACAAAATAAGTAGCAAATAATAAGTAGTAAAATAATAGTATAACTGAAATCATAATACACATTTATAAAATAATAAGTAAGATCTAAAGAAAAATAAAAACACAAAAAGTAGACAAATTGATCTAAAATTATTTTGAGATCAGAAATTTTGGCTTTGATTATAATTGTGCGTTACTTGCAATACAGCTATCTTTTGTTGTATATATTCGTTGAAAATGGATTATGGATCCTCAAAAATGACATAAGGACGTGAAAAAAATTAGTTACACATATTCACTTTTATTACATAATGATTTATATACACTTTTATTACATTAGAAGAAAACAATTTTGTATAGATTGGCTCTGTGGTGCTAGCACTTTTTGCACAGAGGTGGGGGCGTGTGTAAATCAGAAGTGGTGGCTGTTTTTGATGAGTGATGGTGGGGAGTATGACTCAGTGGTGGTGGCTGTTTTTGCTGAATGTTGGAGTGGAGTTTAACTCAGTGGTGGTGGCTATTTTTGCCGAATGGTGGCGCGGAGTTTAACTCAGTGGTTGAGCACTCTACTTCAGATCAGGAAGACCTGACTTCAAAACACTTACTTTCAGTTTCCTGTTGTGGTGCCTAAGACCTTGCTTCTCTTTGAAATTTCATTTTAATTCGTTTAATTTTTTCATATTTTTAAAGTAAGATTAAGACAAAACATTAGCTGTTTCTATTCTAGCCCTACAATTGAAACTAGGGATATGAACGGAAACTAGCTAAGATGACGCAGTTTCTACGAGTGGGACTTTTTTATTTATAGAAAAGCTATTAAAAGTTGTGTAATTATTAAATATATTTCGGAAAACGTTTTTGTAAACATTTCTTTTAATATCTAATTTAAGGTTTTTATTGGGAAACGTTGGGAATATAATTAAGTAGTTAATCACCATAAAATTAGATGACAGAAACCGGTCCGGGGATTTTGCTCTTTTCGATATGAGCTTTTTCTCCACATGGGAGAATGACTATTTCTCTTACTAATGAGAATTTTTTATTAATGCCCCAATTTCAGGCATTACCTCAGGCCGATAATAAATTAGTCAACCGAAATATTTCTTTAATTGTTGCGAATGGAATGTAACCTGGTCCTTAGAAAAGGCCAAATCGTACTTCAGATTCTAAATGTTGATCGTCTGATACAGAAATGTATTATCTTCTTATTTAAATTCTATCTACTGGAAGAAGAACGTTACGGGGTCCCCATGGTCTTGTGGCTATCGCCAACGATTCTCATTTAGGAGATGGGGGTTCGAGTCCTGTCAGCTGCAGGTTGAATTATTTTATCTTTGGGCCCGCAGAAGAAATTCCCTGCTCCACCATGTTTACGAAGGGTGGTGACCTATAGGTAGCCGGCGCTAAGGGCCTAGATGCGTACGTGCCGTAAAAAATGAAAAAAAAAAAGGACGTTACAATTGTCTGATAGTATAACGACCCGGAAGTGCTGACGAGAAATGTCCACGTTCCATTAAGAATAAAACCCTAATTTTTTTTTCGTGTTTAACGGCGTATCAACAATTAGGCTATTAACGCCAATAAAACCCTAAAAGCGTTAAAAGGCTTCCAGGTATATTTTTACAGTTATGTTGATGTGGAAATTCGTAAGAAATTACTTTCAAGCCGATATCATTGACCTTTTTTAATAAAAAGTGAAAAAAAGAAGATTTATTCTCGGCTTCTGAACTGAGTAATTTTGAAGATAAATAATTTTGAAAATCATTGTTGGCTCGTGAGGTATATTAATAAAACTACATTTTTTAAAATAAGAAAATGCATATTGTTTAGGCTTAGAATTCAATAGGGCGATGGGAGAAGTCCAGATATAGGTTGAAGAGTCCGAAGAGGACCTATACAGGGTTTCCCGCATTGTGATGTCAACTTTAGGGGTTTATTCTGCACCTCATTTGTATCAGGCTGTACCGTATGAAATGTCAAATTTTTTTAATTTGCGATTTAATACTTTCCCTTTTTTATTTCATTATTTACAAAAATCATTGTTATTCATATAGAATTAAAGCTCTTTTATTCCTATTATTTAATCAGTAACTTGCGTACTGTGTTGTGAGAACGATCCTCTGAGAAAAAAATAAAACTTAAATTATGATTTCAACGGAAATCCGTATTATTTTTCGTTATAAATTTAAGCTCGGTCATAGCGCTGCTGAGACGTGTATGAACATTAACACGGCGTTCGGGGAGGGAACGGAGAATGAACGAACTGTTTACCGGTGGTTTTCCAGGTTTCGAAGTGGAAATTTTGACCTTGACAACGAGGAGCGAGGAAGGCTAGAAACCAAGCTTGACAATGACCACCTGAAAAAGGGGGTTGGAGCTTGTCCCTCAAAAAGCACTAGGGAATATGCCAAAGAACTCGGAGTAGGAGCCACGACAGTTCCAAGACATTTGAAGGAAATCGGCAAGTCCAAAACTGACATTTCATACGGTACAGCCTGATAGTTAAGTGGCTCATAAATGAACTTTCTATCCAAACATGTAGCAGAGCTACCTACTTATATTTTTGTCTATTTTCCAAACTTTTATTTATTTTATTTTATGAAAAACTGTTTTCGGGATTTCTGAATAATATATCTGAATGATGGTAAATTATGAGCTAGTGAAATGCAATATTTACTTGGCTCTTAATTTAAATGGCAATATTTCAATAAAGGCATTTATTGGAAATTTAATGTAAATTCTTAAAAATTTGTCGTTATTTACAATAGATTATTCAGAAATCCAGAAAACGAAGTTTTTCATTATAAAAAGCAATAGTTTTGAAAATAGACAAACGTTTTAGTAGCTCTGCTACATATTGAGATAACTTAACTACAAATGAAGTGCAGAAAAAACCTTTATAGTTATGATATCTGAATACGGAACACTGTTTATATAATTTTAAGCAGTCACAAAAGAATATCCAAATAATAGGAGTCTAATCTGCTGTTCTAAACAAAAACCAAAAACCGTTTCCTTCCAGAAAGACGTCCGGGGTATCTTGGTTAAGAAGAGATAAAAAATAAATCGCACGAAAATAACCTTACTATATATCAAAAAATACTTTGGACAGCGAAATAAAAAGAGCAAATCGCTCCAATACGAGGTCTAAATATCAACTAATAAATAAATATTAAAGAAAAAAAACAAAAAAAAAAAAAAAAAAAACAAACTGTGCCAGAGTCAGGCCGAATACCATTCTTCCCTTAAGTGATGTCCTGAAGGCAATATTTTGAAACAGGACAGCAATTGGATATTGCAATGGAATCGATAAGATCGAAATTCCTGTCGATTCTCCTTACAATCGACCTTACTGATATATCTCGAGACATTATTGCACTAAGAGCCTGGATAAATCATCCTTTCCCTTTATGTAGAAGAATCGCGTTACGGTGGATAATTGAAACTAATGCGCGATTCGTAAAATGCAATCATTACCTTTACAGGAAGCATTATTGGAAAGGCTTACAATATTGTATTTCACCGCTCTTGGGTTGTAAACGTGTACATTTGTTTCCAGTAAATGTAAGTGATCTCATTTTACCGAGTTATCGATCTGTTGGATTTAATACCTTGTTCATACAATCAAAGCTTCATTCGATTATTTATATTTCTCGCTCTCTTCTTATTCATTTGCGGGGAAATTAACTGAAAGGCTTACGGTATTGTATTTCACTGTTCTGGGTTCGTAAAAGTATACTTCATTAAAAAAAAATAAAAAGGAAAAACCCCTCATAAAACGTGGAAGGTCTTAAATTAATTGGATTAGTGTAACCTTAGTTTAGAATAAAGGTTTTTCACCTATGCTCTATGTAAATCAACTTTTGCATCATCATTGCTAAAATAATAGTTTTTCTTAAAAAATCCGAACTCTATAAAAATATATGAAGGAAAAATGCATATAAAAAAATAAATAAAGGAGTAAAATTAAAATAATAATTATAAAATATAAATATTAATGAAGAATTGTAGTAATATTAGTATACATATGGTAGGATAAAAAATATGGGATTGTAGTACCTGTACACATAATTTAAGAACAAAATTAATCAATAAATAAGGAGTTGAAACAAAAAAAAAAACAAACATTCATAAAAAATTTAAAAATATGTAAATCATTTCGTTTGAATTTTGCAACAAAAATGTTAATATTTTAGTTAAAACCTCCATTCCAATATTATTATGTAAAAACTATAAAACTGATTTTAAATTTAGTGAGTTTTATTTTATAATCATCATTATTTTCCCCTAGAATATGACGGACCTAAATGCATTTTAAGTCGTAAAAAAAAAAAAAAACGTATATTTTTCCCCTGTTTTTCATACCTGTTGGTATTTTGCTCAACCGCGGATCAATTTTGTCGATTTCCTGAATAATGTAGCAATATAGAAAATTTCATTAGGAATCTTTTGACGCCTTGGGAAGGTCTCTGAGAAGTAATTCGGCATTGTGAGCGAATGAAAAAACAAAACAAAAAAAACGTCATTTTTTTAAAAAAATGTTATTTATAAAAAATAAATAAATGGTGCGGGATGTTTTCTATTTACACTGACCTCAATTATTGTCTTCCGAAGATATTCCCGCTAAAATTAGTTAGTCCCCTTTCAAAATCCATCTGAAGCTACGCTTTTGCAGATGTGCCATGGTCTAGTGTAACTTGCTCGAAAAGTGGGTTTGTGTTTATTGTTTAATAACTCCTCGAGGGTATGATCTGGGGTCAGCATCCGAATTCTGGGTGAAATAACTTTTTCAAAACATATCAATAATATATTCTCCAAACCAGCATGTATGACGAAGGCCAATCTTTAACAGTTATCTTCGCTGTCCTTCGATTTTTAGCATAAAATGCTTTTAGCAATAATTAACTGAAAAAAAGTGTTACAAAAAAGTGTCTGCTGGTGTTCGCGCTGGCCACGAAAAAAAAGAATGTATGTTATACAGTACATTACGTAGGTTTGTCGGTTGGAGCTAAAGCATATTTATGTTCCTGAATTTGAGGAGCAGGCTCTAAACGAAATTAATTTAATTACTTTATTTTTTGTATTTTAGCCCAGCCGAGTTGCAAGTTATATATTATTGTTTGGTTAGTGTACCATGACATCTCTACATAGAAGGACTCATATTTGGCAAATTTGTTCTTCTAACATATTTGGTGTATTAAATATCTAAAAACCATCTAACTCAACTTCTTCAAACTTTAAAGAGGAACGGAACCAGGGGTTATGTGAAAGTAAGGTAAGAAGTCAACTGTACAGATTTTTCCTGATATCTTGCCCTACAATCTGCGGTTTAGTCAAAAGGTTTGCCCTGAGTTCATGAATACACGAGTACACCTGAAATCCTGCCTCAGAATGATGGCGAGATTTGTGAAGTATTGCCTTGTTCGGGTCAAGGGTTATCTCATTGCGTACCTTAAAATACCTCATACTTTATATGGTCACATATGCTCTTGGTAATGTATTTCGCTATTTCGTTTTTATTTTAGACCTGATTAAATCAGAAAATTAACGCATGAATTGTCTGTCCTTTCACATTATTTTGAAATAAAGAAAGTTATTTCTCTATTGGCGTTAAATATTCAGGACTTAACATGTGAAGCAGTAAACTTATAAATTATCCAAGTCAATGATATAAGATCTAATCTTATAGGCTATATAAAAAAATGCTATAAAATATTCAAGATTTCTAATTTCTAATCTCAAACAATCTTTTTTCATAGATTAGATGGAAGAGAACACTTTAGTGCATCATCAACATTGATATATATATATATATATATATATATATATATATATATATATATATATATATATGCACATATCAATTCTATTCCTTCGGAAATAAGTCCTCAACATCGCGAACTATGGTTGAAACGAATTAATGACTTAAAAAGTTTAAAATTACAAAAAATGCGCTTAAGATTCTAAGATTAAGGTTTATCCAATTTTTTCTCCTTACAGCTCTGCAAATGCCTAGACTTCGCTGTTTTTCCTGTTTTTTTTTGGGGGGGGGGAGGGGCACAGAATTAGCATTAATAATTTTTTAAAAAAGATACAGCAAAAATAAATCAATATAAAACAAGTTGGTTCAAAATAAGAACCATTTCGACGTAGCAGATTGAATGAGTTCTTACTTTCTATTTATAATTTATCAACTCCATCTTTTAGTTCTAATTCATTTATATAATATATTCATCATGCATCATGTACAAACTTTATGATTCAAATTTCCAGTTCTATAACTTAATGAATGGATTATCCAAAAATAGCTAGTTATTTTTTTTTTATCTTCTATACTGGGCAGGAGTTTGTTTGTTGTTTTATCTTGTTTATTATAACTCATTCTTTATGATTTAGGTAGTGGATTATTTACTCTCGCTTATAATCGGAAGAGTCGCTTTCCTTGCAGTAGATCCACTTCAGCTCCAGAAATCTTTCTTTTCTTTGATTCAGTGTCAAAAGCAGAAGCAAGAAGTTTTCAAGTGGAATATTAGAAGTTTTTGTAGTGAGACTTTCTTGTACGTCAGGAATACGTCAGCATGGAAACATTTTTTGGTTAAATTTAGTTTAAGGACTTTCTATGGCTTTAACATCCCGCTTTATACATATAAAAGGATATGCAACGCCTTCTCCATTACCATAGAGCAAATAATACAGAAAATATTCCACCAGATCCCTGAATACGGATGACGCTCAGAGGAATGCCCGAGATTCAGACCCAATCCCTTGCCTAAAGCGCCCAGGAGCATTGGAGGTTGCGGCACCGTACAACAGGTTAGCAATCTGTCATACATTCATTCCCAAGAAGCAGGCTTGATGTTGCACAAGGCACGCTCCACAGCTGATAACGGTCAAGCCCTCCTTGTGATAAGCCAGCTGGACGTGATCTCAAGTCCGGTTTGCGTAACGAGTCCTCAGGATTGCTGAACTTGTTACTGGTAAATTGACTATTAACTTTGCACTCATTACTACAGCTCTTGCCGTCCAGCTGAGCCGAGGGCAGCCATGCTTCTTTTGTAGGTGGGTGGGCAGTTAAAGGGTTTTTTAAGATGGGATCTGCAAGCACGCACGGACGCCATAAATATTACTGAGAAATCTTTACGTTACAACCAGTTTATGATGGCAAAGCGATAGTTCAGACTTTAAAATAAAGAAAAAGTGCATATAATTCCCAACCATATGCGGAATATGACTAAAGTTGTTTTGCTGTCTATAGTTGTTCCATAAGTGTAGTTTCTTTCTTCAGAGGTTCTTTTGATTTTAGTATCAATTGTCACCAACTTCTTCCGGTCGGAGTATGATCGTTTCTTAAGTTGGGGTCTTCTTTCTGGCGCATTACGTCCCAAAAATGTACGGAAAGGAACGCTGGAGAAAGAAGATAATTTAAATATCAAGCTTAGACATATTTTCTATTTTAGAAAGTTTTCTGATAATGATCAATAATGTTATCAATAAGTTTCTGACACTCATTGATTAATATAAAGAGATAATTATAGGAATTCTAATTTTGACGTTTAGCATCATCTATAGGTTTGAAAGATTCAAAAAATATTTCACCAAAAAGGATTAAGTTATTAGTTATTATTTCCCTATTCTTGGGTTTGCGAAATGTAAAATATATACAATTATTTAAACAAAAAGTAAAATCAACTACTATGAAAGAAAAAAAAAGTCACGGAGCAGCCCCCCGCCTTATATACATCCATGCAATAAGACCATTCCCAGCGATTACAGTAGTGTATTTTAAAGTTCGATGAGGGATTCGCAACTTTTTCTTGCTTTCTGTTTATTTTTTTTTTTTAACTCGGAGAGGATACGAAATCAACATATTTACAGAACATCGTTATGGCTGCTTATGATAAGAACAGGTAGAGAACATGAGTGGGAAGAAACACTAAACATTTTTGACAGTTCTCTCTTTATTGCTGAATATTTTATTTATTATTCAAGATAAATCTTCTAGATTAGCAACGCATTGTATCGAAACAGCAACACCTTAATAATAATAATTTTAGGTTTTCTTCCTCTATCTTTCTAAATTAAAATAATCTTATAAATCATTAAATCTGTTGGTGATATTAGGAAATCCAAAATTCTGACTTGGCCGAAATCAGATTCCGTGACAGGGGTTCAGAAAGCCTTAGCTTGCTGACTGCATGTCAACACAGGCTTACACGAATGGCTGAGACGTGTTATTTTTCAGCTTGGACATGGCCTTTATTTTTTTTTTCTCGGAACATTACTCGTAATTACATATAAGGAAGTCTGTTGAGAAATGTAGTACAAACCAATTTCGGCCATATGCTCGAGTAAAGTTTTAAATAAATTTTATTTAAATTATTTTTATTAATTGTTTTATTTATTTATTTATTTATTTATTTATTCAGAATTTACAACAATGTAAAAATACATTCCTTTTATTAATTGTAGAATTATATTCCATTATCCATTTTTTTGTGATTATCTATGTTCTCATATTTGGTATTGAATTAGTAATTCAATGATAATGACATTCTTTTAAATAAAAATCATTAAATTCAATTTAATGTGCCATGTGTATTTTCAGGAGTAAATATGAAGAAATGTCATAAAAAAACCCTCTCAGTGAGGAGAACATTGATTACCTAATCAGTACGAAAAATACAGTTTTATTTTTATCTTGCAACCCTTTTTTTATAATTACAGTCATTTGAATCCCTAAATTAATGGAACGGAGTCTGCGGCACCGAGTCATTACACTTAAATTTCACCTCAATAATTCGATTTAAGTCTTAAAACGTTGAAAATTATGTAAATACCTCGAACTAAATATAGCGGCCTTGTGAGGGGACTTCTAGGACATCCAGCTTTATGGATCGAAATTTTAAAAGTCACCACCTCTATAACTCGAACTCCAACTTCATATGGGGAATTTGATTTCCTGTCAATGTTTTACCTTTATCGTTTATTCACACACATTGTCCCTTCTACGTTGGAAAAAAACGTGTCCTCTGGGTCATTTGAACCCCAAACAACGATGTTTTAAAATCGTTGCCCACTGATAACATCACTAACCAAAAAGTGTGGATTATGGGGGAACTTATCAATGACATTCTGACAGCTTGGGATGCTCTTCTATCGAGAAAAAATCCAAAGCTTGATATTTTTAGACAAATGCGATACTCGTCAATGAATATATATTAATTTAAATGTTTACTCATATCAGTAACATTTTCAAAGGCATTTTGAAACAGAGATGGGCATAATTTTATTTATAAATAAAAATATGAATTTATTCGTGCTTTATACATTTGTGAATACGAATGTAAATAAATTCGTACTTCATATATTTGTGAATACGAATATAAATAAATTCGTATTCATAAGTGTGAATACGAATTTATTTTTATTCACATATATTAAATATAAAAATACAAATAAAATTTTATTCGCAAATTTTTCTGCGAATAAAAATAAATTCACAGAAAAAATTGTAAATAATCACAAAAAATGTGAATATTTACAAAAAATCAAGCGATTAAAAAAAAATCACATTAAAATATACGAATAAAAATTTATTCACATTATAATTTTGGAATAAAAATTTATTCACAATAAAATTCGCAAATAAATCATGAATTTATTCGAATTAAGATGATATTACGAAAGTTATTGAAGGTATTTTTTTTTTTTTTTTAAGGCATTTAACGTCTAGGTTAGTAGCACCTAGATTTTTTGTTTACCCCGAGTCCGCCGCGGGACCACCAGCCATGCTACAGGGACACAGTTTGTCATCTGTACCTCCATCAAAAAAAAAAAAAAAAAAAAAAAAAAATCACCTTCAATAACTTTTGTAATATCATCTTAATACGAGGAAATTCATAATTTATTTGCGAATTTTATTGTGAATAAATTTTTATTCACAAATTATAATGTGAATAAATTTTTATTCGTATATTTTAATGTAATTTTTTTTGTAATCACTTGATTTTTGGTAAATATTCACATTTTTTGTGATTATTTACAATTTTTTCTGTGAATTTATTTTTATTCGCAGAAAAATTTGCGAATAAATTTTTTTTGTATTTTTATATTTAATATATGTGAATAAAAAGAAATTCGTATTCACACTTATGAATACGAATTTATTTATATTCGTATTCACAAATATATGAAGTAGGAATTTATTTATATTCGTATTCACAAATGTATAAAGTACGAATAAATTCGTATTTTTATTTATAAATAAAATTATGCCCATCTCTGTTTTGAAAAATAGAGCGGAGACTATTTTACAGTTTACATATGTATCTACTAATTCACTATGATTTTACTTAACGGTTCCTCGCCAATATGCATTATATGTATGTACAAACAACATATTTCGGTGTAAAATATACGCAGATGATTTCTATTTTGTGCTGAAAGACCAACATGTCAGATCTGTAATACAGAACTAACAGTCAAACATACACTAACCGACTTTCTGTTTATAACGAACTTGGACATACTTCGGGACATGACTGACCTACTTACTGACAGCAGTCACCATATCGACAATATTCTTACTCACTTAACTAATATAAACATATATGACAAAATATGAAAACATAAGTTAGTTTATACAATGTTTAATTTCAATTTATTTGTCATGTTTTCTATAGATTCTTCTTCTTTTTTTTTAATCTTTTCTTTTATTTCTAATATAATTTATGTATTTATTCTGTTTAGTTATTGTTTTTTTTTCTATATGTTACTTTGGTTTGTCTTTTACTGACTTGTTATTACAAATATCACTATGAGCAGCAAAAGAGTAAATCGATGCCATTCACCGACGATGTGGAGCATCGAAAAAAAAATATAAATAAATAAATTATAATAATAATAATAATAATAATATTTTGTGGCTAATGGGGTTTTTTGGGGTGTGCTAATGGCCTCGGCAGCAGATGCACAAAAAAAAAATAAAATATATTTTGTATTAATTCTTCCCATTTACATGTCGGTAAGTCGAATTGTAACCTCGATAAGTACATGTTTTGTAAGTCGAACTGTAGTCTGTAAGTCGAACAATTTTTCAAGATCGACTTATTGGAGTTTATTATATTTTTTAAATACTTTTACGCCAAGTAACAAGGTCAGCAATTAGATATTGCAAGAAGTTTTCGTTCCACTTTCGTCACGTTAATTGAGGTCGAATGGATCACCTTGGGATTTCATGAAATAAACGTGTTTTGAACTTTTTTTTTTAAAATGCATTTATTCGCAACACTTATCACTTATTTCTCATTAGCATACCTTGGGTTAGGGACTGCTCTTTGCATATAAATAGTTTTTAAAAACCTACATTTTACTTATTCATTTTCTGTTTATATTACATATTCATGTCGTGAATGCTTTTCAAGTTTAATTTATTTTTAAATGCTTTAGAGAAAAAAAATTTATGGTTTAGTAATATATTCAATATTCACCCTTAGTTAAAAGCGACTCTATTAGAGGCATACAGAACGTACGGAATTAAAGTTTGTGGTGCCGCCGAACCCTCCAATATTCAGAACATGCAATCAAACAGTCCCGTACAGGCCACGAGAGCCCTGAGGGGCAGATACTATAGAGGTATCTGATTTATGACCATACGGCACAATAGGGAGATGGCGTGGTCAGTACTATGCTCCGGCCGCCTGATTTCCCCCTTGGCTGCTTCGACTGCTAGATTCATTAGCACCAAGGTACGCATTATTAATTAAAGGCTGGGTGAGCTTAGGGACGATCTAGGACCCCAAATCCAACCCTCGAACGGACTCGCCCCCATATATATATATATACATATATATATATATATATATATATATATATATATATATCTGAGTACGAGTCTGAGCTATCACCCATAACACCTACCTTTATTAAATGCGCGCGAATCTGAGGCTATGAGAAAGCTTGTAATTTTTTTTTTTTTTTTTTTTTTTTTTTTTTTTTTTTTTTTTTTGGTGCATCTACTGCTGAGGTGAGCTTGTAATTGTTTTATTTTTTGCTTTATAACATTGGAAGCGAATTATTTGCAATTGACTCAGATCCTCATCTCACTCAACATTGGAATCCTGGAAAATATTGTGGCAATCAATGAGTTAATTACTGGGACCCTTATTGATAGCTTAATTTTACTAAGCAACAAGTCCATTAACTTCTAAACATCGAAATAACTGTTGTTCAAATAAACATTCCCCGGCATTGGTTGTTATAAGCTTGTAAACTCCAAGCTATAACATATGCATTAAATTTCATTCCGTATTTAGCCTAGCCTAGATAATAATTCTTGCAGAGTTTTCTAGCGGCCATATGTGAATCGGACAGGAGTTTCGTTAGAGTGAACGAGTCGGTCACGATTGCTCCAGTTCCAGCAGCCTTCGCCTTGTCCAGGGCCGGCGACTTGATACTTCTATGGGCTCGTAGCTATTGGAGAAACGACATTCGGAGAATGGATGTCTGCCGGCTGTCAGGACCGCATGAGCAGGTTCCAAGGAAGTGAATGTGAGTTTGGTAGGATAATTCGATCGTTAAGATCCGTCTTAACCCAGATGGTTTATTGCAGTGAAGGATGTTCGTTCATTTATATCCATCAGGTGGGTTTGATTGCATCATTAGCTATTTCCTTTTCTTAAACGGTTGAAGCTCATATGGATGATTTTCATGAATTTGTATTCAATAAAAGATCTCGATAAAACAGTCACCGGAAGCTATGTAGATAGACAAAGGATTACAATCAAGAAAAATATAGTATCTTGAAGAGAGGCTGAAATTGCTGCTGTGACGCTTGCAAACGTCTAAAATAATATATTGCTGATCACATAAAAACACAAAAGTAACAAAATTCTAATTAACACTCCTAAAAACGAAATATAAGAAAAATAGACTAATTAAAATGGTTACAAAAGGGTAACAGCCAAAACTACAAAAATATAAAACAAAAGGGTAATTCACCATGGGCGCATATAGAAAATAATTGCGGGGGGAGGGCTGAGATAAATGCATAGCCAATTAAAACGCTATTACACCCATAAAAATTATTTTTTTCTGAAATGAGTGATCTTTTTTATCTGATAACTTATTTTAACAATAATTTGCTAATCGCCTCCGTTACGATCAAGCAATAAATAAATAATAATAATAGTAACTTATTTTTAAGGTTTTTATGACACATTTTGACCGATTTCGGGTGGGGGCTGCAGCTCTCTCAGCCCACCCCCTTATATATGCCCATGTAATTCACAACAGTGTATTTCAAAACAACTTAAATTGCTCCAAAAACACCAGAAAAAGTGATGAAACATTTGACAGGCTTCAACACACCAAAAAATCTCGATTTATCCCATCGAAAGAGATTTTGTCAAACAAGCCAAGGACGCTGAAACTGCGTCATCTTAACGATTATCTCGAATCTGATTTGGAGAGATAATAGAAACGGTGAATATTTTGCTTTAAAACTTGTTGCGCAGGGAGGAAATCCCACTTCTTCTGATCACAAATTTTCCCGTTTAGATAAATTTACAACATTTTAATCGATGATTTTTTCTAGAAGAAATAGCGTATAAAATAATTTGTATCTGTACCCCGAGGGTAAAGGACACCATGTCACATATTTGTACTTGTTCGGGAGAGCAAATGTTCCATAACTTTGAACTATTAAAATTTGTTTTCTTGTTACTTATAGAAACAGTTTAAAGAAAATTGTTTACATTGTTATTGGCCTTGATAAGTAATTGGATGCATTGATCATAGTAAAACAAAATCACAAGTCCACATGGCGTGTTTTACCTCAAATGAAGACGGACATGATTTTGTCACTGTCTTATCTTCGTTATTTATGGGAACAGTAAATAGTGCCCTTTATCATTATTTGGATTGAAAAATCCAAATTAAGAACGTATTGTTAAGTCAATTTAATAAAAAAATTCACATGGTGTCCTTTACGTCCGGTGTACAGATGTAAGGGATTTAATATTGACTAAATAAAAGGAGAGACGCCAACGCTCTCGGAATTGGCCTGTTAGCACTTGACTCATTAATAAATATTCTTTCTGTCTATTGATTAATTGATCTAATAGAAATTATTATTTAACAAGTATTGAATTTTTGGGAACAACAGGAATTTTGGCAATGCTCGATATAATAATGAATATGACTGACAGAACTTCGGTAAACAAATTAAGAAATATAGCCAAAAGTCCTCAACATAATAAATATCACATGTTAACCTACATTCTTCTTATAAGCTGTTATGACTTTCACGTCGGCCTTCTTTTTCTTCAAGAAATTTAATAACTCTTCAGAATATCACCTTTCACTTGATGGGGTTTCTCAACGATTCCCCGAAAATAATAAACAAGGAAAAGTAATACGAGATGCAGAGCAGCTCCAACCGTCTGAAAGAAGAAAGATACATAAGAAGAAAATATATATATGGTCTATGGTTTTAGCACGGTTCCTCCCTCCCCCATAGGGAGGAACCCCGCTTATAAGGTTGATACAATGAAACAATCCGGAAGTGCCGACTAGAAAATTTCGCGTTTCAGAACCCCTAGAGACCGAAAATAACGGCGGTTCAAATTTGTATATATATATATATATATATATTTGTCTGTTCGCTCTGTAGCTCCCAGACGAATGGTCCGATTTTGATGAAATTTGGTACAAAATCTTTCGTCTAATTTGAAAGGTCAAGTTCGTTAACCAGCAAAATCCGCCTACTGGAAGATGTTGTTTGGGGCGAAATTCGCGCAAAAAAAAATCGTAACGCCTTCGTTTTTGAGTTCATACGCTTGTAAGTACTCGTTTTATATGCTTCTTGGGCTAGGAAAACGAATGAAACCATTTTCAAGGCGATAGCTTTAACCGTTTTCGAGAAAATTGGAAAAATAGTTTTTGAATACCGTTTTTGGTTTGGGTACTTAGAATCGTGGGATTCAGTTGAAACATTTTCTGCATGTTCTACTTTCATTAAAACTAATATGTTGAAATTTTTGTTACGTTTAGAGTAAAGGAAGGGTTAGAATAAAATATTTTATTAACAGACAAAAATAGTTTTGGTAACTTTGTATACTTTCGTTAGTATCTCGAAAACCGTTAACAATCTTGTGAAGCAAATGATTACCATTCAAAAGCTTATTAAATGCTCTACAAAAAAGGTTCTAATGAAAGTTTTGATTAGGCGATGTCAATCGGAGAAATAAGAGCTTAAAACTTTAAAATAATTGATTTCGCTTATTCGAACTGTTCTTTTTGTCTGTTTTACTCCTTGTTATTTTTTAATTGCTTATAGTTGGATAATGTATTTGACAATAAAACTGGTTAAGTAAAATAACAAAAACAATTTATTGTTAGAAATATAGATTTCCAAGATTCCAAGACCTTGTAACTAGCGGGACCTAGTGTTAGCCGACCCTTCCAGGTAAGATCGTATATCATGACCTTTCAAGACTTTACTACACACAGGAATGGCGTTAGTGACCTTAAGGGTTGACACGCCATTATAATAATTAATTAAAAAAAAAGACTGGTGGAACCAAAATAATAACTGCTTCTATTTTAATCTTTCCAAATTAGACTAGGGATATGAACGGAACCGCGCTAAGATGATGCAGTTCCTGCGTTTTTTTTCTAAGGAATCTCAAAGCTTTCTGGCACAATTCATAGTTGTCTGCAATTGTATCACAAAGAGGACCATGAATGTCCTATACAGTCAGTAAAAATGTGTTTAATGGAAAGATGTTAGCCACAAACTGTGCATTCACTTCCGGTTTGAAAAAACAATCATCGGTGAGATCTGAATATACAATACTAATTCTCGACAAAATCACCTCGTTCTAGAGTCTTGAGATGAGGCTTTCCATGCCGAGGTAGTGGATTTATATCTCCCTTAACTTATTATTATTATTTTGCAGCCACGCATTTTGCCACTTTGAGAGGATTAAATATTTAAATGTGTTCCAGAGGCTGACAGTAGCAAGTGCAACTAAAGAGGTGCATTATTTAATGGCACGTTTCGCTAAAAAGCTTTACCACTAGCCGCTATGTTATAGTAGCCAGGAATCATACAGAGAACAATATGTTCGTTATTTTAGCAATGCAAACCTATTCCTATTATGAGGTCAGAATTTATCGGGAGCTTTTTAACTCTTAAAAAGAGCCAGTAACCGCACGTTTCATGAAGTGTTTTATGCACCTTGAAATTTTGCTATAATGTACCTCTTGGGTTGATAAGAAGGTATATATGTGTTGGCTAGACTTACCGTGGAACACCAGGTACTGCGCATTGGGTAAAGGTGCAAAAAAATATTTCCCAAAAATAGAGTTTTATTCAGCAGCCAACTATCTTTAATGTAAAATTAAGACAATTTTACAATGAATAATAAATACGGCAGACACTTTTAAGGGGTAAAAAAAACAAGTAAAAAAAAATAAAAAAAAATAATTGTTTTTATTTTAATATTAAATGAGAGTTTTATTGACGCTGCCATTTAAACCGGGGCAGCTGTACAAGATCATGAGAGCAAGAACCAATGAGAGCGCAGGGAACAACCAACACTGCGCGGTGCTTTCATTCACTCTTACGGCTACACGTAGTTTATTGCACTCTGTCATAGGCAACAATTATTTTTACGTTTCTTGATAATTAAACCCCACAAAAGTGTCTGCCCTTTTGTAATTATTTTCAAATATTTTTATTGAAGACGCTGTTTAAATCGCAGCCTGAATAAAGCACTTCATTTAATATTAAAAATAAAAACTAGGTACCTTGATTTTTTTATTTTTTTTTTCATTTTAACCCCCTTAAAAGTGTCTGCCATATTTATTATTCATTATAAAACTGACTTAATTTGCAATTAGCTTACATTTATGAAAGTTGGCTTCTGAATAAAACACTGTTTTTGGGAAATATTGTTTTGCACCTTTCCCCTATACGCAGTACCTGGTGTTCCAAGGTATGTCCAGGAAACACATATATACATTCGTATCTACCTAAGAGGTACACTATAGTAAAATTTCAAGGCGCATAAAACACTTCATGAAATGTGCGTTACCAGCTCTCCGACTATATGTCATAATCGGGCAGCTGGTGCATAATATTGTTGTCATTATCTTTTATTTACTGTAGTTGTTCATTGTGTGAGGTTCCAAATCAAATACACTTATAGTGTTTGTTACCTGTCATGGGGATTCTATAATTTTTTTTCTTCTATTGCGTACAACTAACCGATATTAAATTCATAATTTTTTTTTTATTCAAATGACTTTTTAATGAAGTGATTTTTGGTGATCAAGCATTTAGGAGTAAGAACGTCTTTCAGATGTATGTATGTATAAATTTTAACTGTCTAATATCCTGTATTCGATTGGTAGAATCGTAGATTTTAAGTAATTTTTCAAATTTTATTCAAAATATGATCAAAAAAATGATTTAATAATGAGAAAAATTATGATTTTTATGTATTTTATGAAAAGTAGGATTTTGAAACATGAACACTAAAAAAACGGAGCAAATTCCATTTTACGTAAGTTTTTTTATTATCCGTTAAGAAAGTTTGCGTACAATGAACTCTAAAAAATGTCAGCCACAATTCTACGGAGAGACAATGAAATGACGGAACAAAAGATTTAGATAAGATCTAAAAAACGATTTTGACTAGATCAGTATTTGTCGGTAATTCATTAATTACTCCAGGCATTTAGCATTTTAAGAAAGGTTTTCTATAACAAACAGATATGTGAGATGATTTATAGTACAAACAGAACTGTAACGATGTTCCATAGATAACATATTGTTTGTTGTTTGTGTGCAATTGGAATATTTCAAATATAATAGCTTTAATGATATCCTATTATATTTAATATTATTTTTAACTGCTTGACTTGCGGTTTTATTAGATGCGGCCCCCTTAACAATACTCATTTGGAAGGGTGGTTTATTGGCTTTATGGACGAAAAACAACTAGGTTATCATCGTCCCAGTACATGTTACTTATTTAGAGAAGGTGACCTAGGGTGTTTAGTGTAAATAGGTGAAGGGTTAGGTTTGGAAAGATTAAGCATGAAGTACAAAAAAATAAGGAGGACAACCTTTATTGTACAAAAAAGTTTGGTTGGCCAACTAAATTGGGTTGCTCCATACACAACATGTTGATCAACCTTGTACCTTGTGTTTATTTTAAATAAAAATATAAAATAACTATAAAAAAAATATATGAATTAAGTAAATAAATGAGAATATAGTGATGAAACTATTTATACAAATGAACAAAAAAAAAAAAACGATATTATATAAAATAATACTAATAAATATACCAAAAAGTTAAGAATAATTAAATTAATAAGAAAACAAAGAGCATATTTCAGCCATATATGTGGGTCTGGATGATAGCGAGTCTACAAGAATAGATTCTGCTATTGTTCCTAGAATGTACTCGCAAATTCCTATTTCCTGTAAGAATGCAGCATCTGCGACAATAAAATAAACTGAGTACAACATAAAAAGAATAAATACAAAAATAACCTACAAACGTTTTATATATATATATATATATATATATATATATATATATATATATATATATATATATATATATATATATAGTATAATTGTGCCAAAAATATGCATATGGAGTTAAGGTAAAAATAAAAACAAATCTTGTGGGGGGTGGTTAAACTTAACATAGTAAATTAATGAAAATTTTGTGTTTTAGAACCAAAAAGCATTGAGCCTCTAGGAAGAAGGCGTTTTTAGAATTATGTTTTTATTCTTCAGGATTATTTCGGAATGGTGAATAAAATTGATCTGTTATTTTTAGTTCGTTATTTAAAGTAAATCTTTCCCAAGCCTGCCCGAGAGGAACGGAAGAGCAAGGAAACCTGTAAATGTTGAAATCCCTGCAGCCAATTATATCTGATTCGAAGCGATAGTTTCTGGAGTATGGTGTTATTAGATCTCTTGTATGCTGGAATACCCCGAAGCGGTGTCTTGAGCTTTTCATGTGTTGAAAGGAGTAATATATGTGTTGCAGGCCGTTCTTAATGCGTTCAACTTGACATAGGTCAGCCTTTCATTTTTATATTTGAAGGCTAATATACCAAAGAAAAATGTAAAGGAACTTAAAGAATTGTAGAGCCTCCACCGAAAACAGTTTTTCCTCCTCTGATCGCCCTGAAAATATTTGTATCAAACACACGACTGAACCCCGAAAATCTTCAATTTCACAAAGAAAATTTCTTTCGAAAAGAATCATATTGTTTTATAAATAATTGGACGTGATGAATCTAATGAAATCATTTTTGGGGCTATATCTATAACCGTTTCAAGAAAAATGGGAAAAGCTAGGTTTGTCTTGGTATATTTTCGGATATATTCTTATATATCAAGAAACCGGTTTGGAAATCGCAAAAAAATTATAGCATCTATTCGAATGCTTATTAAAGTTCTTACAAATACGTTTCTTATGTGATTTTTGATAAAAATCTGTGCTTTAATGGAGTAGTTTCCGCTTAAGATACCGCCAGTTAATGTGGCGCCTAAGAACTTGCTTCACTTTAATATATCATTTTTCATTATACTGCATCAAAAAACATGTGTTTTCAATACTCGGTTTGAGTCCGTAAAATAGTACTTTTCGGGCCTAGGCCCGAAAAATCTTTTTGGTGCGCTAACCTTACCTGCTACTAATAAACATGTGTTTGAAGGAGGTTACTTTTAGATACTGTATTTCATTCTAATATTTGTTTACTTATAATAAGTAGTGTGTTTAAAGTGCAATACAACATGGATATACCAGAAGATGTTTTAGATGAAGCCCAAGAAGCTTTAAACGGACTACTTCCAGCTAAATCCCGTGCTTTATATGAAAACGAATACAACAGATTTCGTTACTGGTTAAAAAGAAGAAATGTTATAGGTTAAAAAACAGTTTTTTTTTAAATAAAAAAAGTCCGTCACGCAGGAGCTGCATAACTAAGCACTTTCCTCAAAATTTGGGTAGTGTAGACTGCTTTCCAGAACAATTTGCTTAAAATATCCTACATAAATAAAATAAAAACGTGAATAGTTCTCATTTTGTAATAAGTAACTGATCAATTATTAATCTGCTTCCAGAGTTATGTTTACACATGGTACCTACTACACTACGTAATAAATACAAAAATCCTCATATTATCGTATTTTGATCTAACGCAGGAACAGGATACAGTCACTCTAGTGGTAGAAAGCGCTCCTTGCGGCGGCTTTGTGAACCTACGTCTGCCGGCTTTTCTATTCAAATATATTACAAATTAAAACCCCGCTTTCCGATTGACCAATTCAGCTCATTTTTACAACACTTCTTTCTCATGAGTTACCCACGACGTATACCGCGTTTCGTTACAATACAGCAGAAATTACGACCGGTATGAGTATATTAGGAATTTGGGTCTGGAGTAAACCCCCCCTTCTAATGAACCGATTTAGTTTATTTTTACAACACACATTTACCTGTGGATTAGCACTACGAATACCGAGTTTCGTCGAAATATGCAAAAAATCACGGCTGGTAGTGGCGAATTGGTATTGTGGGTCCGGAGTAACCCCCCCCCCTTCTAATGAACCGATTTAGTTCATTTTTATATCTCACTTTTCTCTCTATATTACCACTACGAATACCAAGTTTCGTTGAAATATAACAAATATTATGGCTGACATAGTCAAATAAGTGTTTTGGGTTCGGGGTAAACCCCCCCTTCCGGTGGACCGACTTTAGTGGTTAACGAACTCGTTCAATCGTTTGCTAATTGAATGCTATGTACCAAGTTTCGTGACGAAAAAACAAAAACTCTGGCCGCTATCGTGTTAACAGACACACACGTATATATATATATATATATATATATATATATATATATATATATATATATATATATATATATATATATATGCATATATATATATATATATATATATATATATATATATATATTTTCGGTGTCTACTAGGTAGGATCGATAAAGATTGGAAGAAATTTTTCAAAAATTCCGTCATGAGTCCTACCTCAATAGCTACTTTCCTTCGGAGGAAAGTGCTAAAAGGTGTCAATTTAATTTCTTTTACTGTATCTTTAAGTTATTAATGAAATATAAAAGGGTTTTAATGTACTCAAGTATGAGCACTATAATGAAAATTATTGTTGTACCAAAAGTTTGTTTTCGGTGCTTGGTCTAATTTTCTAGTGACTATGCTTAATTAGGCTGCTCCTGCGCTATTTTATAGTGAATTTATTATTATATATTATGCTATTTTGAAGCATTAGTACAACTGTTAATGACTTGACTGGCTTTGGTGAATGCCAAATGTTTAGGATGACAGTGTGTAGTCATTCTTATACAATACGATACGTCAGATTAAATAAACTATGATATTATAGGATATCGTTTCACGGGTTAATTAATATGCCTTTTATAGTTTAGAGATAAATTATATTAAAGTAGCGTCATAAACTAGAAAAAAGTTGGAAAGAAACTTGAAGAACAAGTAGATTTTGTCAATTATAAAACCATTGAAAAGGGGCTTAAACGCAGTTTAAATTTACAAACTTTTTTTTGGAGGTAAATCATGGGATGTTTGCATTTATTTTCGTCAATTTCTATTAAACTGGAGATTCCCCAAAATTTTCTGACTTCGTAAGCTTTAAGAATATCATAATTAAGAGGGCTCTCATTATTTGTCATAGGTATACTGAAATGAACTACTTATTAATAAAATACACTTTATTAACACAAAATTGAAAATAAATTTTACATAAACAAAATATTTACTTTTATAGAATAATAATATAATAAATGTCCTCCACCCTGGGCAAGACATTCTCTAGCCCGTACAAGCACGGAATAGGCTGCTGCCAGCACCACTTGCTCAATGTTCATTTCATTAAATTTTCTATGGTTTTATAATTGACAGAGTCTACTTGTTCTTCAAGTAAATTTTGTCTAGTTTACGACGCTGCAATTGGGAATTACATATCTTAAACAGTTATTTAGTTATTGCTCTCTATTTAACGAAAATTTCCTCCTTCCCTGTTGGGAATTGACCCTCGGCCCAAAAGACCATTTGTGTTCCATTTGGTGTCTACTATCACATCCTTAAGTATTCGTCACCACTTATGTTACACCCTGTAGATATATATATATATATATATATATATATATATATATATATATATGTAATAAAAAAATATAAATTTTATTTAAAAATTCGTACGTGGATGAAACTGGATTTTTAAGGAGATCAGATGGTTTTGCAAGATAAAGCAATCTGAATAAGTGTCCAGTGGGTGGTGTCGACCTTGTCACCAATAGGGGAAATGGACTCATATCATTTTTGGAAACTTGCTTCTTGTAGAAAGCGGAATTTATTTTTTAAGAAATATACACCAAGAAAATTTATATTCGGTTTAAAATTTGATTGGATGTTGTCTTATTCGATAGAAAGAGGTGAAGTCTAGCCTAGAGGTAATGTCCATACAATACTTAGCCTATAAGATATTTCGAAATCTTAGAACAGAACCTCGTAATTTTTTTTATAGCTCATCGACTTTTTGCCATTAGCGCCAGACTTCCTAAGTATCAAAGTTGATTTTTTTCAGTTTGTTCATCGCTGAAAAAAACTGAACCTGCCACTAGTGTGCTAGCTACTTGACCACGGAAAGTAACAAATTAATTGATTTAAATTTTAACGTCCATCTATAGATGACATCGATTTTCTCCTAGCCTGGATAGGACTGATGCCAATTCGTTTTTTGAAAGAATAGCCCCCACCCCAAGGTGGGAATCTAACCCGGAATAGGTACGGAGGCCTACTATGTGTAACTAAAAAGCTGTAAACTAAAATCCCTCATAATAAAATGATATGGATAATTAATATTTTTTGTTGAAGGAATAAGTATTATTTTAATTATAATTAATGATTTAACCTAGAAACTCATTATAAGAAACATGAGAGCTTTCAAGAATAGGTACGGAGGCCTACTATGTGTAACTAAAAAGCTGTAAACTAAAATCCCTCATAATAAAATGATATGGATAATTAATATTTTTTGTTGAAGGAATAAGTATTATTTTAATTATAATTAATGATTTAACCTAGAAACTCATTATAAGAAACATGAGAGCTTTCAAGAATAGGTACGGAGGCCTACTATGTGTAACTAAAAAGCTGTAAACTAAAATCCCTCATAATAAAATGATATGGATAATTAATATTTTTTGTTGAAGGAATAAGTATTATTTTAATCATAAATAATGATTTAACCTAGAAACTCATTATAAGAAACATGAGAGCTTTCAAGAATAATAGATTCGAATTAAAACATAATTGCTAAATGCGCCCGCATGATTGCTGTAAAGGTAAGCGCAATGAACAACGATTACTTATGCAGGGTCCGCCATTGAAATGGGATGGTTAAATAAATTAATTGTTTGTTGAAACCATTTTTTTTATATATATTTTCTTACAATGTTATTGAAAGAACAAGAATACGGGTTACTGTACAGTTTTTTTTAAAAAATAATTATCATGGTAACAATGCATCTTCCATATCTATTTTCATCACCTGATTTAGCAAATTACGTTGATGATGAGGCAGTCGTTGTTGTGACCTTGTTTAATCTTCAGGAATACATGTTCCGCACACAAAACAATCTGTTTTGAAGTAAAACTCAGAAGCGGAGTTTTCCCGAAGATATGCTTGGTTGAGCAGGATTCTTCAGGTAAGCAGCTGACATTTTTTTAATTTGTGCAATTTTTCCGACATGAAACATTTACGTTTACAGATGTTTTACCCGCCAATACAACTCCCTTCATTTCTTTTTTGTACAAGCATCACTTAAAGTTTCTATTCCTTCTTCCTTGGCCCCTTTCACGAGACCCTCACTCAAATCTTTTTCACAAATAAAACACTTATCACTGGACATTGTGACAAGACTCGGAAACGAAAATAACTGGACTTTGCGTCTTTACTGCGACCACGACAGTGGCAGTAAACGAACTGAAGCGCTTAGACATGAAGACGTGCGCCTGGCGCCTATCCCCTCACTGACTTAATAAGGGAGAGTTTGGGGTTAGAAAGGTCTTCCCTTATAGTTTTACAGGTAAATACGCTAAAAGTCGGGGCGCTTCAGATGAATTCATTCACTAAAAGGAAAAATTGCTTTGATTCATTTATTATGTTTTGCTTTTTAACAAAAATTACTGATTTCTCCCATATTTCAACGCTCTTATGCGTGGAAACCATGCGATGTACGAAAAAATGCTTAGAGACATAAATTGTAGGTAATTTGATCCTTTGATCCTCTTTATTTTACTACATAATCACGTTTTGCGTAAATAGCTAGCTTTGCAAGTTATAAGCGTAAAACAACTAAAAATCATTATTTTTAGAGATTTTTTGATGATTTCTCGTGTTTGCAAAGCAAATTTTTGGTGGAAAACTTAAGATTCGAGTTCAGCACTTCAAAAAACATAAAATAAGTCAATCAAAACAAACGTTCCACTTGCATTGTAAGACGCAAAATTTAGTTCTTGTTGATTGGGTGATTTCCCAAAGCATCAAAAACATATTTGAAATAATAATAATAGATCATTCTATTAGATCTCGGCGTCCAACTACCGCATGAAGACGGAATGGGAGAGGCAATTGAAAAAAATACACGAAATCAATCTACCGGAATTTGAACCACTTATTTTCGGGTCCTAATTCGAAATTCTTAGTACCGAGCTAAACAGCTTTACATAGTTTGTTCAGTGTAATATTTTGTTATAAAATAGACCAACGGAAGTTCGATGGGACGAGTCGTTCAAAAGATATTGAATTTATTCAGGTATTTTGGCCATTTTGACCCACTGTGTGTCCCTTTCTGAGGAATGTGCTAACTTAGGCAGCCCCTGAGTGACGGACATTTTTGGTAAAATTTCATTATCGAGTTTCTTAACCGACCTACTGCCACCCGTAGGATTGCAGCGTAAAAAAAAATAAATAAATAATTAGGTCTACATGAGATAAGATTAGGCAAGTTTTGACACAAGTATTACCAAGAATCTCGGCTAAGGGAACACATGCAGCGTCTGATTTAAATATTGTGTATTACTAAACCAGTATTAATTTCATTTATATGGCAGCCAATTCGATCCTATCACGGATTTTGCTGGCATAATTTGTCCTAGATTTTAAAACGAAGGGATAAAATGACGCAAGGATACCCTCATCAAATCCATAGCAATGGTGCCTCAGGGAGTCACGAGGTGGAGAGGATGAGTGACACGAGCTAATGCAATCTTGGCTTCCGCTACCTGGTTTTGTTAATACATACTAAGAGGTGTTGAACTGGCCTGTAATTGCCAGGGCCAGACTTTTAGAGCAACCTGTTCCCGGGTGTAGCCTGTTCTCGAGATTAGGGGATTCGACGGAACCACTAAACCGCTGAAAACTGGGTGGGGCATTAATCGACAAAGACCTATTGCATTATTTCAGAGCGAAAGCGTCACATATTAAGACTTTAATAAGATAAAATTAATTAAAGGTACATCGCGCAGGAGCTACAAAATGGCTAATTCCTGAAAAAAATGTTAAAAATAACCAATATAAATACAAAATAAAAATAAATAATCATATAGAGTAATAAAAAATCCCACCATCACTGTTTGAAATATATTATTTCAAGCTAAAAAGCATCTTCGAGACTAGGTGTCATCTTCAGTGCCTGTAGACAACATAACAAATTAAAACTAATATAAAATAAAAGAAATACTCAACATAAAATTAGAAGGTAAAAACAGGAGTTTAAAGTTTTTGTCAAAAGATCCAAAAACCGTAAACGTCAGAAAAACAATTAATTGATTTTGGTGGAGACCTGGAGTTTTTATATTACAATATATATTTTTATATTATATATATTTCTATATTATCTATATATATTTATATTATATATATATATATAATATCAGTATTTGAACTATTTTTAAAATGTATTGATATATTATTATAGAGTGCTTTATCACTGAGTATATTAAATCAAGATTTGTAAAATGTTTTGATATATTACATCACCATTTGTAAAATGTATTGATATATTACATCACGATTTGTAAAATGTATTGATATATTACATCTCGATTTGTAATAAGTATTGATATACATCAAGATTTGTAACATGTATGGTTATATTACATCAATATTTGAACAATATATTGACATACACTATGTTTAAAATGTATTGATATATTAAATACCTATTTGCAACATGTATGGCTATATTAAATCAATATTTGTGTATTGACATATAGTATTTTTTAAATGCATTGATATATTATATCAAGAATTGTGCAATGTATTGACATACACTATTTGTAAAATGTATTGATATATTACATTACGATTTGGTAATGTGTTGACATGCACTATTTGTAAAATGTATTGATATATTACATCTCGATTTGTAATAAGTATTGATATACATCAAGATTTGTAACATGTATGGTTATATTACATCAATATTTGAACAATATATTGACATACACTATGTTTAAAATGTATTGATATATTAAATACCTATTTGTAACATGTATGGCTATATTAAATCAATATTTGTGTATTGACATATAGTATTTTTTAAATGCATTGATATATTATATCAAGAATTGTGCAATGTATTGACATACACTATTTGTAAAATGTATTGATATATTACATTACGATTTGGTAATGTGTTGACATGCACTATTTGTAAAATGTATTGATATATTACATTACGATTTGGTAATGTATTGACATACACTATTTGTAAAATGTATTGGTATATTATCATAGAGTTAATCGCCAAAAGTTACGAATAATTTAAGGTATCAAAATACTTCTTTTACTGAGTCTTTCACCAGAAGTTTTTTTTTCTCCAAGTATGTTATCTATCGTAATTTGCGAAAATTATAGCCTCTTTGAATACCTTTAATTTCATCAAAGATAAACTGGAGAACTCATCAAAGAGAATAGACCTTTTAAATGGACATGGTATTTTGTAAAATGAAATCGGTAATGAAACACCACTTAGAAACCACTTAGAAAAAAAAAATAATGACAAAAAAAAAAGGCGACAAAATGAAAGATGAACCTTTAGCCTAAAAGTCGGAATGCCCCGTGTGAAAGAAGACCACTTATGGGCTACCGGTTTAGATTTCTTCAGCTGATAATCCGCTAAAGGAGATATATGTCTCAGCGGCTTTTACACGGCCTTACAAAGAACTCCAGAACAGAAATTTAATAGCCTTTCTCAGCTGGAAGTGAAATAGTACAACATGTAAGCTGGAATTTATCATTCATTTAGTGATATTTTTGCATCGTTTTTTTTTACATAAACGCATTAGTCAAGACTAAAAGAGTCTCTTAAGTCTTGCTGCAAATTTATTTCGTCGTACAGAATCCGAATACAATTAATTGGCGATTAATCTGATCGCTCATTATTAAGCACAAGGCTCAGAAAACTGGTAGCTCAATTACTAAATAATTTGGATAAAATAACCTACTCAAAATAAACATTCCTAGTTCTGGTCTTTCAATTATTTGTTGTTTTTTTTTTATCCAGAGTGAGCCCAAACCTTTAATGCAACGATTATGATTTTTTTTTTTACCACACGTTCCTCATTGGTTGGATATCTTGTCTACTAGTTTTGTTGCAAGGAAGTGCAAATTATTGCCGGAACTAGAGCTTCCATGGTTTTGAGGGTCGCTGAATTCGAATCCGTGATCTATTTCACTCTATCGGCGCAAAATAAAGGTCTTTTCAAGGACAAATATGTTTATTTTGCAAAAAAATTACTCTGTAGTAAAAAAATCATTTTTACAAAATAGAGATTTTTGTACTTGACATGACCTTGATTTAGCGCCGATGGGGTGAAACAGACCTCGGATTCTAATTCAGCGACCCTCAAAACCATAGAAGCTCTATTTATTTCTTCTTAAGCGACTTCATACGAAATTTGACCTTCGAATGCCCTTAAACCTGACGCGCTGGGGTATTTTCCCATCTTTGGAAAATATAAATTTTTTTCTAATGGTCAGATTTCATTTATTTTTACGAAAAGCCTTTCACTGTGGATACTCAAGACGCATACCTACTTTCGTTGCTGTATAACAAACATTTGGCAAATTAGTAAGGTACAGAGTGCCCGGATGGACCGATTTCGATGGTTAACGAACTCAATTTAAGCGATTGCTATTATAAGAATAATATAAATATATATATATATATATATATATATATATATATATATATATATATATATAAACTTTAGATATCAAATACTAAAAAGGTTATAGTTTAATTGAAGGGGTTGGGGAAAAATAGTGCCAAGCAATATTTTTAACAAAACTTAACTGCAGCTGCTGTATGTTGGATATTAAGTTGGACAATCAGTCTAATATGCAAAAGCTACTGAAATATGACTACAAGCTCTGTATCCTTCTTAATCTTGTTGCCCCTAATCATTTCAACTGATAGTCCCACATAATATCCATCATATAGCAGCTACCCCTTCAATTATAATGTATGTAAGTGGTGCTAACGGCCAAGATGTCCAAGCGTCGTAAAAAAATACCTACAATATTTAATTGTACGTGTTACAAGAATATTTGAAATTTATTGACATAGTTTCTTGGTTAAATATTAATCAAATCAGCTGAATGTAATTAGGTAATTTTGTTTTAAATATTAATAAAAAACGAAGTTCCATAAATATTACAGTTATTATTACATAAGAAATTACATTCATAAATGGATAATAAATACCATGAAAGGGCCATTTTATCATATGATAAATATGTAGATGTTATCAGTGGCGTTAATGACAGGTTGGAGTTAACTGCTGATTGCGGGTTATTTTGCCAATTACTGAGAATGTGCGAAGATGAAAGTGTTGAATTAAGTACGGAATTATACATAAAATATACCATCTATGTTTCGTCAAGAAGTTTCACATGTTTGCATGTGATATCGCCACTTAATAAATAATTTTTCATGTATCTGGAACTTAGAGGATCCATTTAGACATGCATTTGGCAGTTTTTGTTTAAAAAAAAAACACAAAAAAAACTTTAAACTGATTATTAAAAAATGTCAAACATATAGAAAATATTTTAAATGAATTCCATGATTCTAAGTACCCAAACCAAATATTAGTTTTTCCACTTTTCTAACGGTTACTGATATCTCTTTACAAATGGTTTCATTTATTTTCCTACATCTGAGAACCTATAAAAAAAGTAAATGCAACGATTTTTATCGCGCGAATTTTACCCGTAAAACCTTGTTTCGTTAGGCGCATTTTGCCTGCTAACGAACTTGACCTTTTAAATTATACAAAGTATTTTAGCACCAAATTTCATAATCGGACCACTTTTGAGCCTGTGAAAATTGAATTAAGAGCTCATATTCCTTATCACTGAGATCACTAAGAAAGTTTTATAGACCAGAGCGCATCTGCAAAAACGTAGTTGGATGTTGAGAAGGGGTAAGCTAATTTTTACGGGAATATCTTCGGAAGACCATATATATATATAATCACGTGTCGGTCTGCCTGTCCGTTTGACTGTTTGCCCGGTCGTTCCTTATACAAATCTACACCATTTGGCCGTGTTTGACCAAACTTGGCACACAGGTAGGTCTTACGGGGAATCTCCTAGGCTAGGTCAAAATAGTCAAATTTCAAAATTTGGTCAAAAGGTCAAAAGTTTTTTTCAAGAAAAATTGGGTACACTGAACCATTCAGATTCTGACGGCCATTTTGAATAATGTCTCAACTTTATTTGTTGATGTTCTCGATAATTAGAATAAGTCGAACTCATTGATGACTTTACATCATTGTATTATCATGTAATGCAGGTTTTTTTTTCAATTTTATATCAACAGTCACTCTCTAACTAAGGAGCGCTGGCC
This sequence comes from Gonocerus acuteangulatus, assembly GCA_946811695.1. NCBI lineage: Eukaryota > Metazoa > Arthropoda > Insecta > Hemiptera > Coreidae > Gonocerus > Gonocerus acuteangulatus. Next base: position 29,617,165 of record OX328127.1, read on the forward strand.
TTTCTTTGATAAGAGCTAGCAGGCTATGGTGCTGGCCTCTGTCGGGTGTTTTATGAATTGCTGTGGTGCAGGCCTCTGTTGGCTGTTTCACGAATATATAGACAGATATAAACAAATTCACACCGTTTGACCGATTTTGACGTAACTGGGTATACGGGAAGTCATAGACTGAAAGTAGGTGTAGCATGGCACACTGGGTAACAGCTAGTACAACAATAATTGAAGTATAAGTAGATCGAATATTTTCCGTTTTTTTTTTATGTAAAAAGAAGTTAAAAAAGAAAAAGTTTGTTTTTGTAATTCCTTCCCTCATTACTCCGAATGTATTCGTGTCAGAGACCTTCCCAAGGTGTCAAAAGATTTTTAATAAAATTTTCCATAATGTTATATTATAAAGAAACGTTAACACAGATTTGCGGCTGAGCAAAATAGAAATACGTAAAAAAATAGGGCGAAAAAAAGAAATTTCTATAAATATCATTTTTTTCGGTGACTTAAAATGCTTTTAGGTCGTTCATATTCTAAGAAAACACTATTGATTATATATAAAAACAACCTACTAAATTTAGTTCTAATCAGTTTGATATGTTTTACATAATAATTTCGCATTGAGGCATTAGAAAATAAATTAACATTTTTCAAGTTGTAAAATCAAAACGAAATAGGCAGTCAAGCCTTTAACAACATTTTACAGATTGAAAATTAGCATTAAAAAAAATTTGATTTTTTTAAATAATAAAAACTTCATACGACATTTGAATTTCGGTCCAAAATATTCTTAGTTTCTGATATGTTTTGATTTAAAAACAATTATCCATCATAAATATACAAGTCTTTCCTTCTTCGAGCTGCTTTGAGTGGTTTCGTCGTTAGTTCATTTTGTCAGGAAATGTTCGATTTATGCAGAGTACCTTAATTATTGTTAAATAAGGTCTTCCAAAGATATTCCCGGAAAATGTAGCTGGCCTCCTTTCAATATCCAAATAAAAACAGATGCCGTGGTCTATTAGGTACTGATGGAAAATAAGTTGGAAAAAATAGTCGCAATTATAACTTTGGTCCGTTGTATGGTGCAATTTTTCCCCCATTTCGCTTGAAAAAGCTGGAAACCTGTAGAAACCTCGTCCTAAAAATCGATGCCACTTAAAATGGTACGTTTAAATTAACATAAAAGGGGAAAGAGTTATGGAAAGGATATAGCCACTGCTGTTATTTCCACTCTAAGAAGTTTGTTAATCACGGCGAGACGGCTTGTTAAATGCCTCCTAGACACCGAAGTTCCACTTGACGCTCGTATATCTTCGGTTTTTTGAGCACGTCACATTGCTCCAACCTCATGAGGCCATATATCTTATTTAGCAGGCCAACTAAAACCCTCCCGCTCCCTAACTAACAATGGTAGATCCCTATCTCCCTAGCAGTCCTAGTCGCTAATTGTACATGCACATGCCTGGCGACCGTCCCGAGAGGGAGTGTCAGCAGAAGGAGCCCGTGGTGGGGAAGCCTTGAGCTTAAAGAACTAGTCGGGGATTGGCCAAGAGCAGGATTTAGGGTGAAAACCTCGTCCGGGGGACTTTACCGGGGTGAAAGGGGCTTTGTCTGCTGAAATCCCGTCCAGGGTCCTTGCATACTTAATAAGCAACTCCCTACTCTGCTTTGGAATAATCGACACTTACTTCGGCTTTTAAGAAGCTGCGCCCTTCTCTGGATGTTTATCTACTAAAGCCTACAGGGATATTGCTTCTATTTAATAAAATCTAAAAGCTCTGAATGCATTATTTACCAATACATGCTCCAAGATCCTTTTAGTGTATTCCGAAACTCCGCCTATATGGAGTATATGTAACCAAGAACTTACGGTCAAACTCATACCGACAGACTGCCTAAGATGATACAATTTTAACATCCCAAATGATATGCAAGAACTCCTAGGCAATGATAGCCAATACATCAACACTATACTGACCTACCTCAAATACACCGGACTTTATAATCTAATTTGATGGCATTAAGCACTGTTGACTTAAAAATAGCATTATACTTCCATAGATACTAAGCAAACTTTTTTACAATTAATATTGTATACAATTACATGCTATGCTGATATCCTAGATAAATAATTCAGAAGATACCGTTCTTTTTGTTAATCGCCAAAGATACAGAACACACCAAATAAATAAATTATTTATTGTTTATAACCCAGAGGACCGGTGGTAAAATACTGTTTCCCTGATATTAGCACGTTTCCGTTTTTATCCCTAGTGCTATTTCGAAAGCTCAAATTTAAAACACTTATACTTTTGTCTTAATATTTCCTGTGAAATGTGGACACGTGTAAAAATGTAAAACGGAATCTCAAAACTGATATTACTCCATTAAAGCACCGATTTCTCCTAATGAGATAGCTCTATAAATAATGGCATACGATTCTTATTTGAAGGAGATTTGTATTCTTATTTTGTATTATTTATTTTTGTATAATAAATAAAGTGGTTAAAAATGGAAGGTTATTCCTTTACCGACCCCAAACTTTGAATGGAGTGAAGACATATATTCATATTGTTATTTTCGTAATCTATGAGTTAATCGAGAACTTTTCTAGTCGGCACTTATGGATTAAGTCATGAGATCAACCTCATGAGTTTCCTCCCTATGGAGGCCCCTATTTAAGGAAACGCGCTCAAAATATCTTTCAAATTGGTATATGTATACGTACGTAGTCAATATAGCCGAGAAGTAGAAAACAATAACTTTATTAATGAAAATTAGATAATAATTTTGTTGTATTGATGGTTTCAGACCATTTGTAATTGAAGTAGTGAAAACTATTGAAAATAACTTCATTTAGTTTTCCAAATTTCTTTTTTGGTTTTGAACGAAACCAGCTAGGAGATTCTTTCCGGTTTAAGATAAAAAAAGTCCGTCACGCAGGAGCTGCATAACTAAGCACTTTACTCAGAATTTGGGTAGTGTACATTGCTTTCCAGAACAATTTGCTTAAAATATCCTACATAAATAAAAAAAAAACATGAATAGTTCTCTTTTAAATTTGTAATGAGTAACTGATCAATTAATAATTTGCTTCCAGAGTTATGTTTACACATGGTACCTATTACACTACGTAATAAATACAAAAAACCTCATATTATCGTAATTTGATCTAACGCAGGAACAGGATACAGTCACTCTAGTGGTAGAAAGCGCTCCTTGCGGCGGCTTTGTGAACCTACGTCTGACGGGCTTTTCTATTGAAATATATTACAAATTAAACCCCCGCTTTCCGATTGACCGATTCAGCTCATTTTTACAACACTTCTTTCTCATGAGTTACCCACGACGTATACCGCGTTTCGTTACAATACAGCAGAAATTACGACCGGTATGAGTATATTAAGAATTTGGGTCAAGAGTAAACCCCCCCTTCTAATGAACCGATTTAGTTTATTTTTACAACACATATTTACCTGTAGATTACCACTACGAATACCGAGTTTCGTCGAAATATACCAAAAATCACGGCTGGTAGTGGCGAATTGGTATTGTGGGTCCGGAGGAAACCCCCCCTCCTAATGAACCGATTTAGTTTATTTTTACAACAGTTATTTACCTGTGGATTACCAATACGAATACCGAGTTTCATCGAAATATACCAAAAATCACGGCTGGTAGTGGCGAATTGGTATTGTGGGTCCGGAGTAAACCCCCCCTTCTAATGAACCGATTTAGTTCATTTTTATATCTCACTTTTCTCTCTATATTACCACTACGAATACCAAGTTTCGTTGAAATATAACAAATATTACGGCTGACATAGTCAAATTAGTGTTTTGGGTTCGGGGTAAACCCCCCCTTCCGGTGGACCGACTTCGGTGGTTAACGAACTCGTTCAATCGTTTGCTAATTGAATGCTATATACCAAGTTTCGTGACGAAAAAACAAAAACTCTGGCCGCTATCGTGTTAACAGACACATATATATATATATATATATATATATATATATATATATATATATATATATATATATATATATATAGATATATATAAATTTTAACGGGGGTCATTTTCGGTGTCTACTAGGTAGGATCGATAAAGATTTGAAGAAATTTTTCAAAAATTCCGTCATGAGTCCAACCTCAATAGCTACTTTCCTTCGGAGGAAAGTGCTAAAAAGTCCGACAAGACAAATGAAGGAACTCCGTGATCTTTGCACGTTGCCGTTCATATCCCTAGTGGTATTTGAAAATTTTAATGTTTTAAGAAACAGTTAATGTTTTGTCTTAATCTAATGTAAACACATAAAACAATTTAAAATCAAACTTTTGATGAGAAAGATCTTAGCCGCCACTACAGGAAACTAACACCATCTTAAACTGAAATTACTCCATTTAAGCACCGATTTCTCCGAATGAGAATGCTCTATCAAAAATCGCATCGTTTGCGGGAAATTAATAAGCATTCGAATTGATACTTTACATTTACTTCGATTTCCCAACCTGTTTTCTGATAGGTATATAAGAAAATACTCGAAAATCCCAGGGAAAAAACTAATATTTTTCCATTTTCCTCAATAACGGTTTTAGATAAAACCTGGGAAATGGGTTCATTGGATCCCCCACGACCAATTAAATAGTAACGTATTAATTAGTAACGCAAAACGAAAGCTTCACGATTTGTTTCGCGCAAATTTCACCCAACAAATGTTTGTACCAAACTCATTTGAGTTCTCCCATCGCAAAAAGCATTTTAATAAGCGTAAATATGTCCACAATTACTGACTTACATTAAGAATGAATTACTCCGTCGTTTTTCGGTGCCTGAAACATGAAAAATATGTTGTTTTTTTTTTTTTTTTTTTTTTTTTTACTATCAAACTAAATGGTGACCCAAAATGCCTAAAATATTTCCAAAGCGTTCAAATTAATACAATCGTAAATTTATTAAAATAGCTCATCCTCAGATGAATAAGTAAACCCTAAAGTAACGTAAACGAAAATTAGCTTTTTCTTGATAATATACCTGAACAGAGGATTTGAAACGTTGACATTTGGAAAGTCGGGAGCTTGAGAGTTTTCTGCCCATGGCGAAAGAAGAAACGCACTAAAAGACGTTAAGTTCCTGTCAGTGTTGTCATTATTATAACGGCCTGACATAATAATTCATGAAGAAGAGGAAGGATAGTCCAAATGGAATACCATGCAAATCTCTACTGACAGCAAACAGACATAAAGGAATGCAGACTGCGTGCCTAACCTGAGTAGTAACAGTTTATTACCCTCCCGACAACCACTGCGGCTGCGCGGGGTAGCATGAACACAGTTAGTTACTGCTCTAAAAGAACCGTCCATGTTTGTACACCAGCTATAATAAAGCAAACAGACTGATGTTGGCCAGCCTGCTTTATTGTCATGTTGGAACAATGTTCCTGTAGCTTGTTGCACCTTGGCGCTTGCCGATCTTATCGTTCGTATTATCATTGTCTGCTTCGAATAAAATACACAGAGTAAAGGTAAAAAAACAGCCCAGCAGGTCGTCTGAATACGTACCAAAGTACCCGACCCATCAGCAATTGATGACAATCTACTGCTATTACAATGAATTCAGTTTACTCGTTAGACAGGTTTGGTTCAATAACTCATACGTTCAAACGGTTTTCCTTAAGCACTAAAAAATCTCTTTTGGCGGTGGCTTCTGGAAAAAGTAGCTACGGATGTTAGCAGATGCAACGCTAATTTTTGCAAGAATATCTTGGAACAACCCAAATAACAATATTTGAGGTATGCGTAAATTCCCGGACCATGTTTTTTTTTAAAAAAAAGGTTTAACGCATGATACCTCACAAAGGCGTCAAAGAAATTTTAATTAAATTTCCTATAATACAGTATTAACGGCGCTTATAGCCAAATAGTTGATGCGCCGTTAAAAACGAAAAAAATACAGTATTAATTATATATATATATATATATATATATATATATATATATATATATATATATATATATATATATATATATAAATAAATGTATTAGCTCGCAAAACAGCAATAAGTATGAAAAAAAAAGGATAAAAATAAACATTTTTCTTCGGCAGCTTAAAATGCATTTAGGACCTTCATTTCATTTATCGGGTTGATAGTTTTTACATAACAATTTTGCCATGGAGGTTTTTGTGAAAAAAATAAAATTTTCCAAATTGTTAGTGGTAGACACCTGGCGTTAGTTGATTTCCCCTATTATATATATATATATATATATATATATATATATATATATATATACCTATATATATATATATATATATATATATATATATATATATATATATATGGAGGGTTCAGAGCACAACTAGTCCATGTCCTTGTTATACAGTTTTAAGAAAATGAGTGTTATGCGTTTTAATTACAGGGACTTTGTGTTAATCCTATTGACGAGTATAAGTCTTAAAAAGATTTGAACTTAAACTCTGAAAGTACTTATGTATAGCCTTGTTCGTATAATAGTTGTAACTTGGACTTGGCTTACTTGTGCTCTGAAAACAAATAAGAACAATTATCAGATGTGTAGCAAGCAGTGCTACAAGTGGCAAAATAATGAAGTTAGGACTTAGTCTCGTGTAGCACTGAAAAGGGCAATTTTAGTAATACTCTTCAATGTAAATAATCTAAGGGGTTAGGTCCGCCAGTAAATATACTGTTGTCATACCTGTCGGTGGAGACCGTCGTCACTGGCATCTGTGCGAGTACTGTGGGCGAGCGCTTTCACAGCTTCAGTACTAACTTAACAGTGGCTTGATAATGACGTATTTACGTCGAAAGCGCTCGCCCACAGTACTCGCACAGATGCCAGTGACGACGGTCTCCACCGACAGGTATGACAACTCTTCAATGTCATTACAACATAAAATGCCAAAAATGGACTTGGTCTACTTGTGCTCCGAACCCTCCATATATTTATATAAATGTATGTATGTATGTATGTATGTAGAGTCTAGTAACAGGCTAAAACTGCCCCAGGGGTTGCTAAACAACGAAAAAGATTGGGAAATCTTATTAAATTTTGGGAATCTATTCGAATGAGTAGTATATTTCCTACAAATTCGGCTTTTATGTTATTTTTGATAGAAAGATCTTATTCGAAGAAATCGGTGCTTAAAATCCAAAAATGTCAGGTTCGTTTTTTGTCTCTGGTTTCTTCAACTTTTTGGCAATTGTTTTTTTTGTATTTGATTAATAAGTTTTTCAAATGGCACAAGAGAGAGGAACGGAAACGTGCTAAAATGACGTAGTTCCTCAGAGCTGGAATTATTTATTCTTTTGAGTTGCCGCTTTACATGTCCACGATAGCTACCTTGTTTCCTTTAGATTTAATCGAGAAAACTATAGTGCTGCCAATCAGAGAAAATGAAAGGTTCTTTCAATTCTTTCTATACTTGCCGTAAATAGAACTGCATTTTTCTATGAATGAATTAATAGATAATAAGGGTTTTCTCTTTGATAATTCGAAAAATGATTAATTTTCTTAAACAATCCTCGTGACAGGTACTATTCATTCTCATTTGAATTTAAATTAAAGTAAATCTATGTTAGAACATGTCAAGTATTATTTTATATAATTCGAATAACATCAATAATTTTCCGGTTTTAATAATTACACAGGTCTACAAAAATAATCTTTCTGAAATTTGATTTGATGATTTTGGTCAATCTCTATGCTCCTTGGCGTGCTGAAGCCGAACATGAGGTCAGTCCCTCTCTATCACGTAAGGAAATTGTTCAATCTCAAGTAAGGGCAGAGGTACTACCATTAAAAGAAAACAGAATTGGCGAATAAGAGTTTTCATTTGTTTCCATGATCTTTTAGTTATTTCAATGTTGTTTACTGTACAAAATACATAAATGTGTAGAAATAACAGCTTCAGAATTAACAGTGGCATATTTAGTTATTATTTTTATGAAAACGTATTTTTTTCTCTTGAAAATTTCTCCGTGTTCGTTTCCGGTTGTAGGACTCTTCAGATGATTCACGCTGCAGCATCCAACAATAGTCAGCCATCATGTTTACGTTCCATTGGCCATGATACCTACGTTCCATTTCCTGGATTTCCTGATGGAACCTTTCCCCTTGTTATTCACTTACTTCCCCTAAGTTTTCCGTAAAATAGTCCACATGCGAAGGTAAGAAGTGAACCTTCAAACTCATGTTGCAACCTTGTAATTGAAATGCCTTCAACATGCGTTCCACGATACTTCTGTAGTTGGGATCCTTCACGTTACCAAGGAACTTCTCAACAACATCTTTAAAAGAATTCCAAGCTTCCTTCTCCTTCTCATTCATGGTCTGAGTGAAATGTGGATCTGTGAAAAGTTTCCGAATATCTGGGCCTACAAAGATCCCCTCTTTTAGCTTTGCATCACTTAATCGTGGGAACTTGGGGCATAAGTACTTAAAACATTCACCTTCTTTATTGAGAGACTTTACGAATTGTTTTATCAGCCCTAGCTTTATGTGTAGAGGAGGTAGCAGGATTTTGTCAGAAGGAACCAAACTTCTCCTAATTACATTTTTTTGGCCTGGCGACAGAGCTCCTCGTGATGGCCAGTCTTTGTTGTTCCAATGGGAATTTCTGTCTCGGCTATCCCATAAACATAAAAAACAAGGGAACTTGGTGTACCCTGATTGCTGACCTAAGAGCATAGTAAGTACTTTCAAGTCTCCACATATCAACCAGTTATGCTCATTATAATGAATTCGTTCGAGAACTAATGACAAATTTTCGTATGTTTCTTTTAAATGTACCGAATGGCCAACTGGAACTGAAGCATAAGTATTGCCATTGCGCAACAAAACAGCCTTTAGACTTCGCTTTGATGAGTCTATGAATAGACGCCAATGAATCGGGTCGTATTGTATACCAAATTGACCCATCAGACCAAGAATGTCTTTGCAATAAATAAGATTCTCATCCAGAGCAAAGTAAGGAACAAAAACTGCTTCACGGTGTCGATACCATGAAAAAGAAGTGCCTGGCTGTAATAAATTTTTGTTTTTAAGACGGGAGCCAAGTAACTGAGCTGCATCTTTTGGAAGTCCAAGATCTCTCACTAAGTCTTTCAACTCCTGTTGAGAAATAAGCTGAGGTTCATCTTCTGAACTGCTTGCTTTGAACTCACTGTGTACTTCATCGCTCTCCGACATACAGTCTTCTCTATTAGCTTCCCTATCTATACTGTCCAAGTCACGAGGAGGCTGAGGAACTGTCAATCCAGGACCGTGTGGTACCGGACGACTAGCAGATTCCACATTAGGGTAGTTAATGAGCTTATGATTTTTGGAATTATAGCCTTGAACATGACAATTACAAAAGTAACAGTCATTAACGTGGTTTTTTTGCTCCCTCCACATCATTGGGATAGCAAATCCGAAATATTTTAACTCTCCTTTGTACCATAAGCGAAGTTTTTCTACGCAGCTATGGCATACTTTGTGAGGAGCCCACACTTTATCTTGATCTCCTATTCTCAAGCCAAAATATGTATAATATACATTTTTGACAAAACCTGTTATATTTCGTCGGTATTTCTTATCTGTGTACTCACCACAGATAAAACAGAAGTAGTCTGGACTGGTAACACTACGACGATGAGACATTTTGTCTAAATGCACTTTCAAACCTTAAAATACGTTCTTAATCACTTTGACACAACTAAGAGACCTCAGTGAATGTGTTCACTTCAGTTGATACTACTGAACTGAGAGAATGAACAGAAATTTAGCTCCAAGTTCCTGATACAACAGGTTCAATCTCGTTTAGCTTCAGACGGTGACATCTGAGACCAAACAAGTACGTTCCTGTATGAACAGGTCGTGCCTAGACACCCTCAGGCCTACAACATCTACTGAGGGAGTCATTGCCTACACCACCTAGTGAAAGATGTCTGTTTATAAAAAGAGAAATCGTTTGGAAAAAAAAACAAAAACTACTTCTTACCAAATTTATGTGTATAGCAGGTATATTATGTTCTATGGATTTGAAAAAAATCTGTACGTGATAGAGAAAAACGGACTTCATTCTCGGCCTCAGCACACCGAGAAACACAGAGATTAGCCAAAATCATCAAATCAAATTTTTGGTTGTAGACCTGTGTTATTTTTGATTCCTACGTTACAATACTTCATTAGCCTTTTACTTTCGTTAAGGTGTCGTAGTGAGATGAGAGTTAATTAATGTTCATTTTCACCAAAATGTCAGTTTAAATGGTTTTTTTTTTTTTTTTTTTTTTTTTTTTTTTTTTTTTTTTTTTTTTTTTTTTTTTTTTTAAAATATAAGTGCATTTTAGAGTCAATTGCTTTCGAGGAAAACATTTCTGAATGCGCTACCGTTGACAATGGAAAAATTAGCCACATGAAAAGATACATGTGACACAGATGTCTTGACATTAGAAAACGATAACAATCTGACTTAGTCTCAAATTTTAAATAAGTGCTTAAGAAATTAGTATTTTTAAGCACTAAAAGGCAGTATACCCAGGAAATAGTCTTTTATTTTTATTAAAAACATGAATAAAAATATCACAGAGTAAAATATCCTAAATTATGAGTTTTCCGGGATGGGGCTTATACAAAAAGTGTAGGGGTTTTTCTGACCCCGGATTCAAATTCAGCTACCCCAAAAACATATAGTAAACATGGTCTGGTCTCTGGGTCCGGACATTTATTTTTTTTCGTTTGCCTGTGTAATAATTAATTAATGACTAATGAAATTTTAAAAGAAGGTAGCACACAATTTTTATCAAACATTCAAAAAATACACATCAATACAATAAGATTTAATTTTAGACTTTAATATTAATTGCTTAAATCTTCTTCTTCGTCAGACTGTACAAGACGTGCATACTTATAAATTATCTGACGATACGCCCAAACATTTAACATAAACACTGTTTTTTAACATTTAAAACACACTCAGCTATACAATAAGATTTAATTTTAGACTTTAATATTACTTATGATAACTACTACAATTGCAATAAATGATAAATTTCATTTCATTTTATTTATTATTTTATAATTTTTATTATCAGAAAATACAACAAAATTAATATTCATGTTATTATGGAAAATATATATAAATATATGTTTATACATCATATGTGTATGTATTTAATGTATTCATATTTTAATTGGTACATAATTTGAAAACTGCTTATAGATTTTAAAATGTCATACATACATAAGAAGAATACATACATAGTCATACATAAGAAGAACTTTATAATTTAAAGTGCGAATTGCCTTAATTATAATGCACGAATATCAAATAAATAAATTACTAAAAACGACAGTAATGAATGTGTTTATTCTAAAAAGAGAGGGTTAGGGTTCCCTAAGATTATTAATAAACGCTAAATTTAAAATGAGATTTTTTTTTTTTTTTTTTTAAAAAGAGCCGTCACTCAAATGGAGGGACTCTGGTTAAATGACATATGAGGGCGTGGCCCCATTATTTGTTTGAGAATACAATTTGTTTATAGCCGATCAGACTTCTCACGACTGTGTCGCTGAAAGCCGTAACCTGTCACTCGGGGAAAAAGGTTTCGCAGAAAACGTTTTGCCCCTTGACACCGGCTCTAGTTATTGCTGGATAACAAGCATAGCGGCCATGACACCCTTCTTTCGCCTACGATATTACCCTAAGAATATTATTAGTATTGGGAGAGAGAACAGTAAAAAAAACGTATATCGTAAATGAGAACAGAAACTGGGCGGCCAGTTAGATCCCAGTTTATGGATATCCACGGATTAAAGTCGCTTGTGAAATGTTCAAGTTTTGTGTGGGAAGGCTAACTCAACTACTTTCTTAAGTGATTTGATTATATTTTCGTTCATCGATTGCATAGGTTACAAAATTGCTCTAAATGTATATATACGATGGGATATGGTGTTTGTCGCTCAACTAATTGGTTATTTGCGCCTTCTATTATATAGGTTAAAAAGGGATAGGTTCTGTTTTACAAATTTAGTTGTTTGTTCTATTTTGACTTATTTTGATTAACCCAAAATCTGCACTCACTTTAATAATAACGCATATTTTACATTGTCCTATTTACTCACCCATTAGAAGCTAATTCCTCCCGTTTATCAACCAACCTACTGATCATTTCCAATTACACGAAGTCTTAAACAGTGCCTCAAAAATCGAATATATGCACACTTATAATTACATAAAAAAACTCCTTGAAATTGAGAGCGTCATTAATTTCTGATTGACATAATAATAATAATAAAATAAATAAAAACTAGAATTGCAAATAAAAACCAACATTTAATATTAAGTAATCCGTTTTTTGCACTGTTTTCTATAACAATAAGTAAAAATAGTTTTAATACTTCTATCATAGTTATGAAATTGTATTATATATTTATTATATGTATAGAAATATTCCTTAAATTTAATGCATACAAGTATTTATTTTCATTTATTTTTAGTAAAATTTTATTATTTCATACAGTATCTGTGTCTTATTTAAATAGAACATATGTGTGTAAGTTTGTGTTTTTTGGGTATGCTTATGAATATATTACTAACATAGGACAAAAAACATTATATAAGGCCAACTCCTTGCAATGGGTAACCTTTGTAAGCAATAAATAAAATAAATATAGCACTGACGTATTTTGATTAGATTCTGAGACTTCTATGGGTTTGTGGGATAAGTGTAGTTTTTTGGGCTATGCTTAGTGATCTGTGAGTGGTTGTTCTTGTTTTTTTTATGCTATTCTATATAAATTTATACTATTCTCTAGCAACTACATTATTAATACTACACTAGTGTATACACTAATTCGTTGTAACAAATTATTATATTTATTGTCTTAAACTAAGACAATAAATATAATGGATGTCGGTGGACCCCGACATCCAGGGTGCAGCGAGGAATTTTCCCAGCGAGCCCTGAGATGAGAAAATTCCTGCCGGAGGTGGGAATCGAACCCATCATCTCCCACTTATGAATCCAAGGCGCTAGCCACTAGACCACGGGTGACCCCACTAGGACAATTATAATTTAAAATAAGACTAATTCTAATCTTTACTTAAACTTAGAAAATTAATATATATTAAAAGTTACAAATTTGTATGCATATCTTAAAACTTACAAATTATTATAATTATTGTTTTAAACGGAGACAATTATAGTCTTGTCTTAAACTTAGGATGATATTTTAATAGTGTTTTTTTTTAATTTATTAATTAATCTATTAGATGTAGATGTAGTCAGGGTTCGGTCGTGTGGTATCCTAATAAAATTACATTTTCTTGTAAAAAAAGAGTTCTTTTTGTTTTTATTTTAAGGGGTTAGAATCTATGGCGATGAGCCCTAATACAGATTATATAATAGATACTTCATTTACATTATGTGAACATTTTTCTAATTTAAATTTAAACTTAAATAAAAAATGTATATACATTTATATAAAACACGATTCATTTGAAAATGAATGAAAATAAAATAGAAGTATAAAACACAATTAATATACATTTATAATTTATTTAAATTAAAATATAAAACACATTATTATTTAAAATATAAAACACAAACCATTTTTAAATTAATATAAATAAAGTACAATAAGAAGTAAAGGAATAGTTGGGATCCGGCTAAGAGAAAAAACATCAGATTTTTAGAAATATCTATATTCCGAACGTTTCTATTACTCTTAAGTAGCCTTCGTCAGCTTAAAAACAAACACACAAAACATGATTACAAAATAAGAACAACTAAACCAATAAGAACAATATGTTGGATCGGCAAATAAACATTGCTTATAAAAACATAAGTAGCATATCATTAGAAAACGTTAAGTGAAAAATAGTTTTTCATAGAACTTAGTAGAGAATGGGCAGATTATCAAAGCAACAAGGTAAAATGAGGAGCTTAGTATCAAAGTTGGACAACTCCACTTTTGCTTTTTTTACAGGAGAAGCAAAAAACCATATCTACTATATTGATGTCAGTATTATGGTGATTTTTTTATATGTTATTCTTATAGGCCTCAGAAACATGATTTCAAAGGCACTACAAAATTATATAAGTATTAAGGCCGTAATTACACTTTAAATAGTGGAGTTGTCCGTGTTTGAAACCAAGTCATGGAGTTGTCTGTTTTTGAAACCAAAGGGAGCCATTTGAAAATTGAACCTATCCTTTTTTGAAACCAAACAAATATGAATTTGGTATGCTCGAGGGTGTTTTAATATAATGTAATTATGTCTAATGTATTAAATCAAAATTATATAGTTAAAAATTACATGAAAAATTTTATTTAAATACAGTTTGACAAAACTGAAATGAAACTAAATTATCCTTATTTTATTAAGTTTAGAAAAAAAGTGGTACTTAGCTATCCTCTTCGCACAGTTTTACCTATAACTACATGTATTGAAGTGGCTGTGCTATAATTTTCATCGCCGTACTCAGCCATACCTGTGCACAGCTAATAAAATAAAGTTATCAATTAGCGATGCGATTATTTTATGAAAAACAAGTTAACCATTATTATTTTCTGGAGAGAGTTGTTGAAAAATTTTTAATAGCAAATAACTGAACATTAACGATGAGATCTATCTAATATCTAGTGTGAAACTGTCAATATTTATTTGTTATACGCGAAAATTTAAATGAAGAGGAATACAGTTACCAGTATTACATTAGTTGTTAATTTATTCACCCCAGGTCTTGAAAATATATTTGGAAGGATACATAGCTCTACCACTTCAGTAAAGTATGAATATTTTAAATTAAATACCGCCTGTTTTGCATGGTTGTTGTTATATAAAGGTCTCATTCGACTCGGCACAAAATAAATTCTTCAAAAATCATACCTAAATCAGAAAGATTCAAGTACCTAGAGGTTTTGTCCCAAAATCCGGCATTCGGAACCACTGTGTGCCGGATAACAGCTAGTTATTAATAAGAATTATCGCCAAATGCACTTATTACAAGTAACTATAAACATTCAGCCATGATGGATTTGCAATGCATGCTGGGAGCAGATTGCATGAATGCAAGCATCTCATTGGCTACTGATGGAGTTGTCATTTTTTGAAACCAAACTATGTTGGAATTGTCCATATTTTGATTCTGAACGGTTGAAATAAACGCTATTTTACCTATTTTCTGTCCGTTTTTAATGAAAAACAGTTGTAAAATCGAATGCAGCATAAAAATCCTCTTAAGAATCGACAAAAATACCAAAACTGAAAAAAATGGAGTTGTCCAACTTTGATACTAAGCTCCTCAAATGACATAAGTGTAAATGAACAGAGAATGACGATATGTTAAGATACCTATATCTAAAAATCTGACCTTTTTCTCTAACCCAAATCCTAATCATTCCTTGACTTCTAATCACCTCAACGGCTAACTATCCACGCCTTTGTAGGCGCCATTTAAATCTTCGGTGCACAGATTCACCAAATAAAAACTTTATTGTTAATGATTACAAACGACTACATATATAAAAGTACAAAAGACCGACTACTAGACCGACCGTGCGCACCAAGACGACGGGTGAGTGGGAAATGCCGGTCAGAGGTTTGTCCTCTGATCCTTGGGTACGGGATACTGGGATACCATCTTCTTATCTTAGGGTGATGTCATTGTTTACTAGTGACATCAGTGTGATGATTCAGTGGGTTGCTGGGATCTATCCGACCTGGAGGAACATCAGAGATTGCATCAGAGGAAAGGAAACTACCAAGAGGATTCGGATGAGCAGTTTGGAATGAAATGTTAGGAACCAAGATTTGGCTAGTTCTTCCAAGATTTGCAGGCCTCGATGGATGGTTATATTGGAATCGTTTTCGTTTTATTAAAGACAAACTATCAAGAATGTTTTTTCGGATATTCCCAATTCCCAACTCATCAGGGATAAACATTTTATGGAAACACGCTAACATTATGCCTTCCCCTGCAACGTATACGTTTTTGGATATTTCTACGTTTGCTTTCAATTTCAAACAATTTGGTTCTTATGAAACTAAGGAATCAGCCCAGGCGCTGACAACTGGTTCCATTAGGGTCCACGAAATATGGAGGACAAAATATTAGGTTAGGCGAGTTTAATGAAGACATTTACGATACTGGAAACTTATTTATTTTCTTGTTATGCAAAACTTGTTTTTGCACTTTCATTGACCCTTCATATTAACTATGGTGATTTCGGCTTCCCCGAGAATGCAATCATAAATTATTAATACTGCTATTGATAGTTAAACTAATTAACATATGATAATGAGGAGGCGGTGGTACAATTAGTTGAATAGGAGAGACTTAATGAACTTTGGAAGAAAAATGATTATTAAATATCTGTTAATTTTGGCGGCTCAGGCATATGTCACAAAACAGCAGAATGCATTCAAAAAATACATTTTTTTAATTTTTCAATTTCAATGTGTCATAAAAAATCGCAGGAACTGCTTAATCCACGCTTGTGTCATAACTTTCCATAGTGTCATTTGGAAAAATTGAAATATAAGCAGTTATTAACAATTCAAACACCTTCTCCAACGATATCTTGACGAAATTACACACTACACCCCTTCGAGGCCCGCTCGTTTTCTTAGGAAACCTATTTTTCAAAGAAAAAAAAATAACGTAAACTCGTTTTTCCCTTACTTACCGCAAACGCAATTAAAAAAGCGACATGAAAAAAACTTAGGAAAACAGAAACAAATAAGTGGTTAACACTTCATCTCCGACTGAGATAGCTCAATCCAATAAAACATAAAAACAGTTTTTGTAGGAAATTAATTAACGTAATTGGTTTCCACTTTATACTAATTTCTAAGCTTGTTCGAGATATTTCGGAAAATAAACGAGCACCTCAAAACTAATCATGTCTGCTTACAACGTTTTTACTCTAATCCTTCCGGGAAACCTATCATAACCAAAATGAATGTGGAACATCTTGAAAATTATACAACTGAATCTGATTTAAAAAAACAAAACAAAAAGAACGGTTTTAGATAATATTTTGAAAGTCGTTTTATTCGATTCTCAACGTCAAATTACGTATAAAAAGTGTACTGGAATACTATAAACGCATAGCCTTAAGCGATACATTTTCCACCAGCACATTTTGCCAAAAAAAAAAAAAAAAAAAGAAAAGTTTTTCGATTAAAACATAGCACTTTTGTAACAAATTAAATCTAAATCGAATAACCTTTGATGCTCCTAGAGCGCAAAGAGACAAATACATATATATATAAGTTTAAACCACTGCTATTTTTGTGACCTGTGGGATCTGAAACCATCTATATATATATACTAGCTGAATACCCGTGCTTCGTCACGGCAGATAAGTAGTTATTTTATTGCATTAAATAATGTTTCATTAAAATTACGTTACTATACAATTCTGTGCAGTTTATTACAGCACGGTTCCCGTCATACTATATTTTATTCAATGGGCGTTAAAATTTAAAAGTTTATGTTTCCAAGAAGTCATATGGTAACACCCAATATATTTACGAGTATTACCAAGGTTATAGGCGAGGAGGCTGTGCAAGGGTTCCGGATATTATTACCTCGCCTGGAAAACCTAAGGATATGCCATACATCACGGTTTGACCGGGACTGGGTAAAAATGCAGTTTCCAGCCCTCCAAACCGATTTCTTTCAAACTTTGCACAATAACGTATTTTGATGCACTAAACACGAATACGATAAAAAAAAAAACGTCGGATTTAACTAGGAAAGAAGTTATTAAGCACTTAAGTTCACTGTTGTGCAGGTTATGAGAGCTAATGTAAACAACTAAATTTGTCAACATACGCATGCGCGGGTATGGAAAAGTTCGTAATAAGGAAGTTTAATTGAAATTTACCATAAATTATCGAAATTCATCAGCAGTTATTTATTTACAATCATTTTTTTAAAATAATTAAACACTCCTCACATTTCTTGTTTCGTTCATGAAAAGTATTATATATCAGAAATCCCTTAATAATTTGCTAATGCCTTTATAATTATCGTTCTAATTCGCGCCTATCGAACTTCAATTGTCAACAAGTCAATTGTCAAACAAATATTTTGATGCTAAACAGAAGAACATTTAGATGGATATTTGGCCGAATTTCTCTTCAAACGCGCTCATAAATATGAAGAGCGTTTAAAGGCATTTTTCAGTGCGATTGGGGATTTGTATCCACCGAACATCCAGTCTCAAGAAGAAGAAGAAGAAAAAAGCTAAAAGAGATGTCTTGGAGGATTAGAGGAATGTCTAGGAAGACTTTAAGGGCATACGTGCTATGCGTTTCCTCTACGCTCCGCTCGCTCAAGAAAATAACAAAACCCCAGTCAATCCAACTCGCTAAAATTAATAGAATTCTATTAAAACCTAAACCTTAATAGAATTCTATTAATTTTAGCGAGTTGGATTGACTGGGGTTTTGTTATTTTCTTGAGCGAGCGGAGCGTAGCGGAGCGAGCGGAAACGCATAGCACGTATGCCCTTAAGCGACAGGTGACGACGGGTGAGGATGCCCTTAAAATTAACAATATCTTTGAATAAATGGTTTCTGAACATTTCAAATGAGAGTTCTCTGTTTCCCAATGTTACATATCTGCGCATGCGCGTGTTTACAAATACGCTGATGCCTAGTTTTATAACCTTCCTAACTTTAGTGCTTAATATTATAGTCTATTAATTTTAGCGAGTTGGATTGACTGGGGTTTTGTTATCTTTTTGAGCGAGCGGAGCGTAGCGGAGCGAGCGGAAACGCACAGCACGTATGCCTTAAAGTCGTAATTTATGCCTTGAAGTCATCACAAATTTAGTTGTTTACATTAGCTCTCATAACCTGCACAACAGTGAACTTAAGTGCTTAATAACTTCTTTCCTAGTTAAATCCGACGTTTTTTTTTATCGTATTCGTGTTTAGTGCATCAAAATACGTTATTGTGCAAAGTTTGAAAGAAATCGGTTTGGAGGGCTGGAAACTGCATTTTTACCCGGGACTGTCCCGGTATTTTGAAATTGTTTCGGTGCCCCGCCCAGTTTTCTCAATGTCCCGGAAAAGGCTGTAGGATGTAAAAAGTAATGAATTCATGTTTATAAGAATCTTTTTTAAATCGGTTACTTTTCTACAATTAACATTTATACTACTGCTCACAGTGTCAAAGAATTGAGAAGTAATCTAACTGTAAAACGCTTGAACTACCTGCACAGCGCTGCCAACTGCCAGACACTACTATTTGGCTGAGAGATTGTTTTAAGAAAATCAAGTAGCAAAAAAAGTTCCGTTCTTATTTTTAAGGTTTGGGTAGACTAACAGTTTAGGATTCCCCCTTCCCGTTAGTTGCTAGGCTTAAAACTCACCAACCGGTTTGCTTATAATTTGTACTCTTTTTATCCCCCCCCCCTGGTATGCCCATCCCATATTAATGTGTCTCGGTTTAACTCTCCAAAAATATGGCAAGCCTATCTGACGGGGACAGGCAGAAAAGTTGGTCTGCCATCATAGTTGAAATTAACCTCAATTAGAAATAAACTATGAGATAGATAATGTACGGTAACAGCTGTTCTTTATCGTCCTAGCAACGCAGGCTGCCTAGGTTCCTTCTCTAACCAACTCAAACTTTAAACCCCCCTAAAAATGCTTAAACATACGAATATCAAAAAATCCTTTCTTAGCGAGCGCCTACGTTATATAGGGAGTGTCCATGCAAAATTTCAAAATTTTCTGTCGAGCGGTTTGGGCTGGGCGTTGATAGATGAGTGAGTGAGTGAGTGGTATTTGACAAATATATAGTACTAGCTGAATACCCGTGCTTCGTCACGGCAGATAAGTAGTTATTTAATTGCGTTAAATAATGATTCATTAAAATTACGTTACTACACAATTCTGTGCAGTTTATTATAGCACGGTTCCCGTCATACTATATTTTATTCAATGGGCGTTAAAATTCAAAAGTTTACGTTTCCAAGGGGCGAGGTTAGCTCAGTGGTAGAGCACTGGACTAATAAGCTAGAGGCCTTAGTTCAAATCCCGAACAAGCACTAAAGATTTTTTCTTCTAGTGTCTTTGTTCATGGGTTGAATTCGGCCTTTCTGACCGTCCCCAGGTCAACCCAGCCTTTAATTAATTTAATAATGGGTACCTTGGTTGGTGCTAATGACTCTAGCAGTCGAAGCAGCCAAGGGGAAAATCAGACGGCCGGAGCATAGTACTGACCACACTATCTCCCTAGTGTGCCGTATGGTCATGAATCAGATACCTCTATAGTATCTGCCCCTCAGGGCCCTCGTGGCCTGTTACGGGACTGATTTTTGATTATGTTTCCAAGAAGTCATATGGTAACACCCAATATATTTACGAGTATTACCAAGGTTATAGGCGAGAAGGCATTGCAAGGGTTCCGGATATTATTACCTCACCTGGAAAACCTAAGGATATGCCATACATCACGGTTTGACCGGGACTGTCCCGGTAGTTTGCAACTGTTTCGGTGTCCAGCGCCCGGTTTTATCAATGTCCTGGAAATGGCTGTAAGATGTAAAAAGTAATGAATACATGTTTATAAGAATCTTTTTTAAATCGGATACTTTTCTACAATCAACATTTTTACTACTGCTCTCAGTGTCAAAGAAATGAGAAGTAATCTAACTGTAAAACGCTGGCACTACCTGCACAGCGCTGCCAGCTGCCAGACCCTACTATTTGGCTGAGAGATTGTTTTAAGAAAATCAAGTAGCAAAAAAAGTTCCGTTCTTATTTTTAAGGTTTGGGTAGACTAACAGTTTAGGATTCCCCCTTCCCGTTAGTTGCTAGGCTTAAAACTCACCAACCATTTTGCTTATAATTTGTAGTCTTTTTATTCCCCCCCCCCCTCAGGTATGCCCATCCCATATTAATGTGTCTCGGTTTAACTCTCCAAAAATATGGCAAGCCTATCTGACGGGGACAGGCAGAAATGAAACGCAATTAAAACTCTATGAGGGATAGTTAATTTCTAGTAATTCAAGGTCTGCCATCATAGTTGAAATTAACCTCAATTAGAAATAAAACTATGAGATAGATAATGTAAGGAAACAGCTGTTCTTTATCGTCCTAGCAACGCAGGCTGCCTAGGCTTGCCTTCTCTAACCAACTCAAACTTTAAACCCCCCTAAAAATGCTTAAAAATACGAATATCAAAAAATCCTTTCTTAGCGAGCGCCTACGTTATATAGGGAGTGTCCATGCAAAATTTCAAAATTTTCTGTCGAGCGGTTTGGGCTGGGCGTTGATAGATGAGTGAGTGAGTGAGTGAGTGAGTGAGTGAGTGAGTGGTATTTGACAAATATATAGTAGATATATATATATATATACATATATATATATATATATATACATATATATATATATATATATATATATATATATATACATATATACAGATACCTCTATAGTAGCTGCCCAGAGGGGCAGCTACTATAGAGGTATCTGATTCATGACCATACGGCGCACTAGGGAGATAGTGTGGTCAGCACTAGGCTCCGGCCGCCTGATTTTTCCTAGGCTGCTTCGACTGTTAGAGTCATTAGCACCCAAGGTACCCATTATTAAATTAATTAAAGGCTAGGTTGGCCTAGGGACGGTCAGGGAGGCCGAATTCAACCCATGAACGAAGACACTGGAAGAAAAAATCTTTAGTGCTTGCTCGGGATTTGAACTCAGGTCCTCCAACTTATTAGTCAAGTGCTCTGCCACTGAGCTAACCTCGCCCCCCATATATATATATACATATATATATATATATATATATATATATGTATATATATATATATATATATATATATATATATATATATATATGTATATATATATATATATATATATATATATATATATATATATATATATATAATGAACTCTTCTATCACGCATCGTTTTCTTCTTAAAGGACTCAAAGGACAATTCACTTGCTACATTTACTTGTAGCATTCTAGCACATGGGCTTCTATTATAAAGAATACATTTGATATTAATAATTTTACTAAACACTTAATTATTTATGAAACCAAACTATAAGTTAAATTTGACAAATGGTTTTTAAATAAAAGTTGTTTTAAAAAAGAGTGTTTTTTAAAATTAATTTCAGATGAATCATTTTTTTAAAAGAAGCTCAAGTATTAGAAATGCGTCAGGGAAATGAAGAATGTTTATGAGTTACACAGAGTTAACTTCATTTACCTAAAAAGCCTTTACGAAGAAGAAGATATATTTGTTCGTGTGTACAAAAATTCTCATTCCTGATCGCTATTTTATTTTGTCTCAGTTTTGTGGAAACGCCTACAGACACCTGGTTTTAAGTACCAATTACTTTAGCTGATAGGGTAGTTTGGACTAGAATAAAATGAAAAATATACAATGGCCGAGCGTGACCAACTCATTGGCCAAGGTGGACTTACCTTTCTTTTGACATTTACTTTCAGACCTAATATGCACAATACTCACCCTTTTACACCACTATCAGAGATCACAATATATGTGAGCATTTTAGGGCAAAAGGCCACGTGAGCATTTGCTATCTTATTCTGAGAAAGTCCAATTCACGCTTGATGTCTGCCGAATAGTATTTCACATACTCCATTGCACCCATAATATATATATATATATATATATATATATATATATATACACACATATAGTTATCAACATAGTTAGAACATAGTTATCAACCCTATTAGGCACCCAGGTCCTATATATATAGGCACAAATAGCCAAGGGAACAGCATTTTACCCATGAAACACAGATTGGGCGTTAAACGTCGTTACGATGGTTCAGTTATCCCCTCATCCTCTCTAAAGTGGGGAATGACCACAATTTCGTAGGATTAATGTTGGTTAGAAAGTCTTTGCACATGTTATGAATTGCACCGTAAATTAGGATGGTTTTCTCCCAAAGACAGACCGTGTAGGTGTATTCATCACGTGTCTATAAGAAGCGTGATCAGCCAATAACCGTGACTGCCGCATCACTTATCACGAGATTTATCACAAATAAAACTGGCATCTTATTTAGGCAGTTGAATTTTTAAATAGTATAAAATTTAAGAATTTTCTATTTTAATTCTATACATGATCTTGTAATTTGAAAGAAAAGAGAATTAATTATTTGAGGAGGATGAATCTCACCCCCTTGCACTGAAAAAAGAAAAGAAAAAAATACGTTAAAACTCTCTAAAAATGCCTACACAAGAAGTTTTACTTAGTAGGAGTTTATATTATTTTTAATGAGATAAAAATAGTTAGCCGTTCATGTGATAAGAAGTCAAGGTATGGTTGGGATTGGATAAAAGATAGCGTCATATTTTCAGAAACTTCTATATTTCCAATGTTTCAGCATGCTCTTTGGCTGACTTCTTCTACAAAAAAATAAATATACACAATTACAAACGAAAATAATCACAAAACCAAGCAAAATTTTACATCATGACAGTAGGTAGGATAAGACATTTCTGTGCGATCAACTGCAGGGTTAGTCCGTACTTTCTGTGGCGGCTATATATATATATAAATATATTGCCACGATATGTATATACACTCAGCAGCAAAAAAAAAAAAAAATAAAAAATAACCGAACACACTGATTAATGTATTTTATGTCCGTAGGCTCCAGCAAATCTGTTTTTTTTTTTTTTAATTTATAGTAAGTACTAGATGTGTTAGTTTATTTGAACAAATTATTATTATCAAACAAATATTTAGCCCTAAAAAAATGTACAAATGATTATAATCATTTGATAATTATTAATGGTTAAAAATAAGAGTTTATTTTTTAGTACTTAATGATGATGGGATTATTTCAATGAACTTCGTTACTATCCCTTACCCACAGCTGCGGCTGACTATATACTACCCACAATTCTTCATTTTGCTACGAGCCTTCAAATGTGCTTCAGTCTCTTTACTATATACAGTAGAACTTGGATAATTCGAACCCCTAGGGACCGATAAAAAAGTTCAAATTATCCAAAATTCGAATTGCAAAAGTTTTTTAAAATAAAGTGGTAAAAATCGAATTTCATATTTTCACATTTTTTAATTTAAAAAAATATATATATTTTATTTAGACAATAACAAACATTTCATAAATTGATGATTACGTACATAAGTAATAAATAATTTATCAAAAAAGTAAAAATAAAAGTCTATTGTTTTGAAAAAAAAAAAAAAAATCATTTTCATGGGCAAGAACCTTTTTTTTTTATTTTTCAGGTAAGTTGATAAAGTGTTTCTTTATTCCCTTTTCAAATTCTTTAATCGCAGCTATTTTCTCCGGCAAAGTTAAAGTTTTATAACTTCTAGGCTTCGACATCCTAAATCAACAACTGCACTCTACACCGGAAATTCAAGGCACAAACAATACAACAGATCTAGGCGCTGTCTGACTTATAACTGAATAAGAAATGCAGATGGGAGGGAATTCTAGGATAAAACGACAGGATGGTGTAACTACAACCCCTGGAAGGGAGGAAGCGCGACCCACCACTTTGCAGAACTCCTAGAGTCCAAGGACTAGACTATAAGACCGCCGCGCTTCTTGTCCAGGAACCCCTACATCCGTATATTACTATCCTTCTTAAAGGAGGGGAGAATATTTTCACAAGATTTAAGATCGACCACTTCCCATTGGAGGTAAAGACTCGTAAAAAATTCGAATTATCCAACATTTTATTCGAATTAACCACGATTTTTTTACATTGTTTATGCCCTAAATACTAGGGACCGAGAGAAATATTCGAATTAACCACGATTTCGAATTATCGAAGTTCTACTGTATAAGGCAGTCTCTTTCCAATCACTTTACCCCGCAGTACAACTAGAAGATCTTCTAGTTGCACTCGCGCAGTTTTTCTTTCATCTCTTCTTTTATTTTATTTTTTTGTTTGCTTCTAAGTTTTCTTAGGTTAGGAAAAAAAAAAGAAAAAAGAAAAGTGAACTTAGTCCGTTCCTACTCTGCACTAGCTATAACATCACTGAAAATCGGTACGTAAACTAAAAAATATTTAAAGTGTCCGGAATGTTCTTGCTGCCGAATGTATATCACCACTAATATATATGAGAATAGATTATTTTAGTGTTTGGTTGAAGTATTACCAATCTTCGTAAGTGAATGTGATACGAAAGCTCATCAAATTCTTTAAAAAATAGTCTAGAAGCAAGACTCGGCCGACTAAAAACCTTTGCGTTGCCTTCGAAAATGAGGCTGTTTCCAAAAACCTTTCTACATAAAATAAAATACTAGTGGAAACGTCAATTTATACCACCCGGCAATTCCTACAATGCTATAAAATAGGATTATGGCCACTGGGTCTCTGAATTGGCTTTTAGTTCATAACAGTAATTATATTGCTAATGCGAATGACCTGAAATTTGCATGCACCCACTTTTCGCTGGCCATGAAATAGGTCGGTACCTATTACCTTTGATAAAAACTATTGATCAAGGATAGTATAAAGTTAGGTTCAAGGCTCTAGCTGAGATAGTGAATCATAAATATCAAAGCTGGTAATGTAGATGGCAATGAATTAAAATAAACAAGGTGTGTTTGGAAAACCTTCAACTCCCATTGCTAGATCCGATCCGTGCTTCAAGTGATAGCGGAAACCCTAAAGGGTCATTTAGTTTAAAATTGCACTGGTTTTGCTGGGGCAGGAGCTTCGCCACGTGCACTCCATCTGTCAAGTAAACTACCGTAACCTAGGATGAAGAAATGGTCAACTACCACCAGTGTATATCTTTCTTTTATTTGATAAAACGTTTTCCAACCATTTTCGTTTGTCAAAACTTTAATTTATTAAGGCAGACAACATCAACCAAATAACTAAGAAACAAAAAACATACATATCAAAGTAAACTGATAAATTCAAAATGTACAATTATTAAATTATAGTATATAAATAATATTTTATAAAATAAAAACCAGAATTAAGTTTTCGGGCATTGATAATGACGAAGTTGTTTCGTCCTAAAACATGTAAACGTTTGTAGACCGTACTGTCGCCGACCCACCCAGTACAGTCAGAAGAAGACCAGGTTGGACGTCGCTGAGCTATAGGAAGTCACTGAGGATGAGGTTGTGACCTCGAAAAAATTTTCTCCAATTAAAGAAAGACATACAGTGGAATCAGTTTACCATTTTTTCGTCATAAGTTATCATGCTGGACCTGCACCAGCCAACCAAACCTAATCATTCCTGGAGTATTATAATGTTTTGATATTTGATGTAACAAAATACATTTTTTAACTAGAATATTTTTTTTTTAATTTTAAGATAATTTTAAACTTATTTACCACTATTCAAGTTTTTTGAAAAATGTATTCACCAGGCTGGGAGATGAACTAAGGTCCTTTCGTTTTTCGTCCGGGTACATTGCAAATTAAGTTTAAATATCGCAGGAATTACTGCATTGTATGACTACATCACGGGTACAATGCTTAGAGAAATTTAAACATGGAAAATCAAAAGAAATATTTTTTTTTTTTTAGAAAATATCTTTATCTATTTTCGAGAAAATTTGAATTGACTAGAATTTTTGTGTTGGGTGCTTAAAAATGACAAAGGGATTTAAAAATTGTTCCACATGCTCAACATTAATGAAAGCTGAGAAAAATAAACGTCGAATGTAAAAATCATTTATTATAGTCTCGGACTTGCGTTTTGGACTTTTTGAATAGTTGATGTATTTGAATCCCCGTTCAAATTCGGGTAAGTAGAAGGTCGCCATACAAAAACCAAATACATTTTTTACTAAAAATCTTGATGGTTGAATTTTGACAGGACCACCTTAGTCGGAGAACCGTTGAAACCGGGCTTGAAATGTTGGAAGAGTAGGGATCTAGAAATTTTGAAGCGATGTTGCAGCAGTGCCAGGAAATTGTAATATTTGTAGCCCATTTTTTTCTAATGCTCTTAGCTCCAGGCTATTTGTTTTTTTTTAATTGTTATTTTATATTATTGCATACAAGGTATACCCATTGCCTTATATAATGCCATTAGTCCTATATTATTATTAGTATTCATCTAAGACTGTCTAAGGTAGTCTTTGTTGATTTTAAAAGAGTTTTTAGCTCCATCTCTCACCAGCCTATCTACTGAGTGCCACATGTTTCTTGTCAGATCTACTCAAGTTGTATTGAGCTCATGGCAGTGTTCCATTCGCCTTCAAGCGGTATTTGAGCCCGCATCTCTTCCGTGGCATACCGGCACTCTAACAACCTACCACAAGGAGAGCCGAGAAGGTCTATTATAAACAGAATTCGCAGAAGTATGTCCTGTAATTGAAATTAAGTAACAGAGTTTTATGTAATAATGAATTGTTCCTGATGTACCCGGGATTACTTGGCTGCCTTTCTCTTGGAGCTTGGAAAGTAATAAGTTTTTGATAAGAGCAATCCAAAAAAAATTACTCCATCATTCGTGTTCTAATTCATTCCATATTGTGATTCTTCCTATGGGAAAAAAATTTAAAAACAATTGTAGCATAAATTAAAAAAAAGAAAAACTTATTTACTGCACAACAATCTGCTATTCATTAGACATAAACTAACTCACTACCGAGGACGAGAATATTTACACATACCGACTGACGATTCATTACTTTTATTTGAATAAGCTATTATCAGCTCGAAGGTTATGTTTTTATTTTAAAATATTATCATTCATTATGGTTATTATTTTTACAAGAATGGTTAATCGTTTGTACCATTCCTAGTGTTTAACATTCTAAAGATCATGTGTGCGACGTCAACAGTGAAATGAGTATTTTTCATTTTTTTATTAAAAGTGACTGTATTTCATACACAAGTGCTGACTTTTCATGACCAACAAAAAGTTATTTACCCAGATTTCAAATAAACAATGGAAATATATGTAAATGTGACTTTCGTGCTACACAGACTTACGAATATCGTATGTTTGACTATAGACTTCTTCACAGGGAAATGAACAAAATTCATGGTCTATTAGTTTTAAAGCAGAAAACTTCCCGGTTTTTAAGAGGTATATTCTCATAAAATACTTAATGTACTTGATAGATTGTTTGGTGCAATAGACTATGAATAACTTTAAAATGTTTCATTACTTTTATTCTATTGGTTTATAACCGCCAAATTTTGTTTGTATTTTCTATTTATCTACATCATTCTATATTTTTTGGTGCAATAGACTATGAATAACTTTAAAATGTTTCATCACTTTTATTCTATTGGTTTATAACCGCCAAATTTTGTTTGTATTTTCTATTTATCTACATCATTCTATATTTTTTGGTGCAATAGACTATGAATAACTTTAAAATGTTTCATTACTTTTATTCTATTGGTTTATAACCGCCAAATTTTGTTTGTATTTTCTATTTATCTACATCATTCTATATTTTTTGGTGCAATAGACTATGAATAACTTTAAAATGTTTCATTACTTTTATTCTATTTGTTTATAACCGCCAAATTTTGTTTGTATTTTCTATTTATCTACATCATCCTATATTTTATTCTCGGAAAAAATTTATTTCTACGTACTGAATTAAGTGGTTTTTAGTATTATTTTATAGTTATAGTATTATTTATGTAATAATTTTGCTTTTTCATGTTCAACCTTATTCGTTGTTAATTTTTATCTTCCTTTAATATTAAAATTATTTAAAACTCATATTCAAATTTTTTTTCGCTAATTTCCAAATTAATGCAAAAACCTTTTTAACCAACTGAATTAAATTTTCGAAGTATTGATAAGTCTGATGTGTTTATAGTACACCCAAATATTTGGGTACCAAACTTTATATTTAAATAAAGAACTTCTTTGCTTAACTTCCCATGTAACAAAAATAACTGAAAGTATATAATGAAGAAAATAAAATATAACTGAATATGTAGAAAATAAATTCTTACATCGCAGCGTTACTGTAATGTGGGGGGGGGGGAAATAATATCGGTATGCAAAAACTTTCGAGGTGTTCATAATTTCTTTTTGTTCACAATAGCCTAATACCTCACGAGGAACTAAAGTTTCGACGCGTTAGGTTTGGATTGTTAAATCAAATTTATCAGTTCTCAGCCTATTATTTCATCTCTCGCCTGACCAATGTGGTTTGGTTTTCCCCAGACCTGTTTGGAGAGAACCTTTTACATTCTCTGTAAAATTTGGGGTTCGTTGCCTTGTATCGTTTATAATGTGCAAGAGCGATACGATTTTCTACATAATGCTGGAAGCCTTTGGCAGGTTTGACTCCTAGTCTAGACACCAACTCCATGTAGAGATTTCACAGAGGAAATGAATGAGAAACGGAGCCTAAAGGAGGGAGAGATTTTAATTGAGCCATTAATTGCATTTACTTGAAAGGACTCTTTGAGAAGTCTGCTATGTATATTACTGACTCAATGTCAGTGTTAGTCAACTGCATTTGCTACGACTGCATTAACAACAACTGAGCTCTTATTTTCGAAATAGATTAAATAATTAGATCCATCGCCGGCTCGGCTACTTCCACTTTGCATTTCCCTTCACTCGGCTAGGCCAGGGATCTGATAAATTCATGGTCAGCGGTAACTCGCAATTTTTGTCTATGGACTTCGAGATTTCGTTAGATTAAGAGCGGTTGAGTGAAAACTGAATTGATTGTTGAATGTTTTATGCTTAAAATTTACTCAAATTATAGAGAATACATCACACAATAAGAGTTCTGGTAACGATTTTTGCTAAATTTTGTAAAATATTCCAATGATTAACCCATCCTGTTAACCCATTTGAGACTGATAGCCACTTTCGTGACAACAGGCCGGCATGCCCTGTGGCCTGATAGGCAATTTCGTGACAACAGGCCGGCATGACCTGTGGCCTGATAGGCAATTTCGTGAAAACAGGCCGGCATGCCATGTGGCCTGACAGGCAATTTCGTGACAACAGGCCGGCATGCCCTGTGGCCTGACAGGCAATTTCGTGACAACAGGCCGGCATGCCCTGTGGCCTGACAGGCAATTTCGTGACAACAGGCCGGCATGCCCTGTGGCCTGACAGGCAATTTCGTGACAACAGGCCGGCATGCCCTGTGGCCTGATAGGCAATTTCGTGACAACAGGCCGGCATGCCCTGTGGCCTGACAGGCAATTTCGTGACAACAGGCCGGCATGCCCTGTGGCCTGATAGGCAATTTCTTCGTGTCGAGATTGAAAGCCAACGTTGTGACAGCTTTTTGCCATATCTAGCGTAACGGTTTGTACTAGCACTTGTCACTCTTGTATCCGCTAGTGTTGGTTAAAAATTCAGTTTGAGCCTATTGAACGGGGATTTCCCTTTGCTTCCTAGTCCCTTTGCATAGTAAGGGCCCGTCTGAAGGGACTTTTTTTTGTCTTATACCAGTTGATTTGTACATAACGATCATGTTCAGTAGATATTATACGAACGCCGAAATATTTGACTTTTATTATTTTTTAAACATAAGTATTTGGTGGGGTCTCCCGTGGTCTAATGGCTAGCGCCTTGGATTCATAAGCGGGAGATGATGGGTTCGATTCCCATCCTCCGGCAGGAATTTTATCATCCCACGGCTCGCTGGTAAAATTCCTCGCTGCACCCTGGATGTCGGCGCTAATGACCTAGATGCAGATGCGCCGTAAAAAAAAAAAAAAAATAATAATAAAAAAAAATAAAAAAATAAGTATTTGGTTAAATATCAAAAAACATCGATTTTGGTAGGGAATTAAATTCGTGATTTGGCGGGAACTGATTTTTAATAATTGCTGAATGAACGGTTTTATTTTACAGTAATATTACGATATTTACAAAATAAAATTATACAAAATAACACCACTACAATGAACATCTCTCCGTCTGCGGGAGTCCGCTTAAAAATTACTTTGGAATGGGGGGGGGGGGGGGTCATCCCTTAAACGTGCGATTGGGCCAATATAAAAAAATACGTATCGATTATTTTCCGGTGTTTAATAAATATACAAAGATTCATAAAAATCGGCTCCGGACACTTGGGATTGTTCCCTTGTTACGTTCAGAGGTACTCCATGCGCCTTACGGATTAATCCGATAAAACGTAGTTTATTGGTGCCCATAATGCAAGTATTATCAAATATACTGAGATTTTTGTAAACTAGAGGGAACTGTTTCGGTAATTTATCATTAAATATGTTTTCTTCTATGCTGAGTGAAACATTACCTTTCCAAACCTTTGGCCAGAATTTTTGGAAATTAGGAGTTTTGATAACTGATGAGGCAATCTTTGTTCGGGATAATGTTTACAATTAAAATGACATTTAAGAGTAACAAAATATATCGGTTCCATTGATGTTTCAAAATATAATCAGTGCTGATTATAAATGAGTATATGCAAAAATGTGCAAATTTATTAATATATATAAATAACTGGTTCTTAATTGCTGGCCAAATGACATTTTCCAGATCACAATTATCTCCATTTAGAAGAAAATCACTCATTTTGCGAAGACTGAACTTGCCAGGTGGGGTTTGATCACCTGGCTTTAAAACACAGCGTGGTATGTTATTTCTTCTAAAGGAGCTTATGATTCACATGGACTGTTCAGCGCCATATTTAGATAACGAGAGCCTATGTTGACAATGCGTTAATGATCTCCATCCTATGAATTAAATCACAATGTTGTGATAAGAAGCACAATATTGTAATTGGCAAGGGACATGAGTGTAAAGCGAAACATTTTGGGTTCAAATCGAGTTTAAAAATTCATAAAATATCAGAACATACCGTATTTTGTATTATATTAATTATGAGGAAATGTTTGTTCATTTATTATGTTTTAGCTCGTTCCCTCCCTCCCTCTAAAGAGGGGAAACTCGCTTATCACTTCGCTTAGCAATCCGGAAGTGCGGACTAGAAAATTACATGTTCAAATTTCTATAAATTTGTCTGTTCACTCTCAGACTGCTATAAAAATCGTCCGATTTTGATAAAATTTGGTACAAAAATATACTTTGTATGTTTTAAAAGGCCAAGTTTTTAACCAGCTGAATAAATCCACCGGATCTTGGCGTTTGGGTAAAATTCGCGCGGAAAAATCTTACCGCTTACGTTTTTGAGTTATTTTGGATAAAACGTTATGGAAACGCGCTAAAATGACGCAGATGCGAGTCGGACATTTTTAAGTATTGGTCCCCTGTGGCCTTCGATTCATGAGTAAACATATACCATCATGAAATATGATATTTTACCTGTTGCTTTTTTTTTTCCTAACGCGTGTCAACCTTAGGGTCATTAACCCCATTAAATGAAACTTTCATTATATTTGGAGGTAGCGTTTTTACCTCATTTCTTTTGAATTTAATAATTGATTGAGTCAGCTTTTGGATTTTATTGAATTATTGGCATTATTTATCATTGATGGTCGTTTTATTTGGCTTACTTAAATAACTTGCAGTTTATTTTCCACCTAATATTTATTTGCGTACCTGTAAACACAAACAAATGTAAATACACGCTCTCTCTCTCTCTCTCTCTCTCTCTCTCTCACACACACACACACACACCACACACTCACCCATTCACATACACCAACCCATATCCATTCAACCTTACTCACATATTCTATAACACAGAGAACACACACTCACCCTGCTCTATCGTGATTATTTAATTAATCTTATGTATTTAGATTTTATTTATTAGTTCCATTTTGTCTATAAAGTTTAATAGCATTCTAACAATATCAGCATCATCTCCAAGGATTTCATCCATAATGTCTGATAACATTAGCTCTTCTCTAGTTGACTGATACAATCGGCATTCTGTAAGTAAATGTTTCACTGCTATTTGAGTGTTGCATGATTCACAGATTGGGATTTTTTTCTTAGAAAAAAGATTGAATGCCTTTGATCTTAGAGGAAAACTTTACCAACTTCGATACCTGTAACATACCTCCTGCCTTCATCTTCTTAATAAACAGGTACCATTATGAAGAAACCTTTCTTTCTCTTTGGCCTTTGATTCCTGAGTAAACTAATACGATCATGGATACATGTATCTTAAACTCCAGCGTCGACTCATGAGTAAAAGTCTCCATGAATGATACTTTATGGCATTGGATTTCTGAGTAAACAAGAACCATCATGGAGACCTCTATCATCCGGTGGCATTAGATTCCTGGGTAAGGACGCGCCACCATTTATACCTGCATCTTCCTCAATGGCCATAGGCTTCTGTGAATAACAATTCCTTCATGGACAATAAGGACCTCAATCATCTCAAGTTGTCTTCGACATTTTTAGTAAACATGTCCCAACCACGCACAACCGTATCTTCCTCCGAGACCTTCGCCTCCAGCACCGAACTGTACCGCCATCCTCTCCCGTGGCCTTCGACTCCCGAGCAGACGTACCCCTGGACATACGGAGGAACTGTTGGGAAAGAAGGGCCTCTAGGGTGAGCCACGCCCTCCCCCACCCCGCCCAGTCTTCCTGCTATATAACAGTCCACCCAGCACAAACCGCTCACTCAGTGCTCTACTTTTACTTGTACACATGGATCTAATCAAGGTAAAGTCTCACTTTTCCATCAAGGTGTCGGCTTTCACGTATCGCCGTCGAAGCTTTTCGGACACGCTCCAAAAAAAAGTTAAAAAAAAGAGGATCCGATTCTCCCAACCCTCAACCCAAAATGTCCTGGAATTTTGGGGTATAATAATTCCTCGCCAGTTAAAAATCAGTAAAATCATCCGTAATATTAATATAAAAATATACAATATATGATTACCTAGTGTGTAATTTTTAAACGCTTGTTTTTAATAAAAGAAGTCCACTTAACAATAGTATATTTACTCAAATACATAGGTTGTAAGCCGTATCACGACGTGGATCAATAAACCGCTACCTTTACCGAATATGGACGAAAAGGGAGCTGATAGACGGAAAGGATGCAATATTTCATC
This sequence comes from Gonocerus acuteangulatus, assembly GCA_946811695.1. Lineage (NCBI taxonomy): Eukaryota > Metazoa > Arthropoda > Insecta > Hemiptera > Coreidae > Gonocerus > Gonocerus acuteangulatus. Next base: position 29,651,124 of record OX328127.1, read on the forward strand.
ACAGCAACTTTTTTATTCAAAAAGAACATTGATATTTACCAAGGAATACGTTTGGTTGAAAAGGGAAACTACTTCATTAACTTCAAAAGAATATATATATATGTATATATATATATATATATATATATATATATATATATATATATATATATATATATTCGGAGTCCCTTCAAACGGGAATTATTTTGGCCAAACAGAGCTATTCTAGCTCGTCTGAACCACTGGGATATATATAACAAATCAGTGTTTTTGGCGAATCCTCAGACTTCAAACTCTAAAATATATCTATACCGAACATCGAAAGGTTTCATTTCCCACAGAAGCACGTCAATACATAATAAACAAACTTATTACAGTTTCTCCCGCGTGAAGTCATTGATCTTCCCGGGCTGAAATTGAAAGTCTCAAAGGCTACTGAATATTCTCCATAATTTTTTGTTGCTTTTGCCATGAGAAAAAAAAAACAAAAAAAACAACCGTACAGTAACAGACCAAGAGGGCCCAGAGGTACAGATACTGCAGACGTATGTGATACTAAGAATAGAGTGGTTATTACTGTTCTCCGGCTTCCTGATGATTGCCATTCAGGTATCCATTAAAAGGCTATTTGTGCCTGAGCACGGTCCTGGACCTAGAATCCGATCCTCTAAATGCGACACTAGAAGATAAAATCTTTCAGTGCACCCCTGAGTTTCGAACGTAAGTCCTCCGGAAGATGGGTTGACTGCTCTGACACTAATCCTAACGTGCTCTCAACGAACCATACAAGTTTATTTATTTAGAGACATTTTTTATTTTCGTAAAGGATAACATGCATAGTTGTGTAGGGATTTTTTTTTTCAACGGGCCCTGAAATGAAAAACCTCAACCTGCTGCAGAAAGAACTATCATCGCCAAAGTACCACAAAAAACCCCTAGCGATGTTTTAAGTACTTTTAGAGTTGATATCCAATAACATTACCTACTTTACAAGACGGTTTAAATGTTTGCAAAATTTCCAGCTGCTCTATAACTTATTAAACCCCCAACCAATAACATTTAACCTTTTCTGAAGTAGGGGCTCTACTATATATATATATATATATATATATATATATATATATATATATATATATATATACACACATTAACAATTATTTGCGTAATTTAATTTTTACACGTGTAGGAGTAACCATGTATTAATGATTTTCTTTTTCACATTTTATGGTATTTGGTTTTATTTAAGAAAATATTTTAATATGTTTAAGATTTCTAAATGTTGTGTTGAGATACCTTCAGTGAGAAAATCGTGTAAGTCATGTGGGATGATAATGTTTTCAAGTATCCTGCAGTTTTGAGTAATGGGCGTATATAGGAAATAGGGGAATAGGGGGGGGGGGGCTGGTACCATTTCCGGAGAATGGAATAATAACAATTTAGAACTTGGAATAGTTTTAGCCAACTAAAACGCTATTACATCTAAAATAAAATATGTTTTATGGACTAAGTAATCTTATTTAATTTATTTTTAAAGGATTTATGACACATTTTTATCGATGAAATAAACATTTCGGAGGGGCTGCAGCCCCCTCAACCCCCCCCCCCCATCTTATATGTGCTCAGGTTTTGAGTATGTGTTTGATAGTTAACTGTACGTTACACTCGGAATGTTCTAGTTTCCTTTTTATCACTTAAATAAGGGTGCTTAAGAAGCATGATGCTTTTTATGGATGTAGTCAATAGGAAAATATTTCGAGGCGACACTATTAAATGGCGCCCGGGCTCAAAAAACCGAAGATACATACATCCTGAAACAAGAACAGTGCCGAAATCCCATTTGGAGATAGCCCTCAAAAATAAGTCCATAAATCCCAGAGGTAGGACGGTACTACACGGGTGTTACGTGCGGGACCAAACCTGGATCGTATATTTTCGAAACAACCACCAATCACCTATGTGCCTTCACGCTTGCAAATTAATTTCGGCAATGTGGTGCTGTGTTTATTTCTTTTTTTTTTTTGGAACACGCCCGTAGCTGCCTATCCTTCCTTCAGCGTTATGTGTTTTTGGCTAGGGTTTCCTATGTTGTTCGACAACTTTAAATGTTTCGATCATATAAAGCGTCTTATTTAAAGCTATATTATTGCGTAAACATCCAAAAGACTTTTAACTAAAATAATTGTTTATTTATTGTTTGACTTTAAAGGCGATAGGACCAAAAAAAACATTTTTTTTTTTTTTTTTTTTTTTTTTTTTTTTTTTTTTTTTTTTTTTTTTTTGTGCTTCGACGCCTTGGGTCATTTGCACCATGTTGTTTTATTTATTAATTTCATTTATCCATGTATTTATCTGTGCTTTTCTGTAATATAAGTTTTCACAAATTTCGGTATCTGATTACTAATTTTATGATACAATTTATAAATTTACATTCTTTCACTGTATAGTAATTGTCTGTCAAAAACGTTTTAATTTTTTAATTAACTCTGACGTTCTTCCCTTTAGTAGTTCAGTCATAGGGGTCTCCCGTAGTCTATTGGCTAGCGCGCTGGATTCATAAGCGGGAGATGGTGGGTTCGATTCCCACCTCCGGCAGGAATTTTCTCATCTCAAGGCTCGCTGGGAAAATTCCTCGCTGCACCCTGGATGTCGGCGCTAATGACCTAGAAGTAGATGCGCCGTAAAAAAAAAGAAAAAAAAAAGTAGTTCAGTCATGTTGTCCGACAAGTCACAGTTTGTTTCTGAGTGAACTTTCTTTCAATATGTGCTTTAGACATATTTTTGTTAAGTGTTAGTGCATCAGCCTTGAATGGCCTATTCATATGCGGCATAAGACAACTCCTTCTCATAATTTGCCTTATGCTCGCTGAATTTTTCTTGGAATGTTGTCTGCCGTCACGTGCCATGATTTCTCTAACATTTTCATAAATGTTTTTTTGGCTTCTGCTTCCTTATGTAGTATTGTACAAGTACTGGTGTTGTTTTCTTGTTGTAATTTTGCCGACTCTTGTATTTTGATCTCTTTATTTTAATTAAAATTAACGATAAAATTTTTTTTTTTATTTCGTGATGATTTACTTCAATGTTATGGCTTCTGCTGAGCTTTTAGAGCACCTTAGATTGTCTGTGATTTTCTTTTTAATACATACTATTTATTCGTATGCAAATGTATGTAAATAAATACATTTAAAAATTCAATTAATTTCTAATTAATAGATAAACGGTAAAATCATAATGCCAGGAAGGTTTAAGTGTCATTATTAAATCCTGTAAATTCCAAATGATCATTAATACCTACAATCACTTAAACTTGTTCTAAGATGTATTGAGAAATCTTCTTTTTCACCATACAGGGGGTTGATAATTTTCAAATTTATTTTCATTTATTTTGTACAATTATTCATTTACCTATTCTATTATTAATTATTGAGATAATGTTTGTTTTCTTGTTTGCAGTAAATCATTATAATTGCATTATGTTTAGGTTTAATTAAAATAATTAATTTCATGGGTGACCGACCACGTGCTGTTGGCATTATAAAAGGGTGGCAACCTGTAGATAGCCCGGCGCTAATAGCCAAATAGTTGATGCGCCGTTAAAAAAAAAAAAAATAAAAAAATAAATGTCATAAATTCCATTCATTAAAATCTTGAGTAAAAATAAAACTAAAGGAAATAGCTAATTAATTTTGAGCATGAGAAATTTATTAAATTGTCCTGATGTCAATAGCAAAGTAGTCATTCATTTTGGTTGTTACTTTACTTCTGTACTTTAATTATATTTGCTTTACATGTTTCGTAGTCTCATTGATATTTCCCCCTCCCCTGCCCCCTTTATAAACTTATGAATAACACAGTTGAGAGGACCATTGTAGGAGGTCAAATTAGGGAACATTTAGAGCAAATAAAGTAGCGAAAAAATAAATTTAGTAGAGTAATTATATCTCGTAGGCAAAAAAACGATTAAATAATGTGGTCCAAAGAAAGAAAAAATGTATTGCTGATATTTTATTTACACAAGCCATATACAATAAAAATCGAATATACTAAATTAGGCCAATAAAAATAAAATCTCCAAGTGTTAAAACGTATAGTGTGTCTAAAATTAAATCAAAATATTTATGAATTTGTTATAAATAAAATAATTTACTGTAGTAAATAAATTTATTTGACCACTATATATTACACATTGTAAGTGATTTTAATTCCATATCATTATTTTTTAATATTTTGTTTTCTGTGTTCAGTAGCTTAATGAGTTTAATTTCTAGTAGACCCTCGTGGAAAATATTGGTTGTCTATGATTAATTATGCATAGGCTACGAAAGTACCTATAGTTTGGTTAATTTGGTTGTATCAAACGTCAAGTGGATGAACAAGTTCGTAAATCTGAACACGAGTTTTCGAAAAGGGTGGAGGGACATTTATGCGAACGAATATATATACATTTTGGTTACGTTTGCGCAGGAGGACATATTATCAAAATTATTATATAAACAAAAAAAGTGCAATTCTATAAGTTCCGTATATTTTCTTAAAACCCTCGGAGAAATTGCCGCAAGGCAGATCTTATTTAATCTTTCGTAAATAATTACCTACAAAAAAGTATCAGACCTGAAATTTTGTTATGCTGAATAATTCGGTGGTTGAAGTTTTATATAAAAGTTCAAGCACTTTAGCGTTTCGTTGGTATGCAATACCTGGAATACTGAGAAGAATGGAAATACACACTTCCATACCTATATTAACTATCACTTATCCTACACGGAAGCCCAGCAAAACATTTAAGTGTTGAAAGACCCCTTTTAACTCTAAAGTATATTATTAAATGATTATAGATATAATGTCAATTCCACAAACTTATAAGATGAGTTTTTTTTTTTTTTTTTTTTTTTTTTTTTTTTTTTTTTTTTTTTTACGGCGCATCTACATCTAGGTCATTAGCGCCGACATCCAGGGTGCAGCGAGGAATTTTACCAGCGACCCGTGGGATGATAAAATTCCTGCCGGAGGTTGGGAATTGAACCCACCATCTCCCGCTTATGAATCCAAGGCGCTAGCCATTAGACCACGGGAGACCCCATATGAGTTATTATAGAAATTGAATTAATTCTTCAAAATAAGTGAAATATTCTTTGGTTACATATTTTTGTTTATTTAGTGAAATACATTTTTTGATACAAAACAAAAATAAACATTAGTAACTAGAATTTATTCCTTTAAACTTTTTCCTATTAAGTATTTTAATAATAATTAATTTAAAACTTATATTTTTTAAGTTGAAAACACTTTTTTTAAACAACTTTAAACCCAAAAAGTTCTTTTATAACTTTTCGTTTTTCCAAATGAAAATAAAAGTAAAAGTTTAATAAATACTTTTTTAAAATATAAGTTATCAATTGTTTTCGACCCCTGGTCGTTTTTGTTATATTTTAAGCTTTCTAAATTACACCAGATATAAGTATCAAATGGAAATAAACATTTTCACCAAGTTTGACTTTTTAAGTTAATTTTGGATTAAAAACCTCCCTGGAGAAGAGGCATTTTGTTTTCCTTTGCTTTCATATCGTAGTTCCTGACGTTTCATATTTTTTGGAGTTGAGCAAAAAGTTTTACTTACAGAGTTTTAAAGTTTCAACAACTCGGACGGTTTTTTATTTAAAGAAAAAAAAAGCCAAGAAAACAAACAAAAAAACAACACAACATCGGAATGAAAACAGCAACACGAACGTCTTACTTAGATGCTATAAAGCAGATCTGAGAAGGGATTTCGGGAAAGGTTAAGAAATCTAGGTTAGGGGAAGGAGACCATTTTAAAACCTAATAAACTGTCTAGAAAAAAAAAGTGTAAACATCTTTAGGACAACTTCAATGGAAGAAAACTTCGCTTGATAACTATTTCCAGCCGACAGTAAGAATCTCCAACTTCATTAAGTGACATTTGTACTCCTGGGCGCGGCAACTTCTTCGAGATGTTCTGTGACTCCACTGACACTTCTTTAATGCATCCGGGCTGACTAATGGGGAGAAATTAGACATCACTTTTACGGTAGTATCCTACCATTTGCCTAAGAGCTCCAGAATTATCTCATCATTTGCATATGCCAATCCTGTGTAATTTGTAATTCGAACTTCAGTGTTTTTTCATGAGAAACACTGCTCTCCATGATTTTATACTAAACCCAAGTCTTAATTAAGAAAATGTTTATAAATAGGACCTGCGTAACCGATCAATCAGAGAGTTGTGTTATATATACCTCATTTGCGGAGAATGTGCTTAAAATAACCTATTTAAATAAAATAAACAAGATTAATTAATGAATAGCTGACCGAATTACTATTTTTTAATATATTGTCCTAGAACCCCAACCATAAGACCAATTTTGTTTGTTAAACATGAAAACGTCATGGAGGGGGTCTCCAAAATGCGCAAGCAAAAGTGTGGAGCAGGATTTATTTGGGCGGGATTTTTTATTCGTAATTTGGCGGAGGCCGATTTTTACAAATGGATGTATATATTACAGATGAGCAACAACGGTTAATGTAAAATTTATAACTAGAATTGACTATGAATGTTTTTTAGTTACTTCCCACACGAAATTTTCAAGGTCAAACTAATTATTATTATTTTTTTTAAGTTATATTCAAGGCTTGTCAACCTTTGGGATCATTAACACAAGCAAAATTATTTGTACAAAATATTTTCAATATTAGTCGGATAATATATATATCTACAGAGGTTCGTGGCAAGGAAGTGAAAATTATATATACATATATATATATATATATATATATATATATATATATATATATTTATATAATATTAGGGGCGAGGTTAGCTCAGTGGTAGAGCACTGGACTAATAAGTTGGAGGTCCTGAGTTCAAATCCCGAGCAAGCACTAAAGATTTTTTCTTCTGGTGTCTTCGCTCAAGGGTTGAATTCGGCCTCCCTGACCGTCCCTAGGCCACCCAGCCTTTAATTAATTTAAATGGGTACCTTGGGTGCTAATGACTCTAGCAGTGGAAGCAGCCAAGGTGAAAATCAGGCGGCCGGAGCATAGTACTGACTACACTATCTCCCTAGTGTGCCGTTAACAAAAGCAAAACAATCGTAATCGATCTATCTAGTTTATTTTTACAATATTAAATACTTAATACCAAGTTTCGTAAAAAAAAATAATCATCTTATATACATATATATGTATATGAATTTTAACGGGGTCATTTCCTCCGATATCAAGTATGATTGATGAAGAATCGAAGAACCGTTAAAAAAAATGGTTATTAAGTGCAAGCACAATAGCTACTATATTAGTCAGAAAGTGCAGAAAGTTCCAAGAGTATTTTTAAGCTTCGAAAATAACTTTGTGTAATTATGTTGAATGGATTAAAATGGATTTACCTTACAGGCATTATCGGAACGCATAATATACTATATTTTCAAACGTGGGAGTGATTATTATCTCAAGGGATTAATTTTATTATACAAGTGCATATTTGCACAAAAAAAAAAAAAAAAAAAAAGGGTTCCTTACATGTATTTCTGCAAAAGTAATTTTTTTTTAATTTTTTTGTTTTAGGAATACCTTATTAGCAGCATTTTTCCAAGTTCATCTTTGGGAAAAAAATGCTAGACGATTAAATTGTTAAAAAACAATACAATAAAATTTCATAACTCGATTGAAACAGTCATATAAGTGTAGAAATGTATACTTTTATTAATTAAATAAGATTGTTTTTTTTTTTTTTTTTTTTTTTTTTTTTATAAATCTGTATTTTTTAAAATGTTTTAACCATTAACTCTCATAAGTGATTTCATGATATTATATACAAACATAATTTATTAACACATTCATAAGTTTGCAAATAACATTAATATGCAGTAGATATTGATGAAATTTGGCAGAGAATTGCTGTGTATAAAATGAATGGTCAAGAGCGTTAACCAGTAGTATCTTCCCACTGAAACACGCTCTAATAGACGTCTTGGTACACTATAGGTATTTTGAATAATTCGAATAAAACTTATATCAAGGTAGTATAATTTTTTCGATAAATGTGGAGATATTTGATTAAGTTGAAAAATTTAACTCAGGTTTAATTCTTATAAAGTAAGTCACATAAATTGTGTTTACGTTTCGGGGTAGAAATAATATTTTAAAAACTCTGATTTCACTCAAAAATGGATAAAGAATAATCTTAAAAGTCATTTCATCCAATTATCCACGAACACATATCTCTTAAAAATATGCAGAGAAGCCTATCACGATGGGAGGAAACACGCTCAAATATGCTTTTAGTTCTTCTGCAGAGTAGAACACAAGAATTGTGTGCTAAAAATATCCAGGGGCCACAAAAGTGCATTAAAATTAACATTTTTGAAAGATGTGAATTGGTACAGCTTCATATAGTTACAATGACTTAGGTAGACTTGGTGTATAGCAATAAAACAATTAGTCAATAACAAGTAGCAACAAAGGTTCAAGTGTCCACGTGGGATTTAATTTATTCATAACCTAATGCCGTATGAAAACATAATTGTGGAAAGTTTTAAAAAATCCGAACAAACAAACAACAGCAGCATTTCACCATAAAAGTCTCATTATGCAAAAATTACAGATGTCCGACACGGGGTTACATTCCGAAAGGCGGCGAATATAGAGCAATAATTTCAGGTGACCCTATTCCATATTATATTAAATGTAGAAATACTGCTCTTAAGAGCTTTGGCGTGTTAGATGGGGCTCGGCCGGTCCAGGTGGCGTTTTGCAAAACACCTTTCCAACCGGACTGTTTCTCCGATGAGATTTACGAGCGTTTAAATTTCTTTTAAAATAGTCTCCTGAAAGCTTGATGCCGACCGCTTTCGACTGATAAAGCGGGCTTTAATTTTCTTAGATCCCTCGATTAGTATTTTTGTAACCTTTTAACTCGTTCCATTCTTCTCGACACTCGCTTATAACGACACGATGACGTGAATACGAGGCAATCACCAGAAATGTCTCTCTTAGATCACCAATATTATATATATATAAAACCAAAATCGACACACCAAGACTTATGGACAGACGCCCATAACTGTAACTTTATAAATGTGACAATCAACATGGTACATAACACGAAACAACAACCTAAGGGTGATTAAAGAAACAATTTGTGAATGGCCTTCAAGCAGCAGATGTAACAGACGAGAAGAAGTCGTTCTGTGCCGACTAAGGATAGGCCATTCCCCACTGACTCAATCTTACCTAATGAAACGACAGGACACACCAACTTCTCAATACTCTAAAACAACATTAACCATTAAACACATCATGTAGACTGAGACTAAATGATAAAATCCCACAAAACATTTCAGTTGTTTTCGTCATATTCCGTTCATAGTTATCCACGTCACGCATGCTTATGAAATATTCTCTAGATGGTCATAACGTCTGATTCACGTAGGGACGTTATGGTCTCTTCGTGAGATCTAATCTAGAAGTCCGCAAAAATTACCCTCAGCGTTGGGCAGCGAGATTTTAACGTTGTAAAAGTTGTTGGAAATTGTTTTCAAATCTACACGAAGAACTCTCCAAGCAATCTTCGAAGGAGTCGTCCTCTACTAAAGAGCTGAGGATGAGGCGCTTATTCTGAATATGCTCTGTCTTTTTGAAAATTATTTTTGGAGGAACGGGTCTAGCGTTTCTTTTCTTCAATAATTACTAAGTATCATTCTAGCAACAATATCGTTCTTGTATTAAGTTGTTAACGTTACAGCAGACTCAATTTAAGAGAAATCATTGAATTGATACTTTGGAAGTATGAATATTCTGGCCTATTTTGGCTGTGAATTTGAAAACCCCCGAAACATTTGCATTAACTTTAGGAAATAAAGAAGAGAACCCGTAGAAAATGGCTTTTTTATAAAATATTTTTGCAGGAGCCAAAAAAACGTAGCACACATAATAATTGTGTACACGATTTATATAAGTTTTCCTACACATTTCTTTGCTTTTTTTGCTCTCAACAGGGGTTTGTTTCTTACTAAACATAATTTAAAATATGTGGACAGTAGAACATGTGGATTCAAGTTTTTCTGCTAGCTCTTCGACAGTTATAACAGGAGTTTTTCTACAGTAGCATGCAGGAGTTCGTCGTCAAGCTCTCTTGGTCGACCTACACGAGGCTCGTCTTCAAGCTTACGGTTTCCCGAAAATCGTTCGAACCACCCGCTCACTTTTGCCTAATGACATTTTTGCCACATATTACTACAAGTTTTCGATAAGTTGAAGCAGCATTTTTTCCTTTATAGAATTCCCTAAGCATAACATGGCGTAAGTGTTGTCCTTGGAGATCCATTTCAAATGAAATTACAGCACAGAATAAATAAGTTTCATGAACCAAAACATGGTAAATAGAATTGTTTTTAATGCTATAATAAACAAAAAATGTAAACAAAAATAAATTGAAAAGGAGCGAACATAAACAGACAGAACATTAAAAACCGACATTACTTATGGGACATTATAATTAAGTACTCGATGGGCTATATTTTTTTGAACCCAACCAAAACACATTTATCAATAAATGTTTAATTATCAATGAATTATAAATTATTAATAATAATAAAAACATAGCAAATGTTTTAAGTGGAGATAAAATCCAGAACACCATCACATTAACATATGCACTAAATGTACACACAAAAGAGCATATTCTTAGAGATGATTGGTGACATTTTAATTTTAGAATTTATATAATAGTAACACCAAAACAATTTTGAACACGCAAACAGAAGAATTATACCTAAGATTGAATTATAGTGACAGCCCAATTTGTCTGACTAATAGTGATATATATAATCGCAATGAAATAAAATAAAAGTAAATTTATGGTGAGTGATTAAGTTCTATTAGGAAATCGCCAATAAGTTGTAGTGGTGACAGCAGGAAGACCGTTAAGAAAAATAAATTACCAGAGCATTTAGATGGGTGAAATTTGTTGCAAATAGAAATAAAAAATATCTTAACACATTGGCTGTTTGTTTAGGAATCCTAGTATTTCTACTGATAATGGATCTGTGTTCCCACACAGCTGTACTTTCCCGGCTCTCATTAGCCGAGGGTAATGCATCGTTAGTCTTGGCGGCACCCCCGCATAGAAAACCTTTTGCACTTTCACTTGCTACGTAAATTTAACTGTTTGGAATAGTTGATGAATATATGTTTAAAGTACACCAACTGTTCCATGAAACGTTTTGGTGAACGTGAAAGTTTCATGGCACTCCAGAAGTTAATTAATAAAATGCCCATGTCTATTAGACAATGTCCGACATAGTTAAGCTATTGGAAATGGGGTCCCAGTCCACCCCTGGGAGCACTCTACAATTATTGAGTACCTGTAAAAAGATCGCCGGGTAACCAGACCATATTGACAACCCTGACTCAATAGAGCACTATATGCTCAAGTCCAGAATCATAAGGAGATGACGTTTTATAGGGGGCAGCTCAGTGGTAGAGCGATGGACTCAAATGCTGGAGGACCTGAATTCAAATCCCGAGCAAGCACTGAAGATTTTTCCTTCTAGTGTCTTCGCTCAGGAGCTGAAGACGGCCTCCCGGACCGTCCCTAGGCCAATCCAGCCTTTAATTAATTTATTAATGGGTTATTTGCAGAAATTAAGACTTTGACCGACTGGCAAGCGTGAATGGACAAAATCAGAAAGTAAACAATGACAAATTAAAAACACGGTAGAAGTCTAGTTACATGAAAAGAACAAGGTATTTTAACCAGGCTTCCCATTGGACATACTTTACTGGCTCACTCTTATCTTAAGGAATGCGCAGATTATGCGAGTACTTGCAAGTTAAACATGGCTAAATATTTATTCAAAATTAAATCTCGAGCGGTCTAAAGATTTTATCTTCCAGTGTATTCGTCCGTGCGTTGGATTCGGGGACCAGACCGTCCCTAGGCCCAAACAGCCGTTAATTGATTTATAATTTTGTACCTGCAAAAGGGAAAACCATGCCGCCGGAGCACAGTATTGACCACACTATGCTTATAGTGTGCTGTATGGTCATGAATCAGATACCTCTACAGTATCTGCCTTTCTGGCTCTTGCGGCCTGTTATGGGACAGTTTTTTTTTATTCAAAATTATAAAAAAATAGATTAATTCGAAAGCATTTAATAGAAACATTTAAAATTAGGAGCTTATAAAGTTGTTAGTTAATTTTTATTTTTCAACTTTTATTTTATTAATTTCAATTTTTTCAATAAGTATAAGTTTTATGATTATTTGTGATCAAGATTATTCATATAATATTCTTCTTCTTTACTATTTTTAGTATTAATATGACATTGTTTTACCTCGTCTACAACTGACTGACATAATAAGTTAAAAGATAGATTTGAATTCTGTAATAAATAAATTATTACTCATAGTTAATTGTACGATCCAAAAGTAAATGAATGGCTTAGCTCATCACAAAAATCTGATATCTCAGTCCAATTTCCCTTTATAAGTGTATCTTTTAAACGGTTGAAAACACGATGTATAGATTAATTGTATACTTAGTCCGAAGACCAAGCTTGTTAATGGGATCCTGTAAAGGACTTAGCATACTGAAGTGAAGGGTCGGTAAAACAACTGGTCCATGAAGTAACCGCTACTTCAACCCGGTTACCTCCTGTAAAACTTGTTATTGTCTGGTGCAATTACGTAAAATGTTTACAACCATTACCATCCTATGAGGGGATGTAGCTAAAGCGGATATGGTTTGAAACGATTTGTCTGGATTCTACGCGTCGATTTCCGTTATAGGAAGTAGGGAAGAGTTCCTTCTTCCTTTTTTTTTTTTTTTTTTTTTTTTTTTTTTTTTTTTTTTTTTTTTTTTTTTTTTTTGAGCGAAGACCACATCCAGTTACTTGTGAAGTATCTGTAGTGATTCAGCGCATGCGCATACCTCATTAGCATTTCTATTGGCCTATTCCTATGGGAAATTCTATTGGTTGTAGCTGGTAGTAAAGTAACCTTTACCACTCTAGTCAATCCTACTCGAAAAAATTAATAGAATTCCATTAATTTTAGCGAGTTTGATTGACTATAGATTTGATTCCTTCTTGAGCGAGCGGAAATGCATAGCACGTATGCCCACAATACGAAATAAATTTAAATCCGTTATAGAACCACCGGACAAAAAAGTCGGTGAGGAGGCACTTCACAAATATCATTGATTTTTATAATATTAACCTTTTTATTCATAAATATTGCTTAATGAAATGTATTCTGCTTATTTTCATTTATGCGAGTAAGCCTAAAAGTATTACTTACAAATACAGATTACCTAAGGATTAGTTAGAAACCATATTATATAAAAATAGTAGTAAAAAAAAGTTACTTTTAGTAGTGATTGGAGAGATTTTAAATACTTTTCATTACTATATTAACTCCTGATTACTATATTTATATAATATGATTTCTAACCTTAGATAACCTGTAAAGAAGTAATAGAAGACCTGCAAAGAACCTGTAAGCTAATCCTAAGTACCAAAATCACAGTTTAAAATAACGACAGATTCTTCAAAGTAACTGGATGTGGTCTTCGCAAAAATACTCCTTTTTGTCATTCAGATATTCTGTTTTCTACTTCGATTCAGAGCCTTTGAGTACTGAAGTGAAAAAAACAAAAACATCAGACCTAAGATACGTGTTGGTAAAAGTTCTTGCACTGCTCTAAGCACCAAGAAATCATATAAACATTATGGAGGTGAAGTTGATCGCAAAAAAATGTTAACAAATTTGTCACATAGCGCATTCTAACAGGCACTCTTCAATATTTAAAATCCCTACATAAAATCATATCCTTGTAGTAACTTCGGGACTCACAAGATTACACAAATGACTCTGCTTCCTATCCGTTCAGATCTATGACGGCGGATCAGGTTCACCTTGGGCCAAACATAAACCATCTTGGCCTTTGTTGATCAGAATTCACTATTAATATCAAGGGCAGTTGGATGTTAATGAACTCTGATAGTTCCATCCAACGCTTAATACTCGTTTTAGCACATTTTAAAGGAATTGAAATTGGACTCATGACAGAAATTTTAGAAAAACGTATTCAAAAAGTCATCTACTTTATAAACGCCGAAAATTATCTCAGTAAAAAAATTCATATTTTTATCTGATAAAACCATCTGATTAATAAAATTTCTAACATTTGAATGGAGAACAACGTCTCCATGTTTATGTAACATCATAATGAGTAATAAAAATACCTGTTATCATATTTGTTATATTGTTGTAAAATTATTAATAGTTCTTCGATGCCGCTTGGCTGAAAAATTGTATGCAAGCTTACTTTTGTAAAATTATTGGTGATATCTTATCTCTATTATTTCGACTTGAATATAAAAAACGTACTATGTCTAATAAAGGGTTATTTGAATTTCAAATATTACTTTTTATAAATTTTTTACGGCATATGAACTGCTTGGGAATTAATTGCTGTCTATACGGATTGGTTTTCCCAGGCGTCCGTTCTAGTATCAAGCAAGCCTGACGTGTTTTAATATTACTCCAATTTTAAAGTAGATTTGAACTGAGGAACGACTAGTGCTGAAATCCGGACGAATGTAAGCTTAATATTAGGGAATAATCAGTAAGAGCAAAAAATCACAAAAATATTGTTGTTTTTTGGGTTTTTTTTTTATGGCGCATCAGATTCCAGGCCATTAGCACCGGGCTAGTGGTTCCCCAGCCTTTCTAAACACACAAGTTGTATCAGAGAATGTTTTCAGCAAGCTCATAGCACGAAAAAACTCAATCTCCTACGTGCGGGACTCGGACCCATATTTACCACATTAGGATCTTGCGTGCTAGCCACTAGACAACCTGGAATTCCCAAATATTGTTTTTATCATTTTAAATATTCCTGTAATATCAATGTAACTTAAATTACACAACCTACTTCTCCCGAGAGATTAATACTATGTGAAACATCAAATAATTATTACTATTATACTTAATTTTATAAATGGCATAAAAAATGTTTTAAATTTTATGAATAATAATGCCATTTAAGGGAAATCTTGGTTAAATAGAAATTGCAAAATTAATCCACCTGTGGAGCCATTTAAATTAAGCTCTTGATAGACTGATTTCCTTATGGACGGATCTATCAGGATGTGTAGCAATAGGTTTGGAATTTATTAATATTTAAATCTTGCTGAATAATAATAATCTCCTTCCTATATTTACAACCTCCTGCAGTTTAAATCTGCTGTCCATTCCCGTGGTACCCGCTCCCGTCCCTCCGATCTCTATCCTCCAACTCATAAAACAGCCTTCTTCGACCGTTCCTTCATCTCCCGAGCCTCCTCCTTCTGGAACTCTATCCCTCTTTCCATTCGACACTCTCCTTCCTTACCTGTCTTTAAATCCCGCCTCTTTGCTTTTCTCCTATCCTCCCAGGAAGACGCTTCTTAAAATTTCACCACCAGGAAGACCTGATTACCTTTGTAAATTATATTGCTGTTTTTTTCTCGTGTTTATGCATATTCCTAGTTTATATCTTTTTATAGCCCCCATTCCTTTAATATTTATTCAACTTTTTAATATTTATTTGTTTATTTAAACTCTTTAATTTTATTCCCATCCCCCTCTGAACATTGTATCATCATTGCCCCATTCCAATGAATGTACATATTTACTTATATTTCATTTTATTATTTAAGGCTTCACATATAATATTTGTATTAGTTGCTTTCTTTGTTTTGTTCTTTTATACTTTTGTTTTTCTTTATTCATATTTATATTTTTAGGTTAATTTCTTTATTGTTTATTTTGTACTTATTTTTATTCTTATGGGACGAAGTCCCAGAATAAAGTTTTTTTTTTCATTCATTCATTTCATACCTCCGCATCTGAAGGAGTCCATATTGAAACTATGGTTGCAAAAGAAGTTGGTATTTAAATCAGTCATTCGACAGGTTTTATCTTAATGATTTTTTTAGTAGTTTTTTGTAAGAAACTGGAGCAAGAATTTTATTTTTTTTAAAAAGTTTGGCTCCCATCCTGTGGCTATAAATAAAAAAATGGACGTGACAACATTGGGAAGTTTTGAGGGTGACATCCAGGGTACCGAATATTAGTATGTATATTGAAATACTTTTGCTTTCAATACTTGGGGTCTTTTTCCGAAGACCGCATCCAGTTACTTTTGAAGTAGCAGTAGTGATTTTAACAGTGATTTAGCGCATGCGCATAACTCCTTTGCATTTCTATTGGAGGATTCCTATGATCAATTCTATTGATTCTTGCTGGGAGTAAAGTAACCTTCAACAGTGAATTAGCGTTTGTTTGTGAAAAAGCTCTGCTTATGTTAGTGAGAAAAAAATGGGTCTTTTACAATTAGTTCGCGATGTTCCTGACAAGGAAAAAGCGATTGGTTTCTTACTCGCAAAAATTAATAATTCTATTAATTTTAGCGAGTTGGATTGATTAGAATTTTGGTATCATTTTGGGCGAGCGAAGGGAGCGGAAACGCATAGCACGTATGCTCGTAATGCTAAATAAATGTAAAATATCCGAAAAGAGAGAGAGAGAGAGAAAAAGGAATAAAATATGTGTGTTTACAAATATCATTGTTTATGTCGTCCTTTCATAACCTGCTAAACAGTTAACTTTAATGCTTATTACCTTTTTAATAATTACTGTTGACTTCGATCATATTAGCCTTTTTATTAATAAATATTGCTTGCCATTATCTAATATGAATTATAACCGTAGATAACGAGTCAAGTAGTAATAGATAACCAGCGAAGAACCTGTAAGCTAATCAGTAAGCTTATCAGCGAGTACGAGTAATTGTTATAAATCACTACTGCTACTTCAAAAGTAACTGGATGTGGTCTTCGATAATAGACCCAATACTCGTTTGCCATAAGCAAACAAAATGTTCATATCACAGTTTGCATAATTGAATATTTGCAAACTTCTTTATCCCCATGTGATTTGTTGGCTTAAAAGGCTGCCAAAGAGCAGGCCAAAACTTTCAGAATGTAGATTTTTTTTTGAAAATCTGACGTTTTCACTTAGCCGTACCCCAAGCATTCCTTGAATCATTATTATTTTGTAATAATGTATAACAGTAAAAAATATTATATATCTGAGAAGTTAATCTCTGAAGCTTCAGTAAAAAAATACACTGATTTACCCTCACATTCCAAATGATGTGTATAAGAACGTAAAAAGGACATTGAACTAGTAACAGTACCGCGATTGGCCAAGGCCGTCTAGTGTTTACGTTCCACGGATGATTGTCTAGACGCCATTCATAGACAATAAACACCGGTATTGTAGCCTTGTATACATTAAGCTCGATAATACACGTGTAGTTTTTTTTTTTTTAATAATTATCATACCATTTTTAAAATTATTTATTTCATATTAACAAAATTAGTGTTCTAGTTTATAATAATTGTTTTGCTCTTTTGTTACAGGTGAGTACCAGAAACAAAAATTCCTTTCTTCTACTGGTGTCGTAAGTATTTTTGTGATCAATTTTTTTGGCGAGCTGAAATTTTCCTCAACAATTATATTTGAGCTACGAGCTGTGCCCGCTTCTTCGTAGGCGCGGATTGTGAACCGATTTAGTATATTTTTACAAAATATTTGTCTATTAATATATCCACAATGAATTCCGAGTTTCGTTGCAATACAACAATAATTGTGCCCGGTATGGGCGAATAACTACTTTGAGTCCGGAGTAACAATAACACTAAATGTTAAGTGAAGCTTGCCACACAATAAATTACAATAAATCAGTGAAAACCACAACTAAATCGGATAAACCTTTTCTGAGATTAGCGCCCAAAGACCAACAGTTGTTGTGTTTCTCTCTTTGTCTATGGCATTTAGATTTGCTAAGTCAAATATACGTTTCTTCTGTATAACCAAACCTTTTTATTATCACGTCCATAGGCATTTTTTACGTGCTGTTTAATACTCTCTTTAATCAAGTGCGATGATTCCTTAATATAATATGTATTACAATTATTAAATTTAATCTTATAAACTTTGTTTTAATAAATGGAATATTGTGGTGATATTACTTTTTATTTATTTTGGTTTTCCTTTTGGAAATAAAAATGTTTTTTTTGTTGTCATCCATTGCGTTTTAAATGGTAAAATTGTAATTAAAATGAAGTCTTCCATAGTTAATTTTTTAAATTAGTTATCGTTCGTTTTTTTTATTAAATAATATTTTATATTTAAAACTTGGAGCAAAAATAAATTATCTTTATTTAAAAGAATGATACCTTTCTCAACACCAATACATTTTTTATTTTATATAATTTTTTTTTAAATACTTTAGTATAAATATTCATGTAATAGTTATTTAATAAGTCGAGCAATTTACTGAATACCGTAAGAAATTAATTTTGTTAGTTTGTATGGTAATTTAAAATTTGCTTTTAATACACAGTCTTACATACAGGTAATATACTTTATGTATACGGCAGCATTTCAACTTGATGTGTCCTGTCTTAACGCAATGTACGAATGAGTTAGTCTGTTGTGATAAATACCCATGGAGTATAAAATTACCTTTTTTTTCTATATTTCGTCTTCTACTAGATGGCCATTCGGGATTACTAGAAGATTCTTGTGAAGAATTCTTGTCATTCCTCGTGTATGTCCCGTAGCTAAGGCTTTTTCCCGAAATGTCTTGTTATGTATTCCTTAGATTAAAGATTTGCATGTTTAAGTTCCTTTACTGGGCAAAGTACTAACGAATTCATGGATTTGGAATACAATGGACCGTCCCAAGTTTGTATACTTACAACCCTATATAGTGTATGCCCTCTGGGATAGGAAGTTCCCATTATAGTGCACTGTGTTCCGGTCCGAAGACCATATCTGTCAATCAGTGTAATGCCTCAAACCTGTACTGTCGATGGATTGCCTTTTTGAGACACTTCCTCGAGTCAAGTCTGCCTTCACGGCCACAAGTTGAAAGCGTCTGTGCATAACATGAAAGTGGTTCTAGTCCGTTCGGTGCACTGATACTTGTTTCCGGGGCCATTTCCATCTGGACGAGGTAGTCTTTCTTTCATCCGCTTTATTAGCCGAGGAATTCAGTCCAGGTTAGATTATGTCCTTTGACTTGGGGTATGTTGATCAAATGTTATAATAGGAAATCTATTAAAAAACATTTTTACTCCTAAGGTGTAATGTAGTATATGGCATATTTTAAAATATAAAGTTAGTGTACCAAAATATTAACTATAAAACTGTTGTGTACCATAATAGCTAAATTACTACAGATCGAAGTTTTTGTTCAATATTAAGTAATTTGGAGGTTTTTATTCTCTATTTAGGAAGACTTGTAGATCTTCTTTGATTTAATATACCCTAAATGATATTTATGCTCTTTATGAAGGGCGTCCGAATTTCAGGGTTCGATTTGTTTAGAAACTATTGCAGGCGAAGTATTTGTCTTTTCTAATTAATACAGTGGCTGTCACGTTAATTTTCAGTTTGCTATGTGTAAAGACTAGGCAGTCAAAGTCAAGCATAAGGCTTGCTGCCTTAGGCAAGCAATATAGCAAATCACAAACTGGTAGTCCAAAGTTGAACGATGCTTTGAGAGTAGTTGAGGTTAACGAAGTGATTTTGACAAGGCTTCGCATTGTACGCTGCCGTCTAACCCATTTTTACTTAATGGAAAACCAGCAGAGACCAACCTGTGCAAGTTGTAATGATATCTTGAAAATTAGACACATACTTACAAAATTAGACACTTACTTACAAAATTAGACACATACTTACAAAATTAGACACTCTTAAAATTAGACACATACTTTCACTGATATACCCTTTGTCCATGAATTAGCCAAATCCCGATTCCTGACCTTTTTCTCAAAACTCCCAGCCCACCCCAATCCTCTTGGTAGATCCCTCTCTTCCAACGTCATCCCAGATAATCCTCCTCGACGCCTTCGCCGCCATTGGCCACGAGACAATTTACTACTGGTTAATTTGCCTGACTCATAAAATAATGTAAATAGTGTAAATATTGTAAATAATGTATATAGTTTAAAAAAGAGACCAATTTTTAATTAAAGAAAGAAATACAATAACTTTCATTGGGAGTGGCAGGAATGTCTGCCTCCTCCCCTCATCTCATTCACTATGTTTTATGTATATTTTGACCAATTTTACTTATTGTACATAACTGTACAGATTGTAAATTACCAATAAAGATCAAAAAAAAAAAAAAAAAAAACTTACAAAAAGCAGACTTTGCACCAACTTAGACATTACAGAATATTTTTTTATTTTAATATTTTTAATGAATAGCTGTCTCAATAATTAATGAACCCCAAAAATTCTAATGAACCGATTTATTTTATTTTAAAAGAACATCTTTCTCTTTACCGCTCTGTGGTCCCAGTAGGAGAAAAATCCCAAACCGAAGGCGTTCAATCCCGTTTAAATTAACAATTCTTTATGCCTCATTAAGTGTAGAATACTGCTCTAATATTGCTTTCCCATTTTGTTACTAATTCTGATCCAAAAAGACCTTTTTGTTGACTAAAAACTAAAACAATATTTTATACTACCTACTTATTTTATTACTGAAAAATTGGTTTTACCCAGGAAGTCTCATGTACATATATGTAGGTTTAAATGCATTCTGGTTGTGAAGATATTTATTATGAAACTCAATTATCCTTAGTTTATTTGGAGTAGGAAAAAAAAGCTGTGCTTAGCTATGGCCTCAGCTTAGTTTTACCTGAAAGTCCAAAAATTTAATTGCTATCCTATAAATTTCATCGCAGTTGTCGGTCTTATTTGTGCAAATCATAATAAAATGAAGGTATCAATTAGCGTTGCGATTATTCTACGAAAAAAGACTTTACCATTATTATTTTCTGCAGAGAGTTATTGAAAATTTGGTGCTTGCAAGGAACTGAACATTATCACTAAATTCAGTCTACTGTATCGTGTGAAACTGTCAAATTTATTCGTTTGAAGCACAGCTTTTAATATGGGGTAATACGTCGAGAAGAGTTAACGAGGTATCATTGGTTGTTAAATTATTCGATTCAGCATTCAAAAATACATTTGGAATTATACGTCTTCTACCGATTGGGTAAAATATGATATTTTTTCAATTAAATACTTGCTGTTTTCAGTGTTTTCCTAATATTAAACGTTTTCATCTTCCAAAATAATTATTTTATCGAATTTGCAGTCTCATTAGACTCAACACAAAAGAATACTTAAAAAATGACACTGAAATAAGAATGATTCAAGTAACTACAGGTTATTTCCCAAAATCGGAACCAATGAGTGACGTATATCGAGTTTCGTTACAATATAACAGAACTTACGACCGGTGTAAGCAAATTAGTCCAAAATTCATTCCTTCGAAATGCACTAAAATATGAATTTTTTTCAGAAAACAGAGAATACCTTTATGTTTTAAAGAACATTTAAGAATCTTGTTTTAGTTTTTGGAATCGAGGTTCTAGAAGGGTTTTGGATTTCCTTGGAAAGGTTGGAACCTGTTACAAGTCAGCATTCTTCTGAAGCGTGAGAACTATAAGTCCTAGAAAGAATGGATTCTTGGCTTAGGAATATTTTCTATCAAGTGAAGGGAAAGTGGTAAAGCTAGTTCACTTTAATCTAATCCCTTATAAGCCTAGAACCTCTAGGCCAAGTACTCCACAAACAGCGTGAACATTATCTCTAGTATTGCTTAAAGATTAACCTTTAAGCTTTTTCACCTCTTGGTATATCCAGTCCGAAAATGGCTGGGCGCTCCCATTCGTCATCGAGCTAAGATTTCTAATTTGTCTGTGAATTGTTGAATTATTCAAAGTAGAAAATATTCAAATTAGAACGATACCGAAGACAGGTAGACGGAAAGTAAATTTTTTCCTATTAACATGTAAGTGTTACATTATTTGAGCGATGGAAACCTGAACTATTGTCCACTGTACGATTACGTCCCGCCCTTAAAATATAAAAAAATTATACTCATTGACTGCCAACGACGAGAGTTATAATTTGTGATATTTTCTAAGATATCATTTTACATAAATTTTGATTGACTCCGGATTATGACAGGTTAGCTGCAAATTTTGAACATTTTGGTCGACTCTGATCAATCACTCAAAGTCGTAATCCTAACAATAGTGTGAACTGTATAAGTGTTAATAAAAACTATATTCTCTCCTTATAATAAACTTGTTAATGTGTATATATTTTTTGTTTTGTTTTGAGACAAATATACCTACTTCATATAAAGATAATTGTCCTCAAATATATGACCAAATGCAAGGAAAAACGTAATTTATTTTTCGCACACACACACAAACACATATATGTCTGGTAGCACTCTCATGTGTGCATAGTGACCTGATTTTAATGAAATGTCGCCTAAAACGAAAAGTGAAATTCTTTAACCTGTAGAAGCTAATCGTTACACCGGTTTTTTACTGCGAAATGCTTCCGACAAAAATCATAGCTTTGGGTTAATGCGCTTAAAAGTACATTTGTTATTGTTACTTATTCGATGTGAATCAATGAAAACCACTCTCAATGCAACAACTAAATTACAATTTTTATTTCGGTCGCTCGAAAACGATTTTGCGACTTAGGAATTTTTACACATTTCTACATCCTTTGGTATAAACTTAGTGGACTTGTCTTACATGAGCCAATTAGTACTTTTCATATATTTTTCAATATCTCATGAGCAATTCAGAAAATGTGGTAAGTGTAAGATAACCATTCAAAAATCTACAAAAAATATAATTACACTAATTTCGATAGGAATATTTCATCCCGAGAAAAATGTTCTTAAAGTTCCAAATATGTTGGTCTCCGATGGATGTGAAATATGCATTAGCAGTTTCGATTCTAAGCATTACGAACGACTCCAGGTATAACATTGCAGAGAAACACGCTGAGATCAGGTGTTTCGGAGTTTTTGAACATTATGTTGAAGGATTATTTCACATCAGAATTTCGCTGGAGCCATTATCAGTCAAAATCTATTTACTAGAAAATGTTTTCTATCCAAATGTAATACAGAGTGGTATGAGGTAAGTCTTGTAATGTGTGTAAGTCTTGTGGGGTGAGTAAACAGATTCATATTTTGCAGCCGATTTTGCAGTATGTGTCTTATCGTCAGAAAAACGTTACACAATGTTCGTATGGGTCTTTTTTTGCTTTAAATATGAATGTATTAATAGTGAGTGAAATCCTGGTTACGATAACTTGGACTCTCCAGCTTAAAGGAAATAATTTACCAGGTTTTGGTTCTGTTTCTAATTTCTTGTCTGTCCTTGTTCAAGTAATCTTGAGATACTTGTGTTCATACTGTTTTATGAATGAATGAATGAAAAGTTTTATTCTTATTCCGGGACACAAGTCCCATAGGAATAATTTTAAAATTACAAAATAATTGAGAATTTTATATATAAACTTAAAAACTAATAAATGCTATCAGTATATAGTGTACAGCTTCAATATAGACTAGGGGTTGGGTAAAACTTGCAGGGATAGAAGGTGGTGGAAGAGTCGGGATTTTAAGGTTCCTAGGTTGGTAGAATGGCGGAGACAGAGGTAAGGAATTCCATAGCGAGGTGGCAAGGGTGACAATGATTTTTCGAATATTGCTGTTCGGTGGGAAGGAATATAAAGATCGGAAGGACGAGATCGGGTATTACGGGAGTGAACCGAGGATTTAAATAAGTTGAAAAATATAAGAAGGTCTACGGGATTGAATTACTTGGTAAAGGACTGAGCCGAGGAAGTACTGTCGACGTTAAAGAGGGAATAGCCAATTTAGCTCCTGGTAGAAATGTGATATGTGGGAGTCTCTGGGGATCCCGAGGGTAAAACGAATGAAACGGTTCATGAGGCGTTTGAGATTTGCCTCGAGATCGCCAGAAAGTCCACCGTACACCAAACAACCATAGTCAGACTGGGGGAATAATAGGGAGGTTACGAGGAGTTTTACTGGTGTCCTGTGTAATAATTTGCCCAATGTCAATGTTTTGCTTCTTTAGCATTTTTTTACGCAGTCCCATTAAAAGAATTCGACGCTCTAGCGAAGCGTAAATTTCATTACCAGAGATGAACATTAAAGAAATACCATATTTTCATCCAAGGCTATCAAAATGTGCCATCAGTGAGCAGAAAAGGACTGGTGATAATATATTTGCTCAAGTTGAAGATCACAGTAATAAAGGTTGAGTAAGAATAAAGAAGACAGGAAGTGACACGGACAAGACCTTACAAGCATTACATGAGCCTTAGGAATGCAGACTAGTTGCAGTCTTGCTACTGGATGCAATCCTTCAAGGAAGATGGTATCTCTTCCACTGCACGACATCCAGCTACTGCATCGCTAATTCAAACACAAGGAGCACCGTTCGTCTGATATTGCCTCCGTGAAGTATTCACTCATAATTGCTAACATGGCGACGCATCAATTAAAGATATTCCAAATGTAGAGAATTTAAGGCACAATTTACCGGAACGCATAAAACCGATGCAAAGCTACAAATCTATGTTAATTTCTTCGGAAAATTAACATAGTTCTGTCTCTGGATGTCAGTCGGTATATAAATTACTATAAGCTGTGTGTTAATAATGTCGTGTACTACATTTTCTTGTCCTTCAGTACAATCAATCCGTAGTCGTCCCAAAACTACAAGTTCACGTTTGTTTCCCCAGTGACTGGGTGACAGTCCTTCGTAAGCTGTTTTTAGGTTTAGTTCCATAAGTGATTTGTGATGTTTTATGGTTTATGATGTATGTTTTTGTTTTTGTTATTTTTTTTACGGCGTATCAACAAGTCACCCTTGTGATTATTTACTGGTTGCCACCCTTTTATAATCTCAAAAGAACTTGGAAGATATCTAATTCAGGTACTGAACGCGCCCAATGTTGCTTAACTTCGTTGAATACATACAACGGCTTCCGATATAGTTTTCATCTTATTTAACAACAAATTGTTTTTAAAAGTGATTTGTATCTATAGATTTACCATATATCTTTACTGGTTAACCTTTTTCTGTTCATTAATCGTCATGGGCGCATATAGAAAATAATTTCGGAGAGTCCTGGGTAAATTTCGGGGGGGGGGGGCTGAGACCATTTCCGGGGTATGGAATACTAACAATTTAGATCTTGGAAGAGTTTTAGCCAACTAAAACGCTATTACACCCAAAATAGAATATTTGTTATGAACTAAATGATCTTACTTAATTTATTTTTAAGGGTTTTATGACATTTTTACCGATCAAATCTAAATTTCGAGTAGGGGGGGGGGGCTGCAGCCCCCCTTATATACGTCCATGTTAATCCTGTATTTTTCTGCTTTTGTCTTTTAGCTGACGAAAGAGTAGCCAAGACGTCCTTAATACAGATTTTTACAAAAATCGTGTTGATGTTTTCTAAGCCGAATATATATATTATATCTAACTAAGATTTGCATAGGCAGCAGAGGTCGAGTTGAATTAAAGAAAAAAATTAAATAATCCTCTGCATGACTGCTTGTCAATATATTTTAAAACAGGATACAGATAGGGAACTGGCATTATTTGTCAATAGAAATTAAAATCCGTCCTGCTTGTGGCGGCTTACTAATCAGGTTAAACAGGTGTCTGATTCTTGGATAACTTATTCATCGGATCGCAGCGTGGGCGTAAGCTGTCAAGACGTGCGGGAAACCTTAGATCTTGTCGTGATTACGTAAACCTGTCATTAGCGGGGATCGCATATTTTTCCTATTCGTTTTACATTACACTTATAATGGTTTCCAACTTCGGGAGTGCGAAATGTTAGCTTTCGAGAACATTATTTCCCAAATCGGCCTCTGGGAAGGAAGTGCGCCATTAAAGGGTTAATGAACACGATTGGCTAATGACCCTGAATGACTCGGTATGAGATAACCCTGAATGCGCGGGGCAAATGAAGCCGTTGCGCAGAAGAGGGAGCCGCAGATGGTACCTGTCCCTATTTGGGCCTGATTGAATGACGTGAGTCTGCACAGCTCAGCAGTTCTTGACGTCTGTATAAATTTGGTTTAAGTTAATTTGCCTTTTGAAACTCCATTTACAACTATTGTCAAAATGTCTTATCGAAGATAGAGATTGTAATAAATTGATTATGACGCAACTGAATCAATATTGATATTGACCAACATTGTCATTAATTTTATTGTTAATCTTGTCGGCCAGGCAATTATTAGTTAATTTCTATTAGAAAAAATATGTATATTTTTGCACAAATGCAAAAACAAATAAATATGTTTTTTTTAAATTAACAAAAAATAACGTAAAAATATTAAATAAAAAAAAGTAATAAGAGAAGAGAAAAGAACTGCATTTAACAAGAAAAAATATAATGGCTAGTTGCCCAAGTGTATTGGTTTGCTCACTACACAACATACCAAACAACAAAAAATTGCATTTTAGAACTAAGCCAAACAAATAAAATCAAAATGTAAATTAAAAACAAACTAGTAAAACTATGAATATAGTGTTAAACCAATTGTACAAATTTTAAAAGAAAAGAAAATGAAAATACTTCTGACTATGGGAAATAAAAAAAGTAATTTAAATGAGATTGCACTCATGGCATTTAAAATAATATTATCAAAGGCTTTTGAGTAAAAATCATAATTGATCTATGAATTAAATAAGTTTAGGTTAATTCGTTTTACAATGATAACTTCATTCAGTAGTTTCTGCAAGACACGTGGTATTTGTAGATTCAGTTGACTATAAAAGAATACATACAAAAATAACCTTATAAAAACCTTTAAAATAATTTTTTACAAAATATAAAAAAATAATTCCTAGGGAAGAATTTGGGATGTTAAATTTCGGAAGTGAAATGATTTTTATTTATTTATTTGAATCATTGCAAAGTAACTATTGGGGATATTTCAATGCTGATTGGATTTTGATTGATGAAGCCATTAATTTTATTCATTGTTGAATTCTTAGATTCACTTATTACTACGACAGAATCAAATACATTTTCGATAGTTGGTTATTAAGAAAAGATAACAAAAATGTACAAGTAATGAAACGGTCAATAAAATATTGTGGTTCCTTTTCAGGGGATCATGTAAAAAATGTAAAACTTCGAGCCTCAACTTGAGGGAACCTTCCACCAGTAGGGTCTATGGCTTTCAGACCATGAATATTGCGGACGTGGCCCTACAAGTGGAGGTTCTCCTTCTCAAGTTGAGGCTGTAAGTTTAATATTTGTTACATGATCATCTGAAAAGGCACCAAAAAGGTGCGAAACGTGTAGGGAGGGAATAATGTTATTGACATTATGTAGTGAAGTTTTTATTTTTTGACCTTCCGCCTCCTACAAAAATTCGTAGGTTTACGTAAAGGATCAGTTTCGTATGAATAAAGAAGAATCTATCACTAATTACATGCAGATCATTCCTGCGATGGTCATCCCGAAGATCCACGTGGACTTGTACACACGAGCACGGGAGCTCGTGTGAGTTGTGCGTTAGATAACTTCCGCATGTCGAAGCCAGAGGGCGCGGTAGGACACAAATCACCAGGCCGTACCCCTATGTGCACGCTCCTAAATCTGATAGGGGATTATTGACGTAATTGCACCACACGCGGCTACAGCATCTCGGCCAACATCTGATTTCAGAAGTATTTACACGATATTTCGTAGCTTTAGGAAATCTTACAAATTCTAGGAGGCTATTTTTTTTCCTTTGGCATTTATGAAAGTTTGAAATTTCACACAGGCAGAGATGATGTAATTTTTTCGTTTTAAAATTGACGCCGCCTTAAAAGAATACACTTTATTCCCAGTTTTTGAATGAGAGCAAAGTAGCGTTACTTTAGTATATTCATCTTTTCAAAATAATTCACTTGACAAAGGCATAAATAATAATATATATCCACCTCAATACACTAAATCATAATAATATTATAATAAATTAAGTTTTGCGGTCTCTGGTACCAAGCTGTTCCTTGATTGGATTGTCCTGGCCGACTATCCCATTAAAAATATTGTGTCTCAATATGACTTTTTCTGAAATGTCTGTTTTCCTGATACCTGCTGCTTATATATCTTGTTCTCTATACGTTTTGTCACCTATATGGCGAAGATATTAATATATAAATAAATTATATATCTTGTTATAGTGCCGCAATCCATTTTTTTTAATATTTTTACTTTTGCCTTACTATGATTTTCACAAAACCCAAAAATTTACTTTGTTGGTCTCGAAGGATCTATTCATCTTATGTGCCGTGTAAAATTTTTAATATGTTGGAGGACCTGAGTTCAAAACTCGAGCGCACTAAAGATTTGTATCTTCTAGTATCTTTGTTCGTGGGTTGGATTCGGGGTCCCAAACCGCCCCTAGGTCCATCCAGCCTTGAATTAATTTAATCAGTTAGTATTGTCAAGTAGAAGAAGGACTCTGGGAAATTAATGGGTGGATGAGATTAACCGCTTCTGCTCGTAGTACTGTATTTTGTATATATTCATCTCGGGTTATATTGAGGATTAATTTCAGAAATCAGTCCATTAGACAAAGTAAGAAGCTTTTTGGAAAATGACTGAAAAGGAGGAAGTCGCCAACTGACTACGCAGGCAAGACGTATTATTGAACTGCAAGCAAAAGTAGTTACTGAAGCAAGAGAACATGAGATCACTTAGACTGTGGTTTAAATTTTCAGAAGAACTTCGAGCGAAAAAAAACCTAGAAGAGGAACGTGCGGGGAAAAAAAATGACCTCATAAGACTATGAGATATTTTACAAGGTCAACATGGAAACAGCACTATTGACGCAAAATGTGGTACGAGTCGAGTACTTCTACGACTTGATAAAATTGGTCAATAGTGTCTATTAAAATCGTGCTTTGAACAAAGGTCGATCTACAGGATCTCATTGGGTGCTCAAGCAGAGAAATAGAAGAAAATAACAAAAATGTTGATCAAAAGCTGATCATAGTTTACCTGCATTGTATATAAATGGATGACTACTATTTCAGCAATAATGAATTTCTCTCTTCTTCTTAGTTGCTTCTGTTCTTCATTACTTACATAATTCGACTCCTTTGGCTTCAATATTCTTTCACTTGTACTTAAAAATGCACTTGTATTTTTTTATGGGCACCCCTTCCCCAATTTTCGATTTAATCCGTAAAAATATGTCATAAAAACCTTAAAACTAAAATAAATAAGATCACATAGTTCAGAAAAAATACTTTCATTTGGGTGTAATGGCGTTTTAGTTGGCTAACTATTCCAAGTTCTATATTTTTAGTGTTCCATACCCCCGAAATGCTCCAAGCCCTCTTGAAATAATTTTCTACATACGCCCATGATTTGTTTCCGACATAAAACACTCGTAATAAGTATTTGATTTTACCATAGAAAATGTATGGATAGCAATAGTTAGAAATTTTATATAATGCAATCTAACAATTTGTAATGAATAATTGATATTTTAACAACGACAGACCAAAATTACATTTGCCAACAAAAATATCATGTTGTATGATTGATTTCTTCTCATGGAAGTAGATTGGTTTGAACGATGGAGAAAAATACCCGGAATATCTAGTAGTTTGAAATACCAGAATGAAATTTTGAGATGATTGCATATAATTAACGGCATTGATTGCATATAATCACTGTTTCAAACTAAACGTCAATCAAGTTGTCGGGTGGATTATGAAACTTTCTAAAATTACGATGATTGAAATGCATTCATTGCTGGTATTTGATTAGTCCTTAAAAGGAGGGCGAATAATTTACAGAAACCTTATTAGCTTCTAGTTTTTTTTTTTTTTTTTTTCAAAACCAAAGGAGAATTACCAGTGTCGAAATTATCGAGGAGAGCTCCACAACAGAGGTGATCTGCTCAATAGGATGTCAAAACAAAAAATAAAACAAAATAAATAAATAATGATATGAAATATAATAAAGTAATAGTTTATAAATTAATTGCTCGTGATCTGAAATTGCAATGGAATCCAAAATAAATATCAGATGGCAGGCGATAAAATAGAGCTTTAATTGGATCATTTTAATCAGAAAGGAATCAAGCGCCTTATTTTGAAAAAATTAAGTGTTATTTACTTTCAGCTATTTAGTTGTCAGAAATTTTATTCTAAATAGAAACAGCATGAAAATAGTTGTTGGAATATTCTATAGTTCGACGACGAAATACTTGAAAAGGAATAATTAACTAAATCCCTGTAGTATTGGAACATAAAGGGGAATTTTCTTAGAAGGTTGATAATGCCACTTGGTTCCTTCTGATTAACATGATCCCATTATAATAAAAATAATAAGCGATCTTATAATATATGTCCAATCTCAATAAAAATAATAATTAAAATAAATAAAGAAATGTCAGGTCTTTAAGGAGAGGAAGGAGTATGTGACCTAAGTTTTGTAAAAAAAAATAGAAGCAAAATCGGTACTTTCGTGGTCGACTTTGACTCCACAGCAAAGTTAAACAAAATATGACAAATTCAGTCAGCTATAAAATACATATACATATATTTCTTTAATTTTGATTTCAAAATTCGATTTCCCACTAGGGATGGTGGATTTTCTTTGCGAAACAGAAGATATATCAGCCCTATTCTGGTTAAAAAAGAGTGGTAACCTACAAATAACCCGTTCTTAAAGGACGTTAAAATTTAAGTATATAAACATGAAAACGCAAATTGCAGTCATCTCTACATTTCAATCTTTGCCTAAGCACGTGGATTCTGATTAAGCACCGAGTGTAGTTGCATTTCATTCGAAAAAGGGCACTAGATCTATCCTGGCTAGAAAAGGATGGTAACCTGTGTTACGTTTCGGTTGACGTTAAAATTAAATTAATAAGAATTTTTCAATTTTGGAATGGCTAATATATGCGTGGGTGTTAACATTGACATAAATATAAATATACTTATTTATTTTAATTTTAACGTCCATTAATAAATGATACATATTTTTTGGACGAGTTACCTTTAGGTAACCACCCTTTTTTGGCATTGTATTTTTTTAAATACTTCAATGGCATTATAAATATAAATGAGCAAAACTTTTTTTAGCCTTTTGTCTTCTGTATTTATATAGGTTATTTAAAGTAATTTCTTCAGGAATGAGGGGTAAACTGTCCTTTTTTCTGTGGAATGTGCTTAGCTATGCTGTTTATGCGTGACGAAAATTTTAAAATCCGCTTCGGAT
Organism: Gonocerus acuteangulatus; assembly: GCA_946811695.1. Taxonomy (NCBI): domain Eukaryota; kingdom Metazoa; phylum Arthropoda; class Insecta; order Hemiptera; family Coreidae; genus Gonocerus; species Gonocerus acuteangulatus. The sequence continues at coordinate 29,682,364 of OX328127.1, forward strand.
TGGCCATTGTTTAATAATAATTGGGTTAATTATAAATGTATTACTCATATTTATTTTTATTTACATTTTATTGACGATTTTCAAGGAGCCAAAACAATAATACTAACATCCATTTAAAAATAGACGATAAATGTTTAGGACTAAAAGAAAAAAAAAAGTTGCCAAACCCGTTTGGAGGCCGAGGGTGTTTATGAATATTGACCGGGCGGCCTGCAATTCGTCTTGGCTCTAAAAACGTGTCTCTTTTACTGGCCTATTTACATCTTACACGATCCTGAATAGGGAATAAGATGAATCATTCATAGCATATTTCAGCTTGCAGCTTAGTTTAGTATCGACATGACAGTCGTGCTGACGAATAATTGGTAACAGGTATTTTTTATTCTAAACATGAGCCACAAAAAAAGTCGCCTTTGATGGAGCTTCGTGCGTCTAGTATAAACATAAATAAAAATTCCGACTGACGCGTTTTCGTCCTTTTACCTAGGATCATTTGGAAAGCTTGAAATTCAAACAGATAATATTTTGTTTTCAAATTTCGTGAACATTCTAACACCTACTCTACTGATATCACCAAGAAAAGCGATATTTAATCCGACAAAATGCACAGAAAACTGTCAGTAGAAAACTAAGCGGAAATTACTCAATCCGCAGTGTTTATTTACATACTTTTTTTTACTAAATTTATTTATTTTTTAACGGCGTATCAACTGTTGGGCTATTAACGCCTGCCTATCTACATGGTGGCATTTTATAATACTAACAGCACGTGATCGGTCACCCATTAAGGTGCTGGCTCGACGTTGCTTATCTTCGGTGATCCACGGGAACCGATGCATTCAACGTGGATATGGCCGTTAGCTTTAAGATATTCATTTTAATGTTATATGAGTTAAAAAAAAAACAAACAAACAATGAGCAAACCATTGACAAAAAACTGTTTAAAGGAACACAACCAACACTTTGGACTTGTATGTACTTACGTCTCTACTGAAAATTAAATCGTTCTTCCATTGAACCAACGTTTTTCTAGGAAATTTAGCTTTCGAATGGTTGCCTACCAATTACCATGATATTCCTAATGTTTTCGAGATATTAAAGAAAATCCCAAAACTGCTAATGTCTGTTTGTTACATTTTTTTTCTAATACTTCCCCAACACCAAAAGTAATCAAAATTTTTTACTCCGGAGTTTATGAAAATATTTCAACTCAATCTTGAAGTATTGCAGAAGAAAATTTCAGAACATTCTAGTTTTCCCCCCTTATTTTCTCAAAAATATTTGCAGATATGTTTCAGTTGCTTTGTGTGTGTGTACCTTCTTTTTGTCCACAATTTCCTTGTTCTAAATTTCATGAATAGAGAAACATTTTTAAGCCTCGAGAGGTAACAGTTGTATGTGTGTGAAGTCATTCAAAAGTGCCTCTTCAATTTTTACATTTGGGCAACAATTTTTAAAATATGAAACATTAATTACATTACTTTAATATATTATAGTATATGATTACACTATATTGTGGCATTTGTAGATAAATTAGTTAACTATAGTTTTGAAAAAAAACAAAAAAAACGGTGAATCCTCCAGACTATGATATACTTACCCTTAAAGAAACATTTTCAGGGTATTGTGTTATTTTAGCTTTAACATACAATGAACAGAGAATTCGCCTTAAATATGGCTTCAAATAATATTGTAAGTCATATTTTGAATAACTATAACCTATAAGTATGATAAATTTCTCCTGTTATAATTAAACCTAATAGCACGTATTTTTCGATTTGAAGGGATATGGAAAAATCAGACGAATATTAGACAAAAGGTTTGGGTCGTTAAGTTGTTACAATTTTTGATAAATATAGATTTTGAGGAGGTTTGATGCTTTTACGCGAAAGCCATTTGATATAAAATTAAGATTGGTGGACTAAGCAATACAGTAGCCAGAAGTGGCAGGGTGCAGCGACCGGCCTCCTGAAGGAGAACAGGTTCTCACCAAATTTAGAATGGACCTACTCCAGAAATGGGGTTAATAGCTCCCATGATCGGACATTATATCGTCACAAATGCGTTTTTATACGTACACATTCTAATTCCTATTCGTTGCGAAGGAATAGAGACCGACTAGACTTTTACAAAACGTTTTCAACTTTCTGCCGAGCATAAAACTAACAAGTTAAGTCCTACTGACTTTAAGCATTCCATTTAATATACATTTTTTAACAGATGTTTAGGAAGATTTGAGAAAATGGGGGTTCAGGATCTCATCCGATCTGCAGATTACGTATAGTTTCTGATATTCTGCAGAAAGAAATTTGGCATGGTTCAGGTTGCATGTTGTAATATACGTGGTTTGTTCTTCCTACGATAAATTGAATGAAAATGCCGATTAAAGTACATTCCGCACGAGGGATAATAATTTCTACAATTTCTTTAGGAATCCTAGCTAGTGTATCCGTCGTTGTCGAATGTATAAAGTATAATTGTAATGTTGGCTGAAAACATTACTCGTTAGCACGTCGGTTAGTGTGAAGACACTTTTTGTTGGTTTTTATGCAATCCTCTATCAATTCCATATTATTTTTAGAGGGGCCAGTTAATTTGATCTAAGGCTGTGAGAGATAACCGACCAGAAACTTAAGGCTGGGCTGTATTTCCTCTTTTCTCATCTTCCACCATGGACTACATCTGCTCCCTGACGACCTCTGTATAGCATGTTTGTCGTTTGACATTAATCAAGCATTTTAAACTTAAGTTCGATTGGATATATTTTGTCGTCATTAAAGAAGACCGAAGTTCAAGGGTTTAGGATTAGCCAAGGCGGTCAACATTTCATTGAACATACAAATAGGAAGCAGCTATTTGTTAGATCATTCCCGTAAAATTCAACAAGGGCCCTGAGGTGCAGATACTGCAGAGGTATCTGATTCTTCTAATCTCGCTTTCGATTGTAGATGTTTCTACCAAGGAAAAATATTTTCTTTTTTTATTCAAGGAATAAATTTTTAGCTAAGCCGTAAATGCTAAACTGTCATTTCTGTAATTCCATAATTTTATCAAAGCTTTGATAATAGCTTTCCTCATAAATATATAAATTCCACACTGTTTCAACATATTAAGAACGTTGTGAAATAAGACGTTTAGTGGGATTTTGGAGCGTGTTGTACGCAATTCGGTCAGCGATGTCATGGACACAGTAATTAAGGTTTGTTGGAATTCTTTCAGGCTGAATTTGCCTTTCATAATTAGTTGTTATTTTCAGGTTTTGCTTTTAACTTTGTTAAGCCTTTTGTGTATAAATCTTGATTGCTATGCGTTATTAAATGCAATGTTTTCTATGTCCGGCTTTTTAGTTAATTTTATCTTAAAGTGTTTACTTCCTCCCTCTATAGGGAGGAAACCCAATTTTCGATGTCTACCCGATGCACAGTGGAACAAAGTGCAGATTATTTTGACATGGCTTTCTAAGTGTTAGGATACTAACATAAACAGTACGTAAACTTTACTGCATTAAATGTCGAGCCTGGGAATAAGGGGAAAACAAGAATTTTAAAAATAATTTATAAATTTAATTTGTTTATTTGTATTTTTTTATTTATTCAAAGTGTTTATAGACAGTTCCACAGACGTGTATTTAAAGACCAAACTTCTGATGCAGTGAAAGAACCGTGACATTAATTATCTATCTATCTATTACACAATATAACATGGAACTAATTAATTTTTATTTTGTTGCAGATTGTAGCTGCCAGCCTTTTGCTGGCTGCAGGTGCTTCAGCTTTCTTCGACCCCGAATACGAATACCACAGGAAATGTGCCTATGGTCATGGATACCCTCATGGTCATGGTGGCGGTTATAGCTCTCTTGCTGTATCTCAGCCCGTCCAGACAGCTTATTCTCTTGGTAAGTAATTATCATTAAAAAATTTTAAATTATTACAAATAAGATTGAAGAGATAAAATAATTTTACTAATGATTTGAAATCCACGTTTAGATGTGCATTGATAATACTGCCACACAATAAAAAAAAAGACTATATTTTATTTGTGCTGCCTCAAAATTACAAATTCATTTGACTACACAATCAGCCGTTTGAATATCTGAGTTCTTGAATATTTAATATGTTTTCTGTTGTAATAAAAACCTTTGAGTTCTTATGCAAAAATAGACCCAAGTCCATCGGAGGTAACTTTTGCATTGATGCAATCCTTAAAAGCTTAAAATTCAACCCTTGAAAAATCGAGGAATGTAATAATTGAAATAAATTAAATAAATAAAAAAAATAAACTTCGGGCGTTTTTCGCTACTATAGCGCGTTAATTTTTCATCGAAAGACCTATCCTCTCATAGAAATATTAACTTTCGATTGCGTTTGGATTTAAGGAAAAAATAAAAAAAAATCAGTCCCGTAACAGGCCGCGAAGGCCCTCAGGGGCAGATACTATAGAGGTATCTGATTCATGACCATACGGCGCACTAGGTAGATAGTGTGGTCAGTACTATGCTCCGGCCGCCTGATTTTCCCCTTGGCTGCTTCGACTGCTGGAGTCATTAGCACCCAAGGTACCCATTATTAAATTTATTAAAGGCTGGGTTGGCCTAGGGACGGTCAGGGAGGCCGAATTCAACCCATGAACGAAGACGAAGAATAAGAAGAAGGAAGATATATTTCCTACGTTTTCCTAAAGATCACTAAAATGTGTGGGAAATCTTCATAAGAGGAATGCGCACATTCTAAAGCTTATAAAATTGCATAGAAATAATTGTTTTTACAGAATGTTCCATTCTTAGATGATCTTAGACGGAAAAATCTGTGCATACAATTTTGATATTATTAATTTCGTTTGTTTTACGGCTTTTTATTTATTTTGCCCCTATCCTGTAAGAACATTTGCGATTACATGGTAAGAAAATAAATAAAAAAACATATTTGATACTATAGTAGTAATGACCATATAATAATAATATATGATAATATGATTAATTAAAAGTTAGGAATCGTTGTAAGAATAAATTAAAATAATTTTATATTAATAACTTATAATAATAATTGTGATAAATAAGTCAAATATATTTTAAGAAATATTAATAATAAAGAATTATAAATAATAAACATTTTAATGGATTTGTTATTTAAAAAATAATAATAAAAAATATAAATCATAATATTGAATACATATATGTCTTTCTTAAAAAATCAAGAAGTTTTTTTATGTCTTCTTCTTTGTCCCCTTGAATTTTCTCTTGAATCTTGAAGAGAAGTTGCTAGCCTTTGCAAAAGAAGGCCTTAGCATCCAACATAAATCTACCATCATTTGTAAATTCATTAAATATCATAACAAATAAGGAAATAAATGTTAGTCTCAAATCTTATTTTGATCAAATATTTATTTACTGGAGGAATTATACTAGCTTAGACGTTTTTTGTCTATCCTGAAAAGTTGAACGATGTGGATATATTCTTTATTGAAAGTTGACTTCTAAAGTGTACCTATATTTTTCCAAAGCTTGAAAGTTTCTGCATCAACAATCAACAATAATTTGAAGAAACATTCCGAAAAGCTGTAAAATTACAACTACCCAGGTCCATAGTGAAATCGATATATTGTTTGCATAAGAATCGGTATATTGTTTACATAATAATTGCAAGTATACAAGGATGTCTATCATGCCTGGGTATTGATGAAATGTAGACAGCATCTGTACATAACATTTGTCATTCATAAGTCAGCAGGTTGTTTACTTCTGTCATTGATTGATGAAGGGAGCAGGATAGGGGGTCGGCCATTGACAGCTACCGCACATATTCATTCATAGGGATTGTCAAACTATTTATGTCGACACTTACGGAAATTAACAGATTTATCAAAGAAGGCAGGGGCGAGGTTAGCTCAGTGGTAGAGCACTGTACTAATAAGCTGGAGGCCTGAGTTCAAATCCCGAGCAAGCACTAAAGATTTTTTCCTCTAGTGCCTTCGTTCATGGGTTGAATTCGGCCTCCCTGACCGTCCCTAGGCCAACCCAGCCTTTAATTAATTTAATAATGGGTACCTTGGGTGCTAATGACTCTAGCAGTCGAAGCGGCCAAGGGGAAAATCAGGCGGCCGGAGCATAGTACTGACCACACTATCTCCCTAGTGTGCGTATAGCAGGAGGGCCTTCGTGGCCTGTTACGGGACTGCTTTTTTTTTTTTTTTTTTTTTTTTTTTTTTTTTTTTTTTTTTTTTTTTTTTTTTATCAAAGAAGGCTTTTTTAGCGCGTAGTTTGGGGTCGACTTGAAGCTACCGATACGTAATTTAATTTATATATATATATTTTTTATATATATATATATATATATTTATATATATATATATATATATATATATATATTTATATATATATATATATATATAGTTGTTACACCTGTTGGTGGAGACCGTCACACAGATGCCAGTGATGACGGTCTCCACCGACAGGTATGACAACAGTATATTTACTGGCGGAACTAACCCCTTAGATTATTTACACACACACACACACACACACACACACACACACACACACACGATATATATATATGTATGTATGTACTTGTGTGTGTGTCTTTTCGCGTTCTACTCTCAACAAGAGTGGTTCAATTTCGATTGAAATTCGGCACAAAATACTTTGTCTAAAACAAAAGTTCAATAACTATCAGCATCAAGCAACTGAAACATTAACCCTTTGGCGAAATTCGCGCGAAAAAGACTATAGCGTTTAATGTATTACGTTTATAGGTTTCTTTTGGATTGGTTGGGATTCGGCCAAGTAAATCAAATCAGTAAACAAAATTTTAAATAACTACAATAGGTTATAGAACATTTTTTATGTGCTTATTAAGTAAACAAAGTATTTTGTATGAACAAATTGAACATTAGTAGTGTTCAGAACTTACTTGGGAGTAAGTAAGTAAGAAAAAAAAAAAAAACAGTAAAAATTGCAAGGATACACATAAGCGGGAAATAACAGTATTGTTTAACTATTTTTTTAATAAATTTGACCTAATTTAATTTGTAAAAGTATTTCGAATCGAATGAAAGTATTAAATCTTTAACCATTTTTGAGAAAAAGAATAATTTGAGATAAAATACGAACGAAGGCTTGATAAGATTTTTCACTTCTTCTTCTTCTTTCTCTATCTCCTTTGTGCCCTTAAGCGTGGAGTGGATTAGCCTCGACCCATCACTTGAAAAACTGTCTATCCTGGGCCATTCTTTTTGCTTCAGGTACAGAACTGCCCTTATCTCTTATTATTAGATTCCATATTTGTGTTATCCAAAATATCTAAATTTTGATTACGTTGGAAACGAGGAAATGGTAATTATAAAACTACACTATATTAAATTACATTAACCCTAAGATGCCCAATTTAGAAAAATATGGTAAAAATCTATTTGTCAGAAAAAAATTACGAATAATACTAATTTTACAATTTTTGTTTTCCTGCAAAAAAATTGTTTTTGAATCTTGGAAAAGTATGTAGTCCTCGAAATCATTTAATTTTAAATTTAAAGTTTAAAAGTTAAATTTTTTTTGTAAAAAAGAGGAATTTAGTGTGCAATAAAATCCAATATGCAATAGAAAAAACCCGTAATATAAGTAATGTACAAATTTTACAATTGAATGTTTAGTTTCAAAATAACAGAAATATGAGACATTTAACAAGATATTTTGGAAAACATTAGTTCTCAAAACGATTTAATCTCTTTTCCCATTTTCCCCAGTTTCTGTTAATCTATAATTAAAACACTGCACCGAAGAAAAAAAAAACAAGTATTTCCAATTAAACTCAAGAAGGCCCCCTCCCTTGGAAAAGGGTGCGACTAGAGACACCTTGGGCATCCTAGGGTTAACACTTCTGGGATTTTCAAATATTTTGTTGAAACCTCCAGAAAATGGTTGCTAAATCGTGGTAAAAATAAAATCCTGGTGCCAAAATCATGATAAGGTGAAGGCGGTGAACAAGAAAAGATTAGGGTCTAGCGAATGGATCCCCAAGACTTATTAATTAAATATCTGACCAATTATTATAATCTGGGCGATTAGCTCTACAAACACGTAGAGTGCAAACAAAATAAAAGATCAAGAAAATAAAAAATAAAAAATGAAATAACTGAATCTATCAACATAAATACTATACTAGACTGTACTAGAAAGAACAGAAAAGCTATAAATTTCTGTAAATGAATTTGTGAATAGGAGCATTATAGAGAAATGGACAAATGAAAATTCACTAATTGTAAGATGAAGCAGTTCCTACTGGTCAGACTTTTTTTTTAAAGTGTACACAGGAAGTCAAATTAGAAGAATGAGAATGAACAGTTTACCTTGACCAAGACTCGAGTTCTGGGCCAAGGTTACCAATGTTCTTTCATTTATAGATTTCTCAGTCATTCAACTGGAAGCAGATGAATGCTTAGGCCAGCACAATTAATTATTGCACTTATAATTGTACAGATTTTAAATAAACATGAATTAAAAAAAAAGTGCATTTTTTATGGATTTTTGCCATTGGGAATTGAATTATTTTACCCGTAAGGGCCGATGTTTTTACTTCCTCGCAGCGAAAATCAGTAGATATAATGCCCAATTATGAGAAACATGAAAACATTGGTCATTAAAAGTAATCGTTTAATCCTGGCCAAAATAAAATTTAAAAAAAAAAGTCCGTCGCGAAGGAGCTGCAGAATCCACAGAAAGGTAGTAGTGTACGCTGTATTCCTAAAATAAATTTGCTTAAAATAACCTATACAGTTTCAAAACAAACATGAATACATTCAGTTAATTTTTATTTAATATTTTTCTCTGATTAGACCCCGACATTCCAGCAGAATCAATTTTGATTTTTTTTTTACATGTTCCTTACTGCTGGGCCATCTTATATACCGAGTAACGTTACAATGAAGTAAAAATAACGTCCAAAATAATAATTTGGTTTCAGTCCCCCCTCCTAATGGATTGATTTAGTTAATTTTTACAACGCACCTTTCTCTTTATATGCCTACTTATGAAATATACCATGTTTCGTTGCATTTTATTCATATTTTTGTTTTTATAGTATTTAAGTAGGGTATTTGAATCTAATTTTTCAAGAATACGCCGTCAACTGACAACCTTGCCAAGGAATTTGATATGCCAAGAGAAATCATAAAATTTCAATATCAAATGTATGCATTCACCAGTTATAAATTTAATATAATATACAACAAATTAAATTAATGTTTCCGAATTGAGCAAACCATAAAGGAAGTGCATTTAGAGATGTATATAATCAGGAGTTGAAAGCAGCCATGACAGAGAAGAAGGCCGCCTTTGACGGTGAAGGTCAAGTTGCAGAAGCTTCTTCCGTGGAGAATTGAAGGTTGTACATCCTTCAACAGGACAATGTCTGCAATTACTTCACTTATTATGGCCTGGCATTCTGCTTACTTAGAAATTATTCTGGACAAGGTTTTAGACAGGCGGTTCTTACTCTTAGAATCATTGCAAACGTTAAACCAACGATCGCAGTAGCCGCAATGGAAAAGCTCAAAGATATTTATTACTATATATGAGATTTATAATTATTACTATACTTATAAAGCATATATTTCAAAATTAGGAAGGAGAGCATTAATATAATAATAATTTAAACAAAGCCTGTTACTCTACATTAAATCAAAATTAAGAATCTAAAATAATAAAGCAAATTTAGATTACAAGGACAAAAACCATTATTACTCAAAAAAGCCAAAAGGGAAAACTGAAAATCAAGGAACATGAAAACATTTAACAGGAAAGGTGTGGAGTTGTTTAGGAAGGGCAATTTTGTTAAATTTCTTTCCTCTGAAATTAGAGAATATCCACCTGATATGATCTTTATTCAAATTTAAAAGAAAACAAACGTTACTAAATTCAAGAACTTTTTGAGATAGAATTGGCATCCAGAACTAGCATCCAGGGTTTAAATGTGTTATTTAATTGAATTGTTGTGTGTGAATGTAAAAGTAAAACGAGCAAATAGCTTCATCGCAGGCTTCTAAATTCAATAAATAAATATTTGAATTGTTATAGTGGTAGTTAGAATTGTATGACATGTCCAAATCTAAATCATGAGCTTCTGGAAATTATATATATATATATATATATATATATATATATATATATATATAGTATATTCTATATAACTCGCTAAAAAGAAGAGCATTTATTTTTATAAATAAATTCTATAAATAAATTGTTGCTTATAGAGTCAATCAACAGCAAAACCATTAACACAAAAAGAACTAATTCAGAAATGAATTCTAAATAACAATCTAATAAATAAAGTGGGCGAAAGAAAAAGAGGCGAAAAGAATTATAATAATAAAAAAAAACACAGAAAATAAAGCATTTAGTCTAGAGATTGAATTAAGTAAAATGATATTGCATACTGTTCTCGCTTTCGAGTATGTATTGTTATTTTATTTTTGTTTTATTAGTCCTGTAATTGTTTAGTAAATAATATATATATATATATATATATATGTATATATATATATATATGTATATATATATATATATATATACAATAGTATAAATGTGTAGCTAGTTACATGGGCGTATGTAAGGGGGGAGCTGAGGGGAGGCTCCTGGCTACTTATAAGCATCTGCGTTTAAAACAAGTAGTTTAAAAATAAAAACTGAAATATAATTCAATGTCAGTTAAAGGTAAAAAGTTTTGTATTTTTTTAATAATAACCATTTATTTATACTGCCATATATATTAGGAATTCCTTGTATAAAATATTTAAAAAATACATGTTTTAGTTTATTAGGGAAAATTTAAACAGTAACACATTTTACAACAAAATGTTTTCTTCGATAAACTAAAATACCTCTTGTGGATATCGATTTAATCTTATGGCCTTTAAGATTTTAAATGCTAAGGTTAAACAGCTATGCAACGGTTAAAGAGCTGTGCAGATGTGTCCCTTGTAGCTGTAGATACGCCTTCCTATGGTAAGGCTGTCTTTTTAAGTTTAACCAAGTTTTAATAATATTACTATCGAGTAAAAGGGAAGTAAGTGTTTTTTCAGTAATCCTCCAGCCCAGTAATAACTAAAGCTCAATCTTCCCTCCAAATAATATATGGTTCAATTTCCAAAGAGATTTCATAAAAGTTGTCAGTCGGGAAGTTACGTCATAGGTAATTATAAAATCTTCTGCAGCCTATCAGCGAAATGCAGTCAATCTCGTAACCGTGGAAAGTGAGATAGAAACCTGCTCGTTGATTTTTATGACCCCGATTTATGAAAACTCAAAGCCGTCTAAGGAACTAAGGAACGGAAATATTACGGTCAACAAATATAAAGCCTCAATCGAATCGCTAATGGGTAATTCGAAACTATTATTTATGCATCAGTAGACTTGGAAAGGTGATCTGAGCTTCTTAATGGACCGAGTATCTCGTACAACTTGGCAGCTTGCCAGCTGTATCAGAATAGTGAGGATGATTGAAAATTATTTGAAACTTGTAAATTTTATGTGAAAAAGAAACTGTACAAACATTATCACAGATCAAGTAATTTATGGGTGAGATTTAATTTTAGAATGGTAGTGACGAGTATATTGTATAGGTTCATATTTATGATTATCTTTCTACAAGCCATTTCTCCTTTCTGAACTTGAATATTCCACAATTTGACAAACTTGTTCCGTAATTTATTAAACTATAGTAATTCTAGTTGAACTAGTAATTGAAAGAATAATATGATATAACAGGTTCACCTCAAGGCCAGCACGCGGGGAAATTGTAGGTCAGCGTACCGCTTGTGTCGCATTGACTTTTTTCAACCATGGGCTCAAAAAATCCCTATTTCACCATACACAGAAAAGGTGGTAACCAGTTGATTGCTCGGTGCTAAGTGCATAGATGCAGAAGAGGCCTAAAAAAAGTGTGACAAAAAAAATAGAAAATGTAATTTTTTTTAAGAGAGAAGTTGGAGCAAACCCAAATAAAAAACCCGTGTATGTCAAATGTCAAAATTAAACCAAAAAATATAAAATATGTTAAAAAATAAAATATGTTATTCAGCTTGCTAGTAAAACTAAATAAAGAGATGTTGTCAAAAATATAAATTTTATTATTCATGTCCTTCTTTTAATACCACGGATTTTTTTTATGGGTTACTTTCAGGTTATCACTCTTTTGTAGCTAGGGGATAGGTGAAATATTTCCTTTTTTTTAATGAAATGTGATCACTGAAAGAAATAATAAAAATAAAATAAAAAAAACTATAAGTTTCGTACAGCTGTTGAAAAAAATTATGAATTATTTAAATTTCGGAGCATTTGTGTGCTATTTAAATGTTTGAGCAAATGCATCGATAAAATTCATAGGGAATATAGAAGTTATTGAGGTGTCTGCATTTTATACATATTTATTCAATATTTATCGATCAATGCCTTGTTACCTAATAAACAAATTGTTATGTATTTTCTATATAGTTTGTACAATGAGTTACCCGTTACTCTATGAGTGTCCTTATTTATAATTTCTGTTGATTAGTTTTCTGCTTTAAATCCCTCATATTTCTATTCGTACAGTACGTTCTATGTATGTGTAACGTTTATTTATGTATTGTTACAGGAGCTTCAAGAGGCTACGCAGCTTCTGGCTATGATGCATCAAGCAGTGGATACTCCAGTGGTTACTCTGTCGGACCAGCTGTTTCCTCTTACAGAGTAGCACCAGCTATAGCTTCCTACTCTGTAACTCCTGAAGTTGCTTCTTATTCTGCAGGTGGTGGCTACTCTTCTGCCGGATATTCAAGCAGCGAAAAATTATCTTCTGCTTACTCCTCTGGATATTCTTCCGGAAAGTCCCTTGCTTCTTACTACAAGTCCGCACCCATTACAGTAGCTGCCGCTGTTCCTACCATCACAGCTGGCCATGTCGCCGCTGCAGTCCCAGCCATCCATGTTGCAAGTCCTGCTCTGTCGGCTTATCAGTCATCGGGATACGCCGGCTATGCTAGGGCACCAGCTTATGCTGCAGCGATTTCTGTCGCACCTGCTCTTGGCTATGCTGCTGTACAGCCAGCTGCTTACTTAGCACAAAAGGTTGCCACTGCCTATGTCGCTCCAAAAGTTGCAACTGAGTATGTTGCATCTAAAGTAGCCTCTGCTTACGTTGCGCCTAAGGTTTCTACTGCTTATGTTGCTCCCGCTGTCACAAAGGTTGCTGTAGCTCCAGCTGTAGCATACGCTGCACCAGCAATCGCTTCTTACAGCGCTGCTCCAGCAATTTCTGCTGGTTACTCTGCCGGATACTCTGCTGGTTCCTCTTCAGCAGCATCTTCTTCCTCTTCCTACTCTTCAGGATCAGCATATTCTTCAGGAGCTTCATACTCCGGAGGATCCTATAGCGCTCCAGTTGTCTCCTCTTATGTCTCTCCAGCCGTTGCTACCTACGCCGCTGCACCAAGCGTGGCCTACAGTGCTGCCCCCGCTGTCTCCACTGCGGCCATCCATACAGCACCTGCTGTTGCCGTTGCTCCCGCTCGTTATGCTGCCGCTGCTCCTGCTATCTCTTCCTACATCGCTCCTGCTACAGTCAAGGTCGCTGCTGCTCCAGTAGCTGTCAAGAACGCCCACAAGGAGTACGTCGACAACTACGTAAGTATTACATTAATATTCAACATATATGTGGTTTAGTGCTACACGAGAAAACATTACTAAATGTTGTGACCTCTGGTTTGTTTCAGGACATCCATCCAAGGTATGCCTTCGAATATGGAGTCGATGACCCACACACCGGAGACAAGAAGCATCAATACGAAGAACGCGACGGAGATGTAGTCAAGGGAGAATACAGCCTTGTTGAACCCGATGGCTCTGTCAGAACCGTAAACTACGTTGCCGACTGGGAGACAGGATTCCACGCCACCGTACAACACAAGGACCACTCAGCCGCTTCGACTGTGGCAAGGCCTAAGCTCACCAAGGCTTGAAGGAACACCGAGGCCTGTAAGGGTTGTTGTTGCATATCCACCGTAACGTTTTAATGTTAATTCTTTTTTTTTCTGCAATATCTTATTCTATATTTGACCAGCAAAGTATTTGAAAAGAAAAGGATCAAATAAGTGCAAGTAGATAGGAAATAAATGTGTCATGTCGTGTTAGTTAACAAGAGTCTTTCAAAAGGAAGAATCTTTCAATTGAACAAATATATATATGAGTGTGGAAAATAGAAAAGACAAACGTCGCCGATTGTGTCCCAAATTCTGACAAAAACCAATGCCTGCTATCACTAAAAATAAATTGCTCAAAGAATATGGAAAATAAAATGGCAGGATTAAGATTATTTGATTTTTTTAAAGATCCATATAGATTTACTGCCCTAATTTCGATTGAAACGTAGGCTTTGTCGATTCACAAAACAAACAAAAACTTAAGCACAGATTAAAGCAATACAATCGAGTTTTGTTGAGCGCCTTTCCGATGAAAAGTTACCAAATCCATCTTTTGTGTTCATTAAGTGTTTAAACACGTTGAATGAACATTTTCGTTAACGATTTGCACACTCCCTTGGAAACGCGCTAACATTTTCTTGTCTTTGTTAAGAATTTCTTTCTCTTTTCCAATTTTACTAAAAAGAGGATTAAAATAGAACACCTGTTATAAAGGAAAAAACACAAACAAAATCCTTTGTTTGGTTAAATATAAATACATTTTTAGCAATTGGTATTTTAATAATGCCAGAATATGAAACTATGATATATATCATAAAAAATTCACGGTATCGGAAAAGAAAATGTATTTACCATAATTTTGGACACTTGAAAACAATTATATTGAAGTTGTTTTGTGTTTTTCAAAATTCATAATTTTCATGAAGTTAGTAATATTCGTTATTGTGCCATATCGTAAGGAAGATCAATTTATACGTATTTAAAAGTCTCAAAACATTTAATCAACTTTTAATTATAGTAATTATTCATGGTGGATGTTGCGTAAAAAAAGGTGCATTATTTTAATTATAGTTACCAATTTTCTTAATTTGTCCACTAAATTGTGGAAATAGTGTAAATGTGTATAATTTTGTATGGAGAAACATTTTTCCTATTTTTTTTTTAAATTTTTTAATTCATTTTATTATTGTATATATGCTAGAGTTGTGATAAAATGTTGTATTTTTCTCGCTTGTTAAAGTTAATGTTATTTTTGTAAGAATGTTTTTAAATAAATCATTATTCATTAAAAACTTGAAATCATTTCTAATCTACCAAGATGTACAAACAGCAAACAAAAAAATAAAAGTAGAAAGGAATGATAACGACTTACTGCAGGTTTTGAGAGTCTTTTTTAATATAGAGCTAAGAAATGATAATTTAAAAACCAGCAAAGTTAAAAAAAAAAATAATATTGTTGAAAAGTAATGAAATAATATTTAAGAGAGCTCTTAAAATCTGTAATCCGAAGATCTTGTACAAAAAATGTTTTAGTATTTGAAGATCGTCGTGAGGAAATAAAAGTAATAAGTAAAAATTATAATGGTGAAATAAATTTATCGGTATCAATAGCAATGGAAATTTCGATACTGGTTTATAAAGTCAAAATCAAGATTATAAATTAAGTAAACTGGAAAAAGGCATTCGTCCTTAAATTTATCAAAGAAAATAATATTTCGGGGTTTCTCTCTAAAAGAGAGGGAGGAAACAAGATAAATCACAAAATCCATCATTGAAGAAAACAACTTTAGAACCTTATGCCTTTAAGGTATGATGAATCAGATTGCTTGAAATAAATTATTGAATGCGTTGGTGTTGAGATTTAGCTAATAGGGCGTTCAAAAGCAGTCTTCATCTCAGTGAGGTTTAGTGAATCACTGACAGCAAAGCAGTCTTCATCTCAGTGAGGTTTAGTGAATCACTAACAGCAAAGCAGTCTTCATCTCAGTGAGGTTTAGTGAATCACTAACAGCAAAGCAGTCTTCATCTCAGTGAGGTTTAGTGAATCACTAACAGCAAAGCTTTCTACATGTTAAGGTGAGTACATTTACTTATTTGTCGTTATTATTATTTTGTTTTTAACACTTTTAGACAGAATTCAGGAGGTTGAAAGAATTTTCCGAGTTCCGAAAATTAACCCCTTTAAAATTTGTGTATGTGTTTGTTAACACGATAGCTGTTTTATTGTTTGAAATATTTAGGGCAACAAAACCTCATGATGGTTATTTTTTTAATTAATTAATTTTGTTTCGTCTTTTTTTTCATTTATTTTTTCAATTAATTTATCTTTTTTATTTTATTATTAATTAATTTTTTAAATCCTTAAAAACTTACACCCCCTCCTTACACATTCATACAGCTTCATATACCAAAAGCTATTATCTCCTAATTAAGAGGGTAAGTTTTAAAAAGAAGACAAGCCTTAGCCCCCCCCCTCTCCCCAAATGAAAATTCACAATCTTTTTCGGATAAGTTAGAAACATAAATTGTTTAGGCAAATTAATAATAATATGTTCTAATTATTGTATATTCATAGATTATCAAATACTTCCTTAATTATTTCCAGGTTTTTAGTATGGGCACAGCGTAACCCCATACTAAATTAGCCCCCCAAGAAATGCTTATCTAGAGCCGCCTATGGACTCTAACAACTAACGTTAACAATAAATAAAATTATAAGGTAACAAAAATATCACAGAAAATAATAGGTCAATTACTTAAAAAATTACTGAAATATAATAACTAAAATTTATCTACACACATTTAAAAAAAAACGTACAGGTTACAAAAATATTATTATATCAGTCAGTTAAGCCCGTTTATTTTAAACAATTCAAGTATTTTATCGACTAACGCTTGATTATTACTTAGAGGTTCCGCTATCTTACTGGATATTCCGAGCCGTCGAAACTCCGTTGAGTACCTACGACATTCTTCGATAATGTGTTGTACAGTCAGTGAATCCCGATCGGTTGTGCATTGGGACAGACTTTTTAAATATAAGATAAGAGTGTGGGGTCTCCCGTGGTCTAGTGGCTAGCGCGCTGGATTCATAAGCGGGAGATGGAGGGTTCGATCCCCACCGGCGACAGGAATTCCTGGTTGCTCCCTGGACGTCGGCGCTAATGGCCACGATTTGTCGAAGCGCCATAAAAAAAAGGGGGAAAAAAGATAAGTATGCGGGTCATAAGAAAAATACCCTTCAAATTGCAGATTCTTTTCTCGCGCCTTTTTAATTTAAACTATAGGATATTTTTCTATTTAGAAAGTAATTTTGAAGTATTAATAAGCACATAAATGAAACCGACACTTTTTTTTTTTTTAAATGGTGCTTAGTTCCTTTTCATTACTTAATATGATCCATGTCCCCCATTCCTTTGCTGATATTTATAAAATACTTTTTTCTAATAGGTATTAGAAAAAGGAAGTGACCCTCTGCAAACAGAGGGTCACTTCCTTCTTACATCAATAAGAAAGTGACTCCCCGATGTCTAATAGCACTCAATTATATAATGCTTCCGGAAGTTCCAGTTAGCGTGAAAATGGATAATTTCATACGCGCTTTAATAGCCTTGATTAGACAAGGCTAATCATTAAGCTCATTAAGTGTGATTACATTATCGTGTTATCTATATTTTGTACGTGCGAGTAAACATGAATCTGGAGATCTTAAAAGGTTAATTCATAGACATTTCTTCCGAAGGAAAGCTATGTGTTTTCTCTTAAAACCGCAGGGGTTTGTGATTTTAATCTTAGATGCCTAAGGCGATTTGATATCTTGAGAGACAGAGTGAGTGTCGACAATCCGAGCTTTTCTGTGGTGGGAAGGAGTGAGTGATCGTAATATGCCTTTCTGTTGAGGCAAGGAGTGATCATAATCGCTTAAAGATGCGTTGTCAAAATACAACACAGTTTGTTTAAAAATGTAGTTGATGATAATCATTAGTCAATATCTCCCTTTAATGACCTCTCAAAGCCTTTCTGCTTCTAAAAAAGACATAATCAGTTTTTAGAGTGTTACACGTGAGAGTCAAAGGGATATTTCCTTCAAAACTTCCCGCATGCACGCTTTACAATTTTCGTCTAAAGACCGCGACACAGTCAAACATTGTGCATAAACGATATTCTACAGGTTGGAGGAAAAAGCTGAAAATCTTATTAAAACTGTTGGATTAAAGATCGCTGTTGGATGCAAAAAATCGCTACAAAACTACCACCGCTGGCGACATAAGCCAAAAAAAAAATGCACCGAAAGAATTAAGTTCTTTCAATGTTTGTTCATGTTATTCCGATGTTTGTTCATTCATCTACAAGAAATTTTAAGAGATTTAATCGTATGAAGCATACTGTTTTGTATCTAAACTTGTCCTTACGAATTCATGAAGATCTACATTTCACTTTTAATTTGCTAGACAAAAATTGGCAAAATTAAAATAGTGCTTATTCAATAAAATTACTAAACATTCCTAGTTGTATACTACAGAAGAGGCATTGGTGGGACCTGAAACATTCACAGCGTACCAAAAAAAATAATTACTAGGAGATTAAAAAGGCTGCGAAGATTTGCCCAGAAGAGCCGCCACGGGGACTATAAGACTTATTGTGCCAACCATGCCACCAGACATAAGACCCTGTATGCCCTGGGGCCTATATGCCACCGGGGCCTATATGCCAGCGAGGTCTAATACTGGGGAGTAGTGTGTTTAAGACTGTAATAGGTTCAAGACCTGTTACTGGGGGGAAGTGTGTTTAAAATGTGTTTTCCCGTCGAAATCATGTTAGTTTTTCCGACAAGAAATTCTAAGGGGTTTTGTTTCATGAAACCATAAAATCCAAAACACTAGAAACGATTTGACGACATTTAGTTAGTGCTTTTTTATTAAATTGACAGACTTCCTTCTGAAATCAATATTCGCTCGTAATTTTATCGATTATGAACAGCTGATCTGTAGTTACTATTTTAGTCTAGAAAGGGTGAGGCTGAAAATTCCTGGTTTTAATGCTCCTAAAAAGGGGCCATTGTGACGTGAAACGTGCACTGTGTACAGAAAAATGGAGGTTGGGAACTGTACGTTTAAAATGTTTGATCCTCTGCCAAAAAGTGCTGTTGTTAATAGTTAATTCTTTTTTCATATGAAACAAAGCGATATATGCCCATATATCACGTCAAGTATTCGCGTACTTGTTTATTTCGTGTGAGACTCCACTTAACACTTTGGCTGTGGATGTCATTACGGAAGGACACTAGCGATCCTACCCGCTTACGAGTAGCGTCCCTTCGGAAGGAGAGCCCTCTATGCCATTTCCCTTTAGATTCAAAAGGCTTGTGAATACAGGGGATTAAGTTTTACAGCTCCAGGTAAAGGCAGTTGCCTTCTGTATTGTTTGGGCTCTCGAAGAGTGTTTTCTGGAAGATTCTGAATGAAAAGAAAATGTCTACATAACAAATTCAACAATACATGCACCCGATACTGAGGTATTCCCAAACAATGACAGCCGCAACGAAAGTGTTAATAGATTTCGTCATCTAGGAAAGAGCATTATTAAATTTATGACCCCGGATATTCGGGACTGGCGGTCCGCATTTTGAATGATTGCGTGAAAGAAAGATTTTTTGTTTTTTGAGTACCTATTAAAAAGACCAAACTCGTGACAATTGGAGCACGAGGGTCCAATTGTATATTGGTCTATATTCATTAAAAGAAAAGTAGGAACTTAAAGTCCGAAGTGGGTATTTGCAAATGTATAAGGTTTTAAATTAGAGAGGGTGGAAGCGAGAATGCAAATGAGGTTTGTGTACGGGGCAGTGGGTGAGGTTACAATCTAGGCGGGCATGAAGTGCCCTCTTTCGGAAAACCAGTCCAGCAATGGGAGGAGCGCTCAGAAATTGTGAACCGATTATGAAAATGCAGCCGGCAAAAGGGGGATGAGAGGGAAGGTTTTGCAATACTTATGTAAAATGGTCCACGGATGACGTAACTCTTGTATAAGGTTATACTGGACCGGCCGAAAGGAGGGGGGCAAATGAGTGGCTCGCTGGCCAATCAGATTGCGTAATCGGGGTCACACCCACCCCGTGCGTTCGAAATTTTTTTTTATGTTAGTTTTTTCCCCCAAACAGGGGCGTGAACGATTTTCAGTGACCTAGTCTCATGAACGGGTTCTACCCGGGGCTGTTTTTTACTGCCTGTAATAAATAAAACACATTAATAAAAAGTGATTGGTTATAGCTTGGATAACCTATTAAAACCTGATATTCTCATAGTGTAGAAATTACTTGTTCAATTCGTGCTCAATAAACAAGTTGTGATTTCCAGTGAAGATCGAAGAGCCTATGGATTTTACTGTCATATTTAAAATACTAGTTTAAAAAATACAAATTCACAGCAATTACTGTTCTCCTCATATGCAGTTATATGCAAAAGATTAGGGCCAAAGGTAATTTGGTGATTAAGTTAGGGTTCAAAGTGGAAACACAAATATATAATTGTAAAGTGTTTTTATTGTGCTATCGAAATGTGCAATTCAAAAATATTATATAACGATTAAAAATTACTTATAACAAAAACTAGGCTTCTTCATAAGTGTCAGGCCTAGAAAACATTTTGGACAAAGCACATACAAAAATAATAAATTGTCATAAATTTAACATTTCCTGTCTTTATGTATGAGGATCTTCCAATAATTACCATATAAGCGTGGATTTTACAATTGCTTTCCGCACAGTTTCGTGCGTTTTCTTCCGTGCCAGATTTCTACTAACTAATCCGGCATATCCCATTCTCATTGAACTGGAATGTCTAAACGTCGGTTAATAGTAGTGACGTGGAAGTGTTTTGTAAATAGATATTGCTAGTCAAGTTGAGTCTACGGCGTTTTTTTTTTTAACATTTTCAATAGTTCATAAAAGCAACTAAAAATGCTACATTTCTCCAGAATATGTTAAACAATTAGTATGAAAAAAATGGCTCCATGCTCTTAGTAGTCGCGTGAGATCATTCTCGAAGAACCTTTGGTCCTTATAAAGTTCCCCATGAAGGTATCGTGTTTCCTATGATCGTAACAAGCCTTTTACGAGATACTCCATGTCTGTAGATGTCTGGTTGTAAAAAAATAAATTGGATCTCCACGAGCTACATGTTTGGACATGGAGACAGCTTGAGAACGTGTTTATTAATTTATAAAAGTTACTGCATTCCTTCTGCTTTATCTGGAAGGCGAGGCAATTTCAAAACCGTCGTCGCCATCTTTTATGGAAAGGTTATAAATTAGGTTCGCACACTTGGGACTTATTAGAATCTCTTTCGTCCTTATATGAAATTAATATCTATCCTCCTTCAGGGATTGTCCACGACGTTTCTATATTAACATATGTTCACACGTAACTATCATAAGTCATTTTATGCCCAATGAATTAAATGTTGTCTTAGCTTCAAATAGACTAATAGAACTGGACAAATAGACAAGGAGAATTCAATTAAGTTGTTGTTAAGTTAGGTGTTCGTGATTATTAATGTGTTTTTTCTAAGAGCAATAATCGCACCTCAATATATACCTTCAATGTTTAAGATATTAAAGCCTCTTTTAAGATATCTTGCCTCTCCGCAAGGTTCACGCTCTCAATATTATCTTTTAATTTTGTTTTGTTATTTATTTTAACAGCTAATGTTTTTAGTGCAAGTAGTGAAAGTAGCGGAGCACAAATAAATTAAATATATAAGTTACTAGCTGAATATCCGTCCTTCGTCACGGCAGATAGTTATTTTATTGCGTTAAATAATGTGTCATCAAAATTAAGGGTACTATATAATGTTGTGCAGTTTATTATAGCACAATTCCCGTCATACTGTATGTTATTCATCAATTGATAAGTAATCAAAGTATGATGTTTATTGACACTGGGGCGCTCCGGGCCAGTGTCAAGAAACAGATAACCTGGAGATAACCCGTTATACATAGGCTACCAGTAACAGCAGTGTAACCATTATAGGTTAAATTTCGTTGTCAATAATAAATGTACGTTAAAATTTTAAAAATCATGTTTCCAAGATGTCATTTGGAAACACCCATTATATTACATTACCAAGAAGTGCTCTGACTGGGGATGTTGATGGGTGAGGAGGCTGTGCAAGCGTTCGGGATGTTATTACCTCGGATGGTCCATCACCAGAAAACTCTATGGGGGACAAGTTGAAATGAACCTCAATTAAAATGGCCTTTTTGTTCCTCATAGTGTAAACTCTATGAGGGACAGTTTATTTCTAGTAATTCAAGGACTTTGAAATTAACCGAAACTAAAAATAATACTGTGAACTAGCTACAGTACGGTAACAGCTGTTCTGTTATCGTCTTAGCAACGCATGTCGCCTAGGCTTGCCTGCTCTAACCAACTAAAAATTCAAACTCCTCTAAAAATACTTCAAAATTTGAATATAAAAAAAACCTTTCTTAGCGAGTGTTTACATCCCAAAGGGACATGTAGCTGGTGGAGATCCGATTTCTTTTTTTACAACCAGACATCTACAGACCTGGAGTATCTCGTAAAAGGCTTGTTACGATCATAGGAAACACGATACCTTCATGGGGAGCTTTATAAGTACGAAAGGTTCTTCGAGAATGATCTCAGGCATCTACTAAGAGCATGGAGCAATTTTTCTTCATACTAATTGTTTAACATATCCTGGAGAAATGTAGCACTTTTAGTTGCTTTTATGAACTATTTAAAATATAAAAAAACGTCGTAGACTCAACTTGACTAGCAATATCTATTTACAAAACACTTCCTCGTCACTACAATTATCCAACGTGTAGACATTCCAGTTCAATGAGAATGGGATATGACAGATTAGTTAGAAGAAATCTGGCTTATTACTATAGGAAGATCCTTATACATAAAGATAGGAAGATCGTTAATCATGACGATAGGATCCTTACCGATAAAAACAGGAAGTTTGGCAAACATAAAGATAGGATGATCATTACTCTCAAAAGGATAGCAAGATCCTGACTCTAATAGACAAGGCGATCCTCATTTTTAAAGACAAGAGGATCCTCACTTATAAAGATAGGATGATCCTCACAAATGAAGGTAGGAGGATCCTCACACGTAAAGACAAGAAGATCCTGACTTATAAAGGTAGGAGGATCCTCACACATAAAGACAAGAAGATCCTCACTTATAAAGGTAGGAGGATCCTCACACATAAAGACAAGAAGTTCCTCACTTATAAAGGTAGGAACTTCCTCACTCATGACAGGATGATCCTTATTCATAAAGGCAGGAAGATGCTCACTCATAAAGACAGGAACTGCTAAGTGCTTTAAATTGGCTACTTAACAAGCATACTTAATTATTCTTTGACTATATTGGCCCGAAATTAAAAAGAGTTGTCTCTAAAGAGAATAAAACACCTTTCTTTTACAGAAAAATAAATTTTTAGTATATTTTAAAAATTAAAATCAATCCTAAGTATGCCTACACTGCTATGATATGTTAGGTTTGATTACATATATATATATATATATATATATATATATATATATATATATATATAGGGTGGCCCAGATAAACGAGCCACAAGAGAAATAACTACTAAACGGTTTGAGATATCAAAATTTTTCAAAGGGGCTTGTAAGTAGTTCTTGTCGAGATCTATAAAATGGTGCCTCGGGTATGAGAAAATAACCCTTCTAAGGGTTCAAATAGGCCTTTGAAGGTAACGGTTACCTCTTTACCCATATTTTGCATTATATTTTTAAAGTATACTAACAAAACAAGGAAGAACTTTGCAAACGGGATTTTGATGCGTCAAGTAGTTTTCTGTAAAAATACGTTTTCATTTGCATGTATTCCACATTTGAAAAGCCAAAATAAAGGCACTTGAATTTATTTAAATAGTATTTTTGTTAAGGAATGGCTAATTCTGCTTAGGGGAATGTGCTCAGCATTAAAAATTGTATTTATTGAAAAAATAAAAATCATTATTTGTGATCTGTAATTTTGGCAACTCTTATGCCTAAAGCTCCAATTTTTATGTATTTTCTTTTTTAGTTTACACTAATGAGAATCGTTTTGTTGAGTGCTGAACACATTCTCCTATGCTGAATTCCCCCCCCCCTTTACAAAAAAAATTTAAATAAATTCAAATTTTTGCATTTAAGATAAGGAATAAATGTAAATGAAAACGTATTTTTACAGAGAACTACTTGACGCATCGAAACCCCGTTTACTCGGTTCTTCCTTTCTTTGTTAGTACATTTTATAAATATAATGCAAAATATGGGTAAAGAGGTAACCCTTCCCTTCAAAGGCCTATTTGAGCCCTAAGAAGAGTTTCTTTTTCATTTCCGAGGACACCATTTTATAGATCTCGACGAGAACTACAACTTCGCTCATATGAAAAAAGTTGATATCTCAAACTGTTTAGTAGCTATTTCTCTTGTGTGTGTGTGTGTGTGTGTGTGTATATATATATGTGTGTGTGTGTGTGTGTGTGTGTGTGTGTGTCTGTGTATGCAAAATGCTCAGATAATGTTGAGAATAACTTCAGTCAGACTATACAAAATTAAATAATAATCAATAAAACTCAAAAAAGATCATTTTCCCATGTAAAGTGCACATTTAGTGAGATATTGACTATCTACTTAAAATGTTTAAGAAATATAACTTGTGTGCTCGAGGACACCAGGAAAATAAAAATCTTAATTATAAACGCCTATGATTTAAAATTGATAATTGTTGTAAGTCTATAATTGTATTTACTGACTGCCCTATCTGCATCTGTGTAGTTTGCACCTTTTTTTTATCATAAATGCATATGGTATTCGAAAATTATGTTTTCTTATTGTTCACTATTATTCATTGTCATTTAAGAGCTCTAAGTGATGAATTGCCCTGGTCGCGGTCTCACTGACGTATCAATAAATAAATTTATAAACGTCCAGAACTTATTCAATGAGATACAAGAAGTGGAAGGAAGTGGAGTGTTTGGGGTACGAATTATTTGACTATATTTAACTTTGTAAAAGTAAACATGTACACACACACAGACACACACAAACACACACACACACACACACACACACATGCGTAGGCCGAAATGTTTATTGAGTAGTTATAATTTCAAAACTGCCTTCAAATAGTCAATGACTGAACTGCACCACTGTTTTGCTCTGTTGGTTAGTATGCAGAGTCTCATAGGCGCTTTTCTTCATATGTCAAATCAAATCTCACTTAATTTTTTATTGGTCGATTGATTAATCAATTATTGGCAGTTTAAATGTTTAGCTCCCATTAAATATTATTATAAAAGTTGAAAATACCACAGTTTTATTCATTATAAATTTATATTGTTGATTTTTTTTTTTTGCTTTGTTTGCCTTTGTTTTTATTTGAATTTTAAGTTGTTATTTTGGTAACTAACTGCAAACATTCATGCTGGCTTGATTGCCGTGTTTTAATATCTGAAATTTTGCGTGCTTCTACATTGATTTGTTATTATAGTTTTATTGTGTTAATCTGAAGGCTGTTGACGTATTTTGACAACACATTCATTTACAAATATTTCCATACCCGATTCTGGGATAATTTTACCGAGCTACTTTAATTTAGCCGTTTTAAATTTTCAGTATTTTGTGTTCAACAATTTCGGGGCTGCATTAGGATTGATCATGTATTGTATTTTTCATAACCTGATGACCTACTTTCTCTAATTTTATTAACATCAAAATAAATTATTGAAATAAATGAGCAAAACAAATCTATAGACGACAGATTTGGGATGTTTTCCTAATTCTGTTAATAACCCCGTTGACAAAAATGTGTCGTCACAATAAATGCGAAATTAACATTCTGAAGTACCTATTTACACCTGGAAATTGTTTAGTGGAGCATCTGTATGATTCTCACGGACTAGAGTATGACACAGTAGACTGGTCCTGGATAGGAAGCGGTAATTATGGTAGACTTGCCAAGACCTTGCAATGTTTATGCTATTCTTCTGGTAGAGTTCTTCTGGATTTTCGCTTGTCTCCGTTATTGGGCAGATTTAGCAGATGTCCGATTCTAAGTCCATTATTTTGAAGCTGGGATATTAAGCACTTTCCACAGGAAGATGGTTGGGATGGGGGCGAAATAGGCCCAGTGACAGACAACTCTTCTGAAATTCTGGATCAGAGTTTAAACTCCCAGACCTTTCTTAGGAACACCTAGCCTATATTGGGTATCTGCTAACGGGAAAATCATCTGGTCGGAGCATAGTATTGACCACACTACCTGCCTAGAGTATCTGCCACCTGGGCGCACCAGATTTCTTGTTGGAGATTGAAAAAGAAAATGTATAGAATTTGTTAATACATTATCTTTTTATTTGTGTTTGTGTTTTCAACCACCAATTTCCATTACATACACGATAAAGATCTACTTGAACTGATGTAATAATAATTAATGCAATGGAGCTATTAATTTTAAAATTCGCGTATATAGAAGTAATTATTTAAGAGTCTGTTTATAGCTTATCGGTTTTAAATATCTTTATTTTTTTGACCAATTTAGAATTAATTTTACTACGACTGATTTAGGCTATGGATTCTAATGCTAGAAAGTTTTAAATTTTATTTAGAGGAGGTGGTAGGAACTGTCCCTAAGAACTTGTACTCATGAAGGATAATTGTACCATCAGTACATATTAACTATTATAAATTTAGGCATTATCTTTAAAACACCTACTTACAGGCTGCAAAATAAAGCGAGCTTTCTGAAGAATGTTCAAGTTTTCTTGCGAAGAAGAAAACTTGAACATATCACATGTGATCTGTCTACGGATGGTAGGACGTACATTGACGCTATCTTACATTTTTTACAAAGGTAATTTTATACTTTCATATAAATACGTAGTGAACATAAATACATACAATATTTTTTTACAATTATACTTCATCCGTAAAGAACAGAGTGAAAAAGAACTGGCCCAGTTGCGGGGTAAAAGAAATAAATGAGTCATACTTTTCCAAAAGGATCCATGTCCAGAAAATTTCGAAAACGAGATTATGGAACCACGGGATTAAGATTTTCCTGCTCTTTCCAGTGAATAAAATATTAAAGCCTTAAATAGACTCTTATCCTATGAAAAACACTTTTGAAAATCATGAACAGAAACAAAACTCACCATGTCCTTCAGGTGAATTACAACATGGCCGACTGTTGCTTGATGTGCTTAAACAGGGACAAAGAGCTTCTTGTCCCAAGTTGGAAGCACCATGTAAACACAATACAATCCCTTGTCCATTTCAAAAATCAGAAGGACACTATATTATAAAAACCAATTTCTATATTATTATTGTTGCTACTTTTTATGTGTACTGTGTGTTTTGCATTGGACAACAATGGATGACAAAAATAAACAAAAGACAGAACATTTCGAAGGGCTCTTTCGTCGTATTGCTGTATTGTATTCTGCCGCGGGTAATTGTATGCTCCTTCATAGTTTGCTGTGTTTTTCTTGATTATTCATTGGTAATTATTTAAAAGTTATTAGAAACTTATTGAAATATCTAAGATTAGACTTAGAAGATGAGGTTAGAAGAATATCTGTACCTGTTACTCCAAGTGTGAAAGTGACCCTTGTCCAGCATACAGTTCCAAAACGGCTCATGTGCAAAATATTATTTATTTCTTCTTAAAAACAATTGTAGTAAAAGGGTAAAACGTCATAAAACCCCGTGTAATAAAGCAATGCCCTTTAAACAAATAAAACTTTCAACGGAAGTTAAAAAAATTAGATCCTGTACCAGTTTTTTTCGTTTCCTGAACAATTAGCTTTCATGGACATGGCTCCTTTTGGAAAAGGATGACTCAAATATTAAACTATATAAGTATTTACATACTTATATATATGAAATTTACATAATTGCAACATTGTACAAAGATGCATCTGTATAATAAATCTCTAACAAAACAAAGGCGCGGAATAGAAAAATAAGAATAAAGGCTCCTTGACATTGGTTGAAAATAACACGGTAAATCATCTTCTACTGCGCGGTAGACCTTTTTCATGAAGTTTAACATTATTTTTGTATTATTTTCTTTATTAGGAGAAGAAGAAAAGCATTATTCCCTAAGCGCTACGAATGGCTTATTGTGTTGGTTGTGACGGCGAGATGGGCCACGTAACTACAGGCTCAGGTCAATAACGACTAGCATTTGTGGCCAAGGTTTGCTCTGCAGCTATTTCTTAGATCAGCTACCTGAGACAGAATTCTTTAGAACACATCAGTAATTATTGTTCTCGTCCTATAAGTATTTATAGGACGAGATTTGATATTTAGATGGGATTGCTAAATATAAATAAAATAACTAATGCTGAAGATTTATTTTAAAAATTTCGTTACGTGGGAGCTGCATAACTAAGAAAATGCCTCAGCAATGTGGGCAGTGTAAGCCGCATTCCTGAAGAATTCGCATACAATTACCAATGTAATTAATAAATAAATTTAAAATATACAAAATAATAATACAACTTGAATATTATTGCCCTTTTAAATTTTTAATCAACAGCTGACTCGATTATTATTATTTTGAGTAAACAACAACTTCATGCCAATACATTCATTTTTGAAAATATCATGCGAATAGATTAAGAATCACTTTTTTAAGTGTACATTAAGTAAAAACAAGTTTTAATACGAGTCTGAACAAATTGATGAGTAAGTAGTTTTATACAAAAAGTTGTTGAGGGTAAATAAAAAAAAAATTAACAGAGGCCCAAACGAAAACAAAATGTAGAGAAACCTATTTATTTATTTTAATTTTAACGTCCACTATTATTAACTACGAATTTTAGTACGGGTTATCTACAGGTTACCACCCTTTTCTAGCCAGGACAGGGCTGATGCCTTTTCTTTTTTCTAAAGAAAAGCCACCACCCCATAGTGAGAATCGAACCCACGACCTTTGGCACAGTGTTAAGTGCTCACGCCTTAACACTCACGGCTACCGGGCCTCCATGTGGATGTTAAAATTTTAAACTATACAAAAAATAAAGAATGATAGTTTAAAGTGGATGTTAAAATTTTATACTATTCTTCTTTATTTTTTTATTTATATACTAGGTTATTTTAAGCAAATTATTCAGAATTGTAGAGTACACTATGCACCTTCTGAGGAAATTACTTACCAATGTAGCTCCTGTATCACGGCGTTTTGAATGCCAGTTTTTGAACGATTAAATTCGTATATAGAAAATTTAGACAAAGAAGTTCTAAATGTCTTATATAGAAGATCGAGAAAAAAAAGGTCCTCCTATTAGAATCCTATTAGGAATAGCAAATGCCAACGAAACATATGAGCAAAAAAAAAACAGTATTTTATTTAATATTGAAATATATATATATATATATATATATATATATATATATATATATATATATATATATAATACATACAGTAATGCAGACCTATTTTGGATCAGCTAAAAGTGTGAACCGAAAGGGCCACTTATCTTATAATATGTTGAAGATGATATAGGCGTGACTTATTTTTCTTATTTTCAACCAAAACACCGCCAAATAGAAAAAAAATTAAATCTTGTCAAAATGTGTTCATTTTAATTTATTTATACTTGTTGATGCTCCGAGTTTTTGGCCAAAAGCATATTTTCCTATAGTGCAAGCCGATGCGGGCGCTGCACCAACCGCTGCCACTCCAAAAAATCATCAAAGTGAGCATGTTAATTCAGGTAGATATACAAAATAAATAGATAGATAGAAAATACATTAAAAAATAAGTATATATAAGAAAAAAAATTATTGTTATAATAATGATGATTGTAATAAAATTTAAAGCAGAAATCATTCTGTGGCTCTACTTATGATTATGTAATAATTTGTCCCAGGTTGTACCTAAGTAAAGTCTATATTCTGTCGAATATGTTACTGTTTTTCAAATAGGTCAGAACTTTATCAATATGTCGGCTGCCGTCAGAAAGTGTATCTGTCATGTTGAATGTCCAAGTTAATTCCTAACTGACAGTCAGTTACTACATGTTTTACAGTAAAATCACAGTTTACATTTTGGTTTGTCAGTCTTTGTCATCAGGTACTAATGTGTTATGCGTACTCATTTTTATAATCAACACTTGATTAAGATTATATCTCGAGACGCTTGTTTATTTTCTAGTTTTGCCAGCTGTATAATTATTGGATGTAATCTTCTGTAAAACCCCATTTCGTCGATAGATCATTATCTCCCATAATGGGTTTAACTGGTTTTCATTCTTAATAAGATATTAGCTTATAAAATATTCCGTCATCAGTTATAAATCATCTCTTCCTCTTTGTATGACTCCCTGGAGATCCCGCAAGAAAATTGCTCTGATTGAGCGTTGCGTGGATGAGAAAAGAAATGCAAGATATTGTCGAGTAATGGTAAAATGATTCAGCACGGATCTTGGTTTATTTCTGAAGTGATTATTATTCTCATGAGGAAGATTTGAATACAACAGCCTAAGTTTTTTTTTATTATGAGAGACCATGAATGTGTCATTCGTGAAGAAAACGTTTAGAGCGCTATACTGTCAGGAAGGAAGAAATTACGT
Organism: Gonocerus acuteangulatus; assembly: GCA_946811695.1. Lineage (NCBI taxonomy): Eukaryota > Metazoa > Arthropoda > Insecta > Hemiptera > Coreidae > Gonocerus > Gonocerus acuteangulatus. The sequence continues at coordinate 29,712,945 of OX328127.1, forward strand.
AGTTCGGAAGTGTTGTAAAGAAATTGCAATGTTTCGGAAGACAAAATGCACGGAAAAAAACTTGTAAAAGTTTGTACGTTCGAATTTGTGCGTGAAAATATCTGTACCATGGAACAAAAGGTGCCAATGTCCAAACCTCTGAAATTTGAGTGCACTACAAGAGTGACATCAGGGTGAGATAAACATAATTGTTAAAAGTGCCGATGTTAAAGAAAAATGTTCTTTTCCTCAATAACTAACAATGGGAAGTTATTGGCCCTTTTAGAAATTAACGTTTATCGGAACCTGACGTCACGCTTGCAGTTCACTATAACTTCAGAGGTTTAGACATTGACCCTTCTTGTTACAAGATACAGATATATATATATATATATATATATATATATATATATATATATATATATATATCAATCAATAAGAATATGCCATATATTAATATATATATATATATATTAATGTATATACGTATATGTGTGGTATCCAAAACGACCCGTCCACCCCTATTAACTGCTACCTTAAGTAGGATATTCTGACCAGAATTTTGTTTTTTCGAATAGAATGTGCTTTTTTCCAGATTCGGACTTTATGTTTAAAAATACGAAAACGTTGTTTTAATAAGGTTTTAATAAAATACATTTGGAGATCTCTGATTCATCTTAGAAGTTGCTCAGACCGGCAATTTTTTATGAAACTGAGGATTTGTGGGTTGATCTTGAAATTTGAATTTGATTTGAATAGTGTCTGTATTAATTCAAATGAAAATATTTGTCATTTTCTGCACCCATTGGAAGTGGACCGGATGTAATTCAGTTTTTTGTTGGAAATCGCCAATAAAATACATTAAACAAATTAAAAACGATAATGTTTTTTGTTTGCTCAGCGATAAAACCTTATGATTTTTTAACTACTATTTAATCTTGTCTTCCTTTCAAAATCGAATTAAAAAAAAAGCGATTTCCCCATAAACCTGTAATGATGTGAGAAATGATCAGAAGGGATCTACTGTGGAGGGAAGATGCCTCACCCAAATCTCGGCTCCCGCTGTCTGTGGTTCTCATGGGGCTCTCAGCAGTAGGCGTTGCACAGTGTAACGAAGTAGTGGAGATTATGGTCTCAAAAATCATTAACCTCTAGTTATAAACAAATAAACATTTTTATTAATTGAAATCAACTCAAATTAAGGTAACAATAGTATAATAATGCATACTATACGGCTATAATAATATTAATTGTAATATTTGTAATATTAATAGAAATAATAAAGCAGGTAATAATATTATTAATAACAATATTATAAAATATAATATAACTGTAACATATAATGTAGTAATAAACTCTTGTTTATATCTGCCTCTAAGGTTGCCAGAAGGGCCATCATAACGAGAATATCTTTTTTCTGGATAAAAATTAATAACAATTTCTTTTAAGTTGATATATTGTTTCAACCAGTATTTATATAAGAGTTTTTTTTCTCTGCAGTGAACACGTTCCCACATTTTTTACATTTAATATAAGACTCAAGTGGCAGTCTTTCTAATATTGCTTAATATTTCTTTAGAAGCATCCTGAAGATCAAATTGAATCATTTGCCCGAGGATTGATACCGTTTTCTTGGATTTGTCCACATTTTTTCAAATTTGGAAGAAATAATGAATTGATGGATCTAAAAATAAAAATCGTTGGAATCTGCCAATTTCGGCAAACTAAATTGCTGTCAGTACATTATACTTGAGGTAAACTTTAAGCTCTAAAAAACATGGGATGTTTGCAGATGAAGTTTTTTTGCTATGGTCTATCAAAATTTTGTACATAAGAAAAATGTCAAAAATTAATGAAGAATAATTCAGGATTAATAATAAGGGAGTAATTACCCGTAATTAATTATATCAGATAAAAAAGGAATAGTTTTGACGTAATTTCCTTCGGATGACTTAATAAAAACACTGTCCTATCTTCAACGAGAGAGGTTCAAACTAATTGTTGGTATAAAGCAGATTTTGAAGACTTTGCCTTGTTTATAATGCTGCTAAAGTGTTTGTTGATCAAAATAAAGCTAATATTATTTTATTATCTTAGCAGTGCTCCTGTAAAAAGTCCACTCGAGCCATTGAATTAGACGGGAGGGGAGAGAGTCTAAACGAAAAAAGTTGAAGCCTAAAATCGGCCATGCCAGTGTGACAAAAAGCGCGCGCAAGGTGAATTTTTGAATATTATTGTAAACAAACAATGAAATTTACGAATTTATATATCGTATTCGTATATATTGACATTTATTTATGTACATGTATAAATATAAATCAATAAGAATATGCCATATATATTCGTTCAAATTCATTGTTTGTTTACGATCATATTCAGATTCAAATTTTCGCGCATCACTACTGGTACTATTGTCGCACTGGCATGGCCGATTTCAGACCTACATTTTTTTAGCATTGGAAGATAGATAACACTCTCTCCACTATCTACTAACTTAATATGGTACGAAAATAAATATATATATTAAAAAAAATAGATCAATCAAATAACGCTGGTGATTTCAACCAAAAACCTATTGAAAAAAAAAATAGATTTTTTTTTAAAATACCCAAACGACGGTGTTTATAATCCAAAGTAAACCAAAAGATGCTGCCCAAAGTCATTATTTCACGCGGGTGAAATCGCGGGTACGGCTAGTAAATTAATAAATATGTTCAAATGTACGAAGAAGGTATTTTGCGATCATTTTGTCTTGTGAATCCACCGAAATGTCCCACAGTCCATGCACGGGAGTTCCGTGGAACAAATGCAACCTAGAATATGTAGGTATATAGATAACCAGGTGAAGGTAGGACTGGGAGTAACGGTGAAATCGGAAATGAGCTTTGATCACGGTGAATTGTCACGGTTTTCACTATCTAGCTACTTCCCGTCAGGCACTGTCGTCAATAGCCCATCTCTAGTCTATAGTCACTAGAATCGGCTGGCATTGAATTAGGTCTGGATACGAGATCATTTTCACAAGTACGTGTTTCCTTGTGCCCGGTGGCCGTGATTGTTAAGGGGAGAGCAGATTGTGCCAGATAGTGGGTTCGATTCCCAACAGCGGTGGATAGTTTCCTTTCGAAAAAGTTAAGTCATCTCCCTGCTTTGTAAGTGTGGTAACGTGTACATAATCCGTCCAAAATATCTGTGGTATGTAAAAGTGGAGGTTATAATATAACGAAATGAATATTTATTTGGTTTGAAGTGCATTCATTTTTACCCAGTATCCTTCCCCGTTGTACACTGAATTGTAAGTCTCAAGGATTATTGACCCTAAACGAGACGCACCCAACATTTTTACCATACCAGGCGTGTGAAAGACTTTGCGCGCCAATTTCCGTAGAAATGCACTCATGAAAATATTTTTTAAAAATGTGTAGAACTCTTCAATACTAGAAAACGATAATGACCCGTTAAAATTTGTGTATATTTATGTAGACCCATTTTGTGGTCTTGGGGCTTTAATAATTTAAGAGTCAATTCAAGAGTGGGTTTTTTGGTGGTATATTACGTTCACTCAGTAAGTATGAAATATCAAAATCCTTCTAAAGATTAACAGCCTTACTCGACTAGAGTAGTTTATAGAAATAGGAACTGATGACGACGTTCCGAAGAAAAGTAGCTACTAAGGATGCCCTCATGAGAGAATTTGAGCAAAAAAATCTTCAAATCGAAATATATATATATATATATATATATATATATATATATATATATATATATATATATATATATATGTATAGGGTGTAACGTATTTGGAGGCGAACACTTTAGGGGGTGATAGTAGACACCAAATGGAACACAAATGGTCGTTTGGGCCGAGGGTCAATTCCCAACAGGGAAGGAGGAAATTTAAATTCTGTGTATTAGCGCGGTTCCTCCCTCCCCATAGGGAGGAACCCCGCTTATAAGGTTGATACAATGAAACAATCCGGAAGTGCCGATTAGAAAATTTCGCGTTTCAGAACCCCTAGAGACCGAAAATAACGGTGGTTCAAATTTGTATATATATATATATGTATATATTTATATATATATATATATATATATATATATATATATATATATTTGTCTGTTCGCGGATTTCTGGCTTCCCTGATGGTCCGATTTTGATGCAATTTGGTACAAAAATCGTTCGTCTAATTTGAAAGGTCAAGTTCGTTAACCAGCAAAATCCGCCCACGGGAAGATGGCGTTTCGGGCAAAATTCGCGCAAAAAAAATCGTAACGCTAACGTTTTTGAGTTAATTAGCTTGTAAGTACTCGTTTTATATGCTTCTTGGGCTAGGAAAACGAATGAAACCATTTTCAAGGCGATAGCTTTAACCGTTTTCGAGAAAATTGGAAAAATATTTTTTGAATACCGTTTTTGGTTTGGGTACTTAGAATCATGGGATTCAGTTGAAACATTTTCTGCATGTTTTACTATCATTAAAACTAATATGTTGAAATTTTGGTTACGTTTGGAGTTAAGGAAGGGTTAGAATAAAATATTTTATCAATAGACATAAAATGTTTTGGTAACTTTGTATACTTTCCTTAATATCTCGAGATAGGTTGAGAATTTTGTGAAACGGAAGAACACCATTAGAAAGCTTACTAAATGCTCTACAAAAAAGGTTCTAATGAAAGTTTTGATTAGGCGATGTCAATCGGAGAAATAAGTGCTTAAAACTTTAAAGTAATTGATTTCGCTTATTCGAACTGTTCTTTTTGTCTGTTTTTATTCCTTGTTATTTTTTAATTGCTTTTAGTTGGATAATGTATTTTACAATAAAACGGATTAGGCAAAATAAGAAAAACAATTCATTGTTAGAAATATAGCTTGTATTATTATATTACATGTATTATTATATTACAGAATGTAATTTCATTAAATTAATAAATAAAAAAAAAAAAAAAAAAAAAAAAAGAAATATAGCTTGCCAAGAGAAAGAGATTCGATGACGTCTTTTGAATATTTTCAATTGCCTTCATGCTGTTGGTTTTTTTTATTTTATTTTTTAATTGATTTTATTTGTAGAATTATTACTATAGTAAAAGAACACAGGAATATGCGAAACATTTTGATATTTTCCAATTCATTGAAACGTATGAAATGAAGTATCGGTAGAAGAGGATTCTAGAGTCTGGCGGACCCGAGCAGGTAATGCCATAAAACCCTTTGAACAAAGGCCGAGGAAAATATGATCTGTTTCTACTCTAAGCTTTTCATATGACAATAGGGATATGAACAGGAACCGGAGTCTCCCGTGGTCTAATGGCTAGTACCTTGGATTCATAAGCGGGAGATGGTGGGTTCGATTCCCAACCTCCGGCAGGAATTTTATCATCTCACGGCTCGCTGGTAAAATTCCTCGCTGCACCCTGGATGTCGGCGCTAATGACCTACATGTAGATGCGCCGTAAAAAAAAAGAAAAAAAAAAAAAAAAAAAAAAACTATGAAGAGGAACCGCGCTAAGATGATGCAGTTCCTGCGAGTCGGACTTTTTTTTAGGTTAACCACTTATTTCGTTGAATAGAAAGCAATAACTGAATAACTGTTTAAGATATGTAATCCCCAATTCCAAATCGTAAACTAGATAAAATTTACTTGAAGAAAAAATAGATTTTTTCAATTATAAAACCAATGAAAGGGGGCTAAAACGCAGTTTAACTTTAATGAGACAGAGGTGCTTGAAGGAGCCGCTTCTGTGTTTGTACCAGAGATGGGCATCATTTCATTTATAAATAAAAATACGAATTTATTCGTACTTCATATATTTGTGAATACGAATATAAATATATTCGTATTCATAAGTGTGAATACGAATTTATTTTTATTCACATATATTAAATATAAAAATACAAATAAAATTTTATTCGCAAATTTTTCTGCGAATACAAATAAATTCGCAGAAAAAATTGTAAATAATCACAAAAAATGTGAATATTTAAAACAAATCAAGTATTTACAAAAAAAATCACATTAAAATATACGAATAAAAATTTATTCACATTATAATTTGTGAATAAAAATGTATTCACAATTAAAATTCGCAAATAAATCATGAATTTATTCGTATTATGATGATATTACGAAAGTTATTGAAGGTGAAAAAAATCACCTTTTTTTGTAATCACTTGATTTTTTGTAAATATTCACTTTTTTTTGTGGTTATTTACAATGTTTTCTCTGAATTTATTTTTATTTGCAGAAAAATTTGCGAATACAATTTTATTTGTATTTTTATATTTAATATAGGTATGTGAATAAAATTAAATTCGTATTCACACTTATGAATACGAATATATTTATATTCGTATTCACAAATATATGAAGTACGAATTTATTTATATTATTATTCACAAATATATGAAGTACGAATAAATTCGTATTTTTATTTATAAATAAAATTATGCCCATCTCTGGTTTGTACGAGCGAGAGAATGTCTTGCCCAGGGTGGAGGGCATATTGTAAATTAGCGATAACCTCAATTTATTTGTTTATTATTATTGTATAAAAGAAAATATTTTGTTAATTTAAAATTTATTTTTAATATTGTGTTGATGACAAATAGATTTTTTTTTTTTTTTTTTTTTTTTTTTTTTTTTTTTTTTTTTTTTTTTTTTTTACACGTGGCACCCTTTAATTATTCATCATAGTCAATAAACAAAAATGTGAATTTTTGTGTATTTTTTAAGTCGTACCTCGCAGCTGTTCATTAGAAATATAAAAGAGCAAAACTATTCTCCACTTTTGAGTAGACGTTAAAATTTAAAACTATTCTTTTTTTCCTTTTATTTACCTACATATATTATTTTAAGAAAATTATTTAGGATTGTAATGTACACTACCAATTTTTTGAGGAATTTTCTTAGTTTGGATACTCCTGTGTCACGGAGTATTGTATAATAGTTTTGAACTATAAAATTCGTATATAGAAAATTTAGACAAAAATGTTCAGTACAATTTTTGAAAATTGACCACTTAAGTCACACACAATAATTTAAGCTATGTGTTATTCACCTGCAAAGATGTTATATGTCTTATTGAAAACGTTTATATATTTATTTGCATCAAAATAGATTTATTTTGCATATGAAAGCAATACTATTCCATACAAGTTATATGAAGAAAACAATAGGCAGAAATTACCAGACAATGTCCACTCCTAACTTTCTCATAGCCCACTTGTCTTGAAAGAACGTCTAATTATAGTTTATTAGAAGTATATTTTTTCCTATTTATGCATATTCATTCTGTGGTGACCTTCCTCTTACTTAACAGTAGTTCCTCAACTTCCTTTTTGATTCACATTTACATCAAATTGGTAATATGCCAGCAAGAATAATAACCTTAATAACCTCTTATTAATATTATTATAAAATGTATTATGTGTTTGAAATGTGTTGTTATATATATATAAATGTTAGGAAAATAATCTTCATTTGATTTAAATATTTTGTAAATTTTAAAGAATAAATACTCTAAGAGTTATGATGTTATTTTTCGTCGATGGGTTCATATTTTTCGATAGAACGGATTGTTTCTCCACCTGTTGTTCTCCTCTCCTACTTCTTCATAGTATATTTCGCTGGAATCCTCTCCAGCTTCGTCAGCCAGGTCATTGTTTCTTCCTTGGTGGTAGCCGAGGGAACGATTGAGAGGAATCCAGAGAAATATAGCAGGAATAATTAGAAGAGAAGTACTACCGATGGAGAAAAAATCCGATCCATCTAAAAACATTTAAACTTATGCAGTTTACTCAAAACGCAGTAAGGACGGGGGAAGACGTAGGCTCACAAATAATACAGATAACCTCATAGAGTGTAGAAAACATACCTTGATGACTTAGTAACTTAACTAGGTAATTTTATGGACCAATGAGCAGAACATCTTAGTTAAAATAAATAATTAATCACTCTTATTAAATGTTTCTTATAATAATTCATTATCTTAATTACTTATCAAAAATCGTCATCCCGATTTTTAGCGCGGTTCCTCCCTCCCCCATAGGGAGGAGCCCCGCTTATAAGGTTGATACAATGAAACAATCCGGAAGTGCCGACAAGAAAATTTCGCGTTTCAGAACCCCTAGAGACCGCAAATAACGGTGGTTCAAATTTGTATATATATATATATATATATATATATATATATATATATATATATATGTATATATTTATTTATATATATATATTTGTCTGTTCGCTCATTTTTGGCTTCCCTGATGGTCCGATTTTGATGAAATTTGGTACAAAAATCAGTCGTCCAATTTGAAAGGTCAAGTTCGTTAACCAGCAAAATCCGCCTACTGGAAGATGGCGTTTGGGGCGAAATTCGCGCAGAAAAAATCGTAATGCTTACGTTCTTGAGTTCATAAGCTTGTAAGTACTCTTTTTATAGGCTTCTTGGGCTAGGAAAACGAATGAAACCATTTTCAAGGCGATAGCTTTAACCGTTTTCGAGAAAATTGGAACAATAGTTTTTGAATACCGTTTTTGATTTGGGTACTTAGAATCACGGGATTCAGTTGAAACATTATCTGCATGTTCTACTTTCATTAAAACTAATATGTTGAAAGTTATGTTACGTTTGGAGTTAAGGAAGGGTTAGAATAAAATATTTTATGAACAGACATGAAAAGTTTTGGGAACTTTGTATACTTTCCTTAATTTTTTTTTTTTTTTTTTTTTTTTTTTTTAACGGCGCATCAACAAATCGTAGCTATTAGCGCCGACATCCAGGGTGCAACCAGGAATTTTCTCAGCGAGCCCTGAGATGAGAAAATTTCTTGCGCCGGTGGGGATCGAACCCACCATCTCCCGCTTATGAATCCAGCGCGCTAGCCACTAGACCACGGGAGACCCCCACTTTCCTTAATATCTCGAAAAAGGTTGAGAATCTTGGGAAACGGAAGAATACCATTAGAAAGCTTACTAAATGCTCTACAAAAAAGGTTCTGATGAAAGTTTTGATTAGACGATGTCTATCGGAGAAATAAGTGCTTAAAACTTTAAAGTAATTGATTTCGCTGATTCGAACTGTTCTTTTTGTCTGTTTTTATTCCTTGTTATTTTTTGACTGCTTATAGTTGGATAATGTATTTGATAATAAATCAGGTTAAGAAAAATAAGAAAAACAATTTAATCTTAGAGATATGGATTTCCAAGATATAGTTTTTCAAATGCCTAGTGGGGTCCTTCCTAGGGCGGGAACCCATGCAGCTAAGATCGTAAATAAGACCTTTCTTGAAAGTAAAGATGGAACTGTCAACTTTGGTCCTCCTCTGCCTCCCGGCACTTTCATTGCTGACGAAGGCTACCAATGAGTAGCCAAAACGTCCTAAATATAGATTTTTTAAAAAAAATCGTATTGAGGTTTCTTTAGCCGAATCCCAACCACTCCATCTTTACTTATCACCTCGACGGCTAACTATCTAATCTTCATGTTTTCTATGTGGACCCAAAATAATAACAGCTTCTATTTTAATCATTTTAAATGAATCTAGATATAAGAACGGAACCGCGCAAAGATGATGCAGTTCCTGCGAGTCGGACTTTTGTTTGTTCAACTCACGAAGAACATGTGGTATATAATACGGAGATGCATTTTTTGCTTGGATGTGGAATCTTGAGTCCTTGAAGTGATACAGAGGAAGAAGAAAATAGGAAACAAGCGTACAATAGAATACGTATTCTGGTTTCAATTATCCGCACAGCACAGCCTCACATACAACAAAGCATCTACGCTAAGTTATGCAGCCTCGATGCTGTCATGTGGGGACTCTTAGTCGCTACTTGCGGGAATCATTCTACACATATCTTCTAGGCCTATTTCCGATTCATATTTAAATAAAAACGTCTTTACTCCTTCTGTTTGTACTAAATGAAGGCTTGTGGGTTATAGGGAAGAAAGAGGCATATAGAGCTCTTTAAATTAACAACTGTATGAATTAAAAAGTCCGTCACGCAGGAGCTGCATAACTAAGCACTTTCCTCAGAATTTGTGTTGTGTAGACTGCATTCCTGAATAATTTGCTTAAAATATCCTATATAAATAAAATAAAAACATGAATAGTTCTCTTTTAATTTTGTAACGAGTAACTGTTCAACTATTAATTTTGTAATTGACTTGCTTCCAGAGTTATGTTTACACATGATACCTACTACACTACTTAATAAATACAAAAAAAAAATCATATTTTCGTCTTTTGATCTGGCGCAGGAACAGGATATCGTACCTGAAGTGGTAGAAAGCGCTCCTTACGGCGCCCTTGCGAACCTACGTCTGGCGGGCTATTCTATTGAAATATATTACAAAGTAAACCCCCCTTTCCGATTGACCAATTTAGCTCATTTTTTCATCACTTCTTTCTCATGAGTTACCCACGACGTATACCGCGTTTCGTTACAATACTGCAGAAATTACGACCGCTATGTGTATATTAGTAATTCGGGTCCGGAGTAACCCCCCCCCCCCTCCTAATGGACCGATTTAGTTTATTTTTACAGCCTATTTTGCTCTGTAGATTACCACTACGAATACTGAGTTTCGTCGAAATGTAACAAAAAATTACGCCAGGTAGTGGCGAATTGGTAATGTGGATCCGGAGTCACCCCCCCTCCTAATGAACCGATTTAGTTTATTTTTACAACCCATTTTTCTCTGTAGATTCCTACTATGAATACCAATTTTCGTTGAAATATATTCAAAATTACGGCGTGCATGGTCAAATTAGTGTTTTGGGTCCGGAGTAAACCCCCCCTTCCGTTTAACCGATTGTTTTGGTTTATAACTCGTTCAATCGTTTGCTAATTGAACGCTATATACCATGTTTCGTGACGAAAAAACAAAAACTCTGACCGCTATCGTGTTAACAGACATATATATATATATATATATATATATATATAAATTTTAACGGGGGCCATTTTTGTTGTCTACTATGTAGGATCGATAAAGATTTGACGAAATTTTTGAAAAATTCCGTCATGAGTGCAACCTCAATAGCTACTTTCCTTCGGAGGAAAGTGCTAAAATTAAGCAATTATAGATAGGTAATGAAAAATAATACTAATACAAAAAATGTAAAGCTAAGTTGTTTTTTTTTTCTGACGCGTTTTGGAAGCAGGTGTTTATAAAAGATAAATGAATATTACAAGGGGAGTATACAGTGATGGAGTCACTGATCTGGTCCATTTTTTTTCTGATGATTTTGCATCGAAAAATTTTAGTCGACATTTGCCCGAGCGTTCCGTCCAATGCCCTAAGGAGCTGCGAAATAAAATAAAATAGGTTGAAAATATTTTATTTCTTGAGTTTGGAGAATGATATCGACATGAATCTTTGATCAATTCATTTGCTTTAGAGAGTAGGTTAAAGGAAAAATACAATCGTTAAACAATAATTATGTTTTCAAGTAAATTAGCATTGTGCATTTTTTCACACCAAAATTAATAGCAGATTTCAGCACCCCAGGAAACCCTGGGAAAATAGAAATAATAACTTTTCCCAGTCCGCCTAACATTTGCAAGCGAAACATTTACGTGACGTTTTGAAATTCAATATCTTGCCTTGAGATAATCCGATGTTTACGTTTTTGGGCTCTTTGAAAAGAAGAGAGCTAAAAAAAAAAAAAAAGTCCGTCTCGCAGGAACTGCATCATCTTAGCGCGGTTCCGTTCATATCCCTAGTCTAATTTGGAAAGATTAAAATAGAAGCAGTTATTATTTTGGTTCCACCAGTCTTTTTTTTTTAATTAATTATTATAATGGCGTGTCAACCCTTAAGGTCACTAACGCCATTCCTGTGAGTAGTAAAGTCTTGAAAGGTAATGATTTACAATCTTACCTGGAAGGGTCGGCTACACTAGAAACGGACCCGCTAGTGACAAGGTCTTGGAAATCTATATTTCTAACAATAAATTGTTTTTGTTATTTTACTTAACCAGTTTTATTGTCAAATACATTATCCAACTATAAGCAATTAAAAAATAACAAGAAATAAAACAGACAAAAAGAACCATTGGAATAAACGAAATCAATTAATTTAAAGCTTTAAGCACTTTTTTCTCCGATTGACATCGCCTAATTAAAACTTTCTTCAGAACCTTTTTTGTAGAGCATTTAGTAAGCTTCCGATTGGTAATCTTCCGCTTCGCAAGATTGTCTACGGTTTTAGAGATACTAACGAAATTATACAAAGTTACCTAAACCTTTTTTGTCTGTTAATAAAATATTTTATTCTAACCCTTCCTTTACTCTAAACGTAACAAAAATTTCAACATATTAGTGCTGATGAAACTCGAACATGCAGAAAATGTTTCAACTGTATCCCATAATTCTAAGTACCAAAATCAAAGGCAAAGAACCCTCCCTAGGAAGGACGCTAGGCAGTTGAAAAGCTATATTTCTTTGAAATCCATATCTATAACATTAAATTGTTTTTCTTATTTTTCTTAACCTGTTTTATTTTCAAATACATTATCCAACAATAAGCAATTAAAAAATAACAAGGAAGAAAAAACAGACAAAAAGAACAGTTCGAATAAGCGAAATCAATTACTTTAAAGTTTTAAGCTCTTATTTCTCCAATTGACATCGCCTAATCAAAACTTTCATTAGAACCTTCTTTTTAGAACATTTAATAAGCTTTCTAATGGTATCCTTCCGTTTCACAAGATTCTCAACCTTTTTCGAGATATTAAGGAAAGTAAACAAAGTTACTAAAACTTTTTATGTCTGTTAATAAAATATTTTATTCTAACCCTTCCTTAACTCCAAACGTAACCAAAATTTCAACATATTAGTTTTGATTAAAGTAGAACATGCAGAAAATGTTTCAACTGAATCCCATGATTCTAAGTACCCAAACCAAAAACGGTATTCAAAAAATATTTTTCCAATTTTCTCGAAAACGGTTATAGCTATCGCCTTGAAAATGGTTTCATTCGTTTTCCTATCCCAGGAGTAATATAAAACGAGAACTTAGAAGCTTATGAATTCAAAAACGTAAGCGTTACGATTTTTTTTGTGCGAATTTCGCCCCAAACGCCATCTTCCAGTAGGCGGATTTTGCTGGTTAACGAACTTGACCTTTCAAATTGGACGACAGATTTTTGTACCTAATTTCATCACAATCGGACCATTAGGGAAGCCAGAAATGAGCGAACAGACAAATATATATATATATACATATATATATATATATATATATATATATATATATATATATATATATATATATTCCCCCGTCCTTACTGCGTTTTGAGTAAACTGCATAAGTTTAAATGTTTTTAGATGGATCGGATTTTTTCTCCATCGGTAGTACTTCTCTTCTAATTATTCCTGCTATATTTCTCTGGATTCCTCTCAATCGTTCCCTTGGCTACCACCAAGGAAGAAACAATGACCTGGCTGACGAAGCTGGAGAGGATTCCAGCGAAATATACTATGAAGGAAGAAACAATCCGTTCTATCCAAAAATATGAACCCAGCGACGAAAAATAACATCGCAACTCTTAGAGTATTTATTCTTTAAAATTTACAAAATATTTGAATCAAATTAAGATTATTTTCCTAACATTTATATATATATATATATATATATATATATATATATATATATATATATATATATACAAATTTGAACCACCGTTATTTTCGGGCTCAAGGGGTTCTGAAACGCGAAATTTTCTAGTCGTCACTTTCGGATTGTTTCATTGTATCAACCTTACAAGAGGGGTTCCTCCCTATGGGGGAGGGAGGAACCGCGCTAAAACAAACCGAGCACATTTTTTTCTGAGTTATATGCTCGAAAAAAAAGGAAGAAATATTTGAATAATTAATCTATTTCAATGGCTAATTTCCTGTTCAATAATTTATTCGAATTTTCTATGCAGAGGATGTCTATTGAAAGGCCTTCCGGAACAGGGTGTTGGTTCTAAGTGGCCATCCTGCAGCGAATCTATTTAAATTTGCATCTAATAGTTACTCTATCTAAATTCCAGTTAATGATTCATTATGTATATATTCTACAATTTTGACGAACCACGATTGATCATTTTAAAATGAATGAAAAGATTTCAAAGGGTATTTGGACTGGAGTTTTTCAAAAATAAGTCTTGTCACAAGTGACTTTTGATCGACTTTCGTCATAAAAAACGTTCATTTCTTAATCTATCAACATTGTCCTGGGATTGCAAAGAATCGCACAACTACTATCTAAATAAACCGGTTTAGGTCGAAACGCTTAAACGTAAATAAAATATAATTGTGAGACTTTGTATTAAAATATATCTGTTAAGCAGGTTACACACGGTCAGGCAGGCCTGTCAGGCAGGCCGGAAAGCCGGTCACCTGAACGTGTATATATTCCGGCCGCCTGAATAGTCTCAACTGACAGACCGGCCGGAATATATATACTCGTCAGGCGATCGGCTTTCAGGTGGACTGTTCAGGTCTAACTGACAGGCCTGCCTGACCGCCTGTAGCTTGCTTTAGTTCATGCAAAACTTTAGTTCCTCCAACGGAAGGATACTTAGCCTCTATAGACAACATTCCTATGAGGTTGTATCTTTGAATTTTACATAAATTAGTTTTGGCAATGTGCGGTTCTCATCAACGACACCGAAATTACAGAACGTTTTTTTCTTCAGGTAGGAGAATCTAAAATTAAATCTTTATCTTATCTGTATATATAAAGCTGTTATGCCAAATTTTGCAAAAATTAGAGAAAAGAGAGAGTATGTATATTGTACATAGAGAGACAAACAGAATATAATTTGGGTTCCAATGGAAACAACGGGTCAGGTTTACATTTATACAGCTGTTTGAAATTTACCTAAACATATAAGGATATATATAAAGATTTTTATAATGTTATACGAGGAAGTGTTACAGATTAAACAAAAATTATCAACAGAGACATGAGCAGTTTTTGTGTTGATGATTTTTATTATATATATATATATATATATATATATATATATATATATATATATATATATATGTGTGTATCGAAAACGGCAGTGTAATCGTGGTTTCTGGCTACTGAACATATTCGTATATCTTAATAGACTTCCTCATAATTCGATTCGAGCTTAAATGGTAATAGAAGCACTTCTGTCGGCGAAAGCTGCTTAAAATTTACTTTTTTATTTGTTTTTACCGCCATGACATCAAAGATATTATATATATGCTGCCAATCTTCCCAAACAACCATGGTGGAACAGGGAATTTCCTTCAACGGGCCCTAAAACGAAAAAAAGTTTACGTGCATCAGGTGAGACTCGAACCAGAGATCCTTAATTTTCGATGTTTTGATTACGCTTCATAGTTCCAAATCATACCAGATATATGTCATTATATGGGAAAAATATAAGGTGACAGAGTTTCCCCGCAGAGACAGAATTTTGACAGAGTTTTTGTCAAAATGTTTTGACAACGTTATATAAATACTATTCACTGATAACTTAACATGAACATTACGGACTTGAGGTACCATTCTCCGACCTTGGTAAATGTCGAAACAAGTTCCACTTCTTCGGAGTGCCCTTAACCGCAGTAAAATGGCACCTGCAGACGAGATACCAGCTAAACGATACGCATTACAGGATAGTCTCAAGCATGACGACCATGACACGGTACGACCAGCTGACTGAGTTCCTCCTGACCATAACACTAATACAGACAGGTCGACAAATCCAGGGCTTAATGGACGCTAAAGTACGAGTTTATTTAGCTAAATACTAGTTTTAGGTACCTTAGAAGTTTGCAGTTATACATAAAAAAACGCACGAAAAATTCGCTACGCATGGCCGCCTAAATAAGCACATTCCACAGAAAGTGGAAGCGTACGATGCATTCCTGAATAATTTGCTTAAAATAACCTATGCAGGGCCGCCACATCTCAGAGCCGGGCCCGGGACCAGAGCACGGGCCCCCACTTCTCACAGCCGGGCCCCAACTTCTCAGAGCCAGAATGAAAATTCTAGTACATTGCTATAGGACTTTGGGCATTTTAAAATTATTTTCATCTTGAGTTTTAAGCAAAATGAGAATAAAAACCGACAATCGGTGCTGCAAAGGTCACTTTTAGTACTTTTTTTCCAATTAGCGAGGATCGGCCCGGCCCCCACGGTGCCCGGGCCCGGGACAACTGTGCCCGGTTGTCCCCCCTATGTGGCGGCCCTGAACCTATGTAAGCAAAAACAAATATGATTAGCTTCATATTACTAACAAAATGAATGATTGAGTCATCCCCTCAATAAAAATATAAAAGAGCAAAGCTATAATTACAATTGTCTTCCTGTATTGTGCATGTGAGGTACTACACTACTTAATAAATTCACAAAACCTTGACGTTTTTTTTTATTGATCTTGATGAATAACAAAGGTTCCACGTGTTAAAATCCCACCAAGATAAGAACGCTCGAAGCTCATACAGCGCCCCTAGTAGTAGAAGTAACAACCATTTCCGAGGTTTGCTGGTAACTTCTAATGAACCAATTTAGGTTTTCTCCTCAGATATCCATGAAGTGTGTCAAGTTTCGTTACAATATAACATAAATACATACTATAAAACACTAAAATAAATACTAGCAGTAAAAGTAACAACCAAACCCGAACTTTGGTGGCTTAATTCCATTTGAACAAAATACTGAGTAAACCCCAACTTCTAATGAACCGATTTAGTCCATTTTTATAGCACGTCGTTCGCTTTACATGCCCGTGATGTACAGCGAGTTTCATTACAATACAACCGAAAGAACGTCTGGCTTGAGCAGATTAATAATTTATCTGGATATCGGTTTATCTGGGTCCGGAGTATACTCTCAAGATAAACCGATTTAGCTTGTATTTCAGTCTGTAGGGCCAATGAATATTTGAAGAGGTTGTTCAAAAAATTTTTCATGAGAACATGTATATACACACACACACACACACTAGTATTACGCATATTTTATTAGGGCATTGAATTTCCAACATGGAATTCCCCTGAACTAATAATGAACGAACAATATACCTAGTTCTTTATCGACTCTGATTCCTAAAATGAATTGTAGGAAGTCAGAAATATAAATATTCATCCTCCAATATATATATATATATATATATATATATATATATATATATATATATATATATCCCTGGATTCACATCGTGGGGTGAAAAATACCCCACACTTTGTTCTATGGCTTGTTTCTTAAATTCTGTAAATCATAGAGACTCCCTCCTTCTTCCTAAATAATCGGCAGTGTATTATCTGGTTTGACCTAATATAAACAACGCCAGTTGTCTGCTAATCGCTGCATGGGAAGGTCGCGAGTTGTGTATGGGGTATTTTTTACACTCCACGGTGTAGTTAACGTATGCATTTTTTGATGGTCTGATAAATTTTCTCTTTGATTTGGGCTACCAACTGGTGACAGCTCATGTGACAGTTAGTGCCTAACTGGAAAACACCAAAACCACTGAAGGCACTGATGCTTGTTGTTTCGGAAGATGAATCAAGTCCCCATGGACCTTCAACATCTCTCGTTAACTTGGACAAACCCGTGAAATGTTTATTTTGTAACAGAAAACATTTAGGAAGACGAAAACGCTGTGTTCTGTATGTAGAAAGGCCATGCACACCGATCACCAAAATGTGTTAAATGTTAACGAGTCTCAATTGGAAAGAACATTGTATTTTTCACAAGTTCCTATTTTTTTATGGCTTTTGATCATTCTAGTTTATTGTTCGTAAAAAATATTTTCAGTTAAGTAAAAATTTTTACAGGATAAATATTTGGTTTATGAACGATATTCAGTTTTAGAATTCCCTAGCTATTTTGTGAATTTTATTTAATATTCGGCAGATTTATTCCTGTTTGAATTTATTTCTTGATGTCCTTGCTTTATACGTTGCTCTTGTATAAAAAAAGCAAAAAAAAAAATTGAAATTTATTTATTTTATATATTTTCAAAGTATGGGGTAAAATTTACCCCATGGTATCATTAACGTAGGTGTCAATGGCGGTGCCAATCTAGGGATATATATGTATATATATATATATATGTGTATATATATATATATATATATATATATATATATATTTTAATAAATGAAGATGACTACCCTTTATTGCATGAAGTTTATTAGTTGCCTTCCACTCCATTGTTTTGATTTTCCAAAGCGTTTTCTTCTTATACATTTAGGAGACGAGGTTAGCTCAGTGGTTGAGCACTGGACTAATATGCTTGAGGACCTGAGTTCAAATCCTGAATTCGGCCTACCTGACCGTCCTTAGGTACCTCTATAGTATCTGCCCCTGAGGTCCCTCATGGCCTGCTACGGGACAGATTGGTTCTTCTTATATATATATATATATATATATATATATATATATATATATATATATATATTTTATTTTATAAATTGTTATTGCATATTAAATTATAAGGTTTTGTGTTGTTTTTTTTTTTTTTTTACTGTGCTTTATTTCTTATTATTTCCTTTCTTGTGTAATGAAAACAAAACACAGACTAAGCGCAACAATTTACTAATAAGCTAGGTAATCACTTTTGTAACAATACGCAAGAAATAAACAATTTTTTTTGGGTGCACCAATTATTGTGATCGTTAAAACCAAGTGTTATATTGTTATAAAAAAAAAAATACTATATCTGTTAATATTTTACAATGCTGAAGAGTGTACCTAAATTGTAATTATATTCTAGTATTATACGTAAATAATTATCCTTTGTGAAATATGTTTCCTCTTTTCCTACTTATTTTCATTTATTATTCACTGGTATTGTTTTTCTATGTACTTTTCATTGCACAAATTCTACTTCCTAGTTATTCAATTCCTTCCTTGGTTACTTTTTTTTTAATATATTTTTTTTGGGGGGGGGGTTCTATTCTTTTCATTAATACCTGATTTCCACTAGAACAGGAAGTCTTAAAAAAATAATCATTTAAAAAAAAACAAACTCGGTTTTAGCATCTGATTTGTTTAAAAAATTAGAAACTAAATGTTTAATTCTCTTTTTGATGCTTAATTCTCTAGCCTTGCCCTAAATTTCTTTATTGCTAGAACTGACATTAATTAAAATGAAGGACGTTCCCCTAATTTTCTTAAATATCGTGTTAGTTACGGAAATTATATTCATCTGCGTCTTTCATGAGTCGTGTGCAGACTTTTCTCGCTTTTAACTGTTCTTAATGACCTGAATAATCGGAAATTTAAATTAAATTAAAATAAAATAAAAGTCTTTTGTTTCTTTTCAGGAACTTTCTCCTCATCTCACGAATGAAAGGAAAAAATAATTAAAACATTTTTTAGTGATCCATTTATTTTATCAGTTATTGTGTCGTTATACATGTTTTCCCCTTCTTTAAAGGAAATTATCAAGGAACATAAGTAAATTTCGTTTTGTCGCAATTCCTTGATGATTTTCAATATTGATAATTTATTTTTTATGTTCATTTTCTTAGTAGTTGCAAATAAAACATATCAATTATTTATTATTCGTCCTGTTAGATTATTTTCCAAATTATTCGATGTTTATAAACTTTTTGTAAGTTTTTTAGCACTTTCCTCCGAAGGAAAGTAGCTATTGAGGTTGGACTCATGACGGAATTTTTGAAAAATTTCTTCAAATCTTTACCGATTGTCTTTACCGATCGATTGTGTGTGTGTCTGTTAACACGATAGCGGCCAGAGTTTTTGTTTTTTCGTCACGAAACTTGGTATATAGCATTCAATTAGCAAACGATTGAACGAGTTCGTTAACCACCAAAGTCGGTCCACCGGAAGGGGAGGTTTACCCCGAAACCAAAACACTAATTTGAGAGAGAAAAGTGAGATATAAAAATGAACTAAATCGGTTCATTAGGAGGGGGGGGGGGGTTTACTCCGGACCCACAATACCAATTCGCCACTACCAGCCGTGATTTTTGGTATATTTTGACGAAACTCGGTATTCGTAGTGGTAATCTACAGGTAAATATGTGTTGTAAAAATAAACTAAACAGTTCATTAGAAGGGGGGGTTTACTCCGGACCCAAATTCCTAATATACCCATACCGGTCGTAATCTCTGCTGTATTGTAACGATACGCGGTATACGTCGTATGTGACTCATGAGAAAGAAGTGTTGTAAAAATGAGCTGAATCGGTCAATCGGAAAGCGGGGGTTTACTTTGTAATATATTTCAATAGAAAAGCCCGCCAGACGTAGGTTCACAAAGCCGCCGCAAGGAGCGCTTTCTACCAGTAGAGGGACTGTATCCTGTTCCTGCGTTAGATCAAAATACGATAATATGAGTTTTTTTGTATTTATTACGTAGTATAGTAGGTACCATGTGTAAACATAACTCTGGAATCAAATTAATAATTGATCAGTTACTCATTACAAATTTAAAAGAGAACTATTCATGTTTTTATTTTATTTATGTAGGATATTTTAAGCAAATTGTTCTGGAAAGCTGTCTACACTACCCAAATTCTTTCCCAGGGCTTCATTTCTTGTAATAAATTGTACATTTATGTAAAATACCTATTAATTTAATTTACTCTTCGACATAAATTATATTAAATTTTAACGTCCATTTATTATTAACTACGAATTTTAGGACGGGTTATCTATAGGTTACCACCCTTTTTTAGCCAGGATAGGGCTGATGCCTTTTCTTTTTTCTAAAGAAAGGCCACCGCCCCTAGTGGGAATCGAACCCGCGACCCTTCGGCACGGAGTGCAAAGTGCTCACGCCTTAACATTCACGGCCAACGGGCCTCCTCTTCTACATAAGTAATAATCAGTGATGATCTAAGCCTAAATTTACTGCAAAAATAGATTGCCTCGGCGCCAATAGCCAAATAGCCACGAAAAAAAAAAATAAAAAAATAGATTGCCAGTTCCGTAACCGATGATGTCACTTATGTAAACTTTTGCGGAACCCGTGAGCTCCTCCCCCGCCAAATGACATTTTTTATTTTTAATAACATCTACCAGTTGCATATCATTATTGTTTAACTAATTTTACTCCTTTCAGGTGCTAACACTACTGATTATTCACTACCTATCTGTATCGTATGCTACAAGTGACACGTCATGACGTACAAGGAAAGAAGATT
Source organism: Gonocerus acuteangulatus (assembly GCA_946811695.1). Taxonomy (NCBI): domain Eukaryota; kingdom Metazoa; phylum Arthropoda; class Insecta; order Hemiptera; family Coreidae; genus Gonocerus; species Gonocerus acuteangulatus. The sequence continues at coordinate 29,734,080 of OX328127.1, forward strand.
TTCATTGGAGATGAGTTAAAGAGGTTGCTACTAATTGCAAAGATTTGCACAAGGCTATATTTACAATGTTACGACACAAATACTAGAACAGTATATTTGTACATCTACAAATCTACAGGGGTCTCCAAACTACGGCCCGAGGGCCACATCCGGCCCGCGGAGAGCTAGCATACTTGAAAACTCCTTTTAGAGAACATATTTTTTATAGCAAATTAAATTTAGTTTACTGAAGTATTCTAATTTTATGTTGAATAATTATTAATATGACATCTACATTGACATGGTCATGGGCTAACTACTCATAACATTGTTGTAGGCTTATTGTTATTGTTTTTGTGATAAGTTGGATAAAGAAACACAGAATTGTAATGAGTAAAGACATGTATAATATGCAGAAAATTTAACTTCAGTATATAATAACTAACAAATTATTGAAATGAATCCAACTAACATTTTATACATTTTAAATAAAAACATAACTTAAAACAAGTATAATGATATATGAAATACTAATGAAATTTATGTAATTGAGATTTTCCACTGACAATAGTTTGTAGTTGTGGACTAATTTTACTTGTACCAATTATTAAAAGAGATTTAAGATGCTCATCAGTTAATTTAGATCTGTAAACATTTTTTGTGTACTTCATTTTGGAGAAGGTCTTCATGGCTCGTACTCTACGACTAATCTAGAAATTACAGATAATGACAGGAAAATTAATATTATGCAGTATTGCCGTTTTGCGGACTTTAGTCCGATTTGCAGCCTTTTTTAAACGTTTCGTACTTTTTCGGACTTTTTTTTTTCATCAGTGGACTATTTCACTTTTTACCACCGGCAACAATGATAATATGGTTTTGCCCCTCGGAACCTACTGGAGTAATCAGTATGGCCCTAAGGCTGGACAGTTTGGAGACCCCTGACGTAGAGGTGATTTTAAGATGAACTATATAAATGAATTTTAATTATTTACTTTTTTAAACGTAAGATTCTTTAAGATCAACAACGCCACATTCATTTTAGTTTGACCATAAAGTTTAAAAACGTAATAATCAATAGCAATGTTTCAGTTGATTTTTTTTTTTAATTTGAATGTTGTCGTTTAATTACTGTGACATTGAAATGTTCTAGTACTATTAAACTAATTTATATATAGGGGAAGGTTCTAGTATTTAGGAGTGAAAAATAAGAAACTAAACAAGCAGAAAATATAAGTACACTAAAACAGTTTTGTAGAGTAGTCCATAATCTTTGTTTTCTGTTTATATTTTATTTGAAGTGTTGAGCTAGAAAATGAAGTAACTTTACGTAATAATATGTGGGTGGGGGTAAGAGGAGGAATTTTAGTGTTTTCTACAAAAATTGTCTAAAAAAAATTATTGCCAAAATATTTTAATAATACAATCCGTTTATTTCTTAATTCCTGAATAATTTTTTTTATTACACATTTTAACCCTTAATTGGCCCAAAATTGTAGAGAACCCAAAATTATATGAGGAGACATTAAAAATGTATTCATCATCTTCTCTGACCTTTGATCAAAAGGTTGTGGGAAATGTGAAGATATAACTTTTGACCAAATATGAAAATATATTCAACACCGAAGTTTAACAAACCAATATCATAAGAAACCTATATACATTTGTTAGCCTCTCATTGTGTGCTTGTGAAATGTTTGTTCAATAAATATTTTGAATATATGAAAATATTTTGAAAAGAGATGAAAATTTATTTATTAAAATTTTAACGTCCATTGGATAAGAATAAGAGATGAAAATAAGAGAGTGAGATAAAGAAATTTGAAAGTGATTGTACTGGAAAAATACATTAGGTACATTGAACGTCTATAAGCTAAAATTGTTTTATAGAATTATTACTGTTAAATTAATTTTTATTCTCAGCTCCTTCTCAATTTACAAAAAAAAAATTATTAAAAATCTGTTGATTGAAAATTTCCAATCAAATCTTATATTTCCGTAGGTTTCTATTGTCAGTAACCCTATTCCACAATGTACCTTTGACCACCTAGGCTGTCGCGGCACGTACCAACATTTTATAAATTTTGGTGTAATTAGTGTTTAGCTCCTTCACTAGAGGGCTTGTGTAACCTACTTTGGATTATTCAAGTCAAAGAGGATTAATGCAAAAAAATACTTATCCATTTCTTTCATAAAAATGTAAGTTATTTATTGATGATGTTCTGCCTCATAATATTTTGTGTATTATGTCTGATAGATTGAAATTATTTGACAAAGTAGCTATTACAATAAGAAATATGGTGTAGTTTCTGAAATTGATTTATCTTAACTCTAAAATTTTTAGCATGCTTTTTAATTTGCACTACCAGAGTGTTGTACCTCTGACCACGACTAGTTGTTGTACATTTGACCAGGTCAATCTGACTTTATCAATCTTGACAACAATTTAAAAATATGATTTGGAAAAAGGATATTTTATACTTTTTAAAAATAAAAGTAAAAATACTATTACATATTTAGTCGCAGAGATCTGTGGTATTAAATGTTCAATTTTTAAGATCCAAGGTTTGAAAAAACAAACTTTAAGTGACAAATTTACGAGAGAAGATGAAAATTTGTATCATATTGATGTTGAAGAGGTGGCTAAACTTCCATACCCTTCTATTGCTAGTGGATCTGCTTGACGGTTCAAACATCAATTAGAATGGATTTATCGATTGGACTGGATTTTTCAGCATATTAAGCATAACATAATATCAATAATAACTTTTTATTATGCTTACATCCATGTCATGTATTTATTAAACTTACAATTAATTATAATATTACTCAATACAATTTTTTTCTGCACTGCTGTTTTGTATTTACGTGGTCAGAGGTACAACACCCCATGGTCAAAGATACAACTACATGTTGTACCTTTGACCACTGTACGATTATTTTTAAAAAAATTAATAAAAAATATTAAATGTAAAGCTAGAACCTTGAAAAAATTAAATATGATAAACAATAGAATACTAATTACAATGAAATAAAAAATGAATAATATTTTTTAAATTAATAAACTAGACGAGATAAAATGACTTATTTAATACAATTACAAAGACTTCTTTTGGAAAATCGACATTTATCCTAAAACGAAGGCTTGAATTCAAAATGAATCGTCGGCAAAAATAGAACACATTTTCTTATAAAAATGTAGTTTTATTCAGAAACCAAGACCGAATACTTACTAAATCTACATTCGTAATTCCAACTCTCAACGATCTCCTCTCAATGATTTAGCTTCAAATGATCGATTTTAAACAGCTGATCTGCAGTAGTCATGATTGATCTGGTCAGTTTTGCCTTGTGGCCATGCCTGTAGAAGGTCCGCTTAGGTTAGGACTATTATATTTTTTTAAGTGCTCCTGAAGAGGCGTCAAAAATACAAGAAACATCTGGAGCAAAATAAATTAGTATAGTTATTAATTTTTTACCTTTCGCCACATTAAGTGCATTGTGAAAAGTAGGGACTCACATCTTATAATAATAATGTGTACGCACCGGTTCTCGTTGATCACCGAAGTTAAGCAACTTTGGGAGTGGTCAGTACCTGAATGGGTGACCGATCATGTGCTGTTGGAATTATAAAAAAGTGGCAACCTGTAGATAGCCCGGCGTTAATACCCCAACAGTTGAAAGCAGTTAAAAAATAATGTAGTTTTAGAATTTGTTTCGATTTTTACTTAATTAACTCATTAAATCCGACTTGTACGATATTTCTTGATCATTATTCAATCCGATTGTTTCACACTAACAATTTGGGAGTAATTATGTGAAGAAAAATACCTGTATATTTTATACTGTAAGACAATTCAACCAATAAACGACTGGTGCTAATATTCTCAAGACAGTAGACAGTAAGACTCCTTGCGTGTTGAATATTAACACCCATAATTACAAGCTAAGGTAACATCCTACGAGGAGCAGGAATTACGAGTCGAGTAGATAATGCTCACCTACTCAGGTCATCTTGCATGATTAAATTGCTACCTAAATACACAATTAGGCAATTCATCATGATTGCTAAAGATTTTTTAGGAAATCACGAATTAAAACCAATCTCTTGTTGTGTTTGTAAATGAGAGAAATTTGTCTTTACTGTGTGATACGCGATGCTTGCTTTGTTAATGCTTCATGTGTTCAACATTTACGACTATACAACCTTCTGGTTGTCGGTGAGCTTTAAGCCAAAAAATATCTGGGTGCTCGGACTTAATTTGGTCCATTGCCTTTCTTGTTAATGGGCCCTCGAGTAATATTCATAAAGAAAGCGACCAATATATATATATATATATATATATATATATATATATATATATATATATATATATATTCTCTCGTCTCTTGACCTCTTCCACATATATTTTCTTCTTCTTTTAGTGAAGATTTTATAGGCCAAAAATTGTTTAAATCTTAATTTAAAATTTGCCATGGCTGGTGATTGTTCTTTTAAGGTCTTAAAAAACTTTTAATTTATTTTTTGGTAACTTTTGGACATATTTATTTAAACGACGACTTCTAAGTATAAGAAAAGTTTGCCTTACGAAGAGAGGCCAAGTGCCAGAAACTAATCGAAAAATATAAATAAAATGGTATAAACGAAGTTAAAAACAATTTTTTTGACCTATAAGGCCTTTACTAAAAGAATAATATATATATATATATATATATATATATATATTATATATATATATATATATATATATATATATATGTAGAGGTACATACACCATGTATGTGTACTACTGTTTTTGTTTATTTTGTATTTTGTTTTTGGTGGTAATATAATGCTAATATAAATCATTTAACGCTAATGAGTGCTAAAAATGAAACATAAATGTTTCTACAATAATATATCAGCAATGTTACAAACAAAATGAATCACTTATCAAATCTTCAAATCTACCATCACTATTGAATCAGCTGTTGATGACCCCTTTCCAGAGCGCGGCCGTCGCCAGGAAACAGCGAGAGGTCGATGTTACTTACAATCGATTGTTACACCAAGTCGATCCCCGAGGCTAGACCTCGACTAGACCATTCCGCCATGTGCAGTCTTGATATAAGGTTCTTCCTACCAGCTGTGCCTCTTCAGTACCATCTCGCGTCTTTATCAGCGCTCATCTTCTTCAGTATTGCACGCTCGGATGTATGTAATATTATTTATTGTTTAATATACATATATAATTAATAATATTAATTATTACAAAATATAATAGTTGTCAAGCAACATTCAATTCATTTTTAATCTAAATAAAGTAAAGAAAATACACTTATAATTTTTAATATTTATTAATATTCAATAACTTTGATTAAAATTGTATATATATATATCATAAAATCTTATTAAAATAATTAATTCTTTCTAAACTTATATACATATAAGAAAGTAAGAAATTACATTTTTTTCATATTTTTAAAAAGTCTAATATTGTACACTCACTTACGCATACAAATATATATACACACAAATTAGGGAGAGTAACGTCAAATTAATTAATTAATAATTAATTATTTTAAAATTATTAAAATAAATTTCATTGGGGGCCTCCCGTGGTCTAGTGGCTAGCGCCACTCAGGGCTCGCTGAGAAAATTCCTGGCTGCACCCTAGATGTCGGCGCGAATAGCCAAGGTTTGTTGATGCGCCGTAAAAAAAAATAAAAATAAAAAAATAAAAATAAATAAATAAAAAATAAATAAATTTCATTGGCCCTTCTTTATATATAATTTTAATAACACTATAAAAATGTTATATATTTGATTTTAATTATTTTATTTTGCAAAAAATGCTTATCCATTTCTATCATAAAAATATAAGTTATTTATTGATGACGTTTTGTCTCATAATATTTTTTGTATTATGTCTTTTTAGATGGAAATTATTTGACAAAGTAGCTATTACAATAAGAAATATGGTGTAGTTTCTGAAATTGATTTATCTTAACCCTAAAATTTTTAGCATGCTTTTTAATTTGCACTACCAGAGTGTTGTACCTCTGACCACGACTAGTTGTTGTACCTTTGACCAGGTCAAAGATACAACACTCCTGAGAGATTTCTTCATAATTCAACTTTTATGTTCTACTGCTATAACTTTTTAAAAATTAATTAATATAGGTTGCTTTGTTTGTTCATAAACAATTTAAAAAATAATAAATGGTATAAGTTTAAACTGACTTTATCAAGCCTCAGTGTATCAGTTCGAACCTATCGCCCCTTATCGTTCCACTTGAAGTTGTAAGGCCTCATCGAAAGGCGCAGGCAAGGAAAATATCAAATAGGGGCCGGCCCTACTATTGCTAGTGGATCTGTTTGACAGTTATACGTTTATCGATTGGACTAGATTTTTCAGCATATTAAGCATAACATAATATCAATAATAGCTTTTTATTATGCTTACATCCTTTTCCTGTGTTTATTAAACTTACAATTAATTATAATATTACTAAATACAATGTTTTTTCTGCACAATGCGTTGTTTTTACGTGGTCAGAGGTACAACACCCCGTGGTCAAAGGTAGAACTACATGTTGTACCTTTGACCACTGTAGGATTATTTTTTGAAAAATTAATAAAAAATATTAAATGTAATGCTAGAACCTTGAAAAAATTAAATACGATAAGCAGTAGAATGCTAATTACATTGAAATAAAAAAAAAAAAAGAAAAAAAAGAATTTAGCCTTAATATTCATGCTAATAAAAATTAAAGTGTGCAAAGTGGTCAAAGGTACAACACCTTCCCCTATATATGATTAGTTTTCTTAGGCAAGTGGACTGCATTTTAGGGGGATGTTTTTCCTAGGCGTTGGGCCAAATAGCTGAATTGCTATCGCGCGAATCTTGTACTAATGTAAATCGTAAAGTATTTTTTTCTCACTTTTTTTAAGTCACTAATTCGCTTTGTCACTCGACGGCGACAATCTGTGCACTTAAAGAAAGAGATGGAGCTACACTCAGAGACTCAGTTCCCTATAAATAATACATTTTTCCTGCTCGGCCGAGTCTTACGGATCACACACAAAACATTGCTCGCACTGAACTTACGGAGTATATACTTCTCCTTTTGGAGTCTACACTACTTACCGGATCACATCCGGTCGAACTCTATTACCGCCATAGAGGTACGACTTACACAGTACCAAATATATATATATATATATATATATATATATATATATATATATATTATTTTTTTATTAGTTTCCTCTCTGCAGTAACCCTGCAAAGAGGCCGTTTATTTTGTGCTACACGTTCCAATACATAATGTATATCACATGTATTTTATAAAATTTTGCCATCAAATGTTCTTAGATATATTACATTAATGATTTAACATTAAATAATTAATAACTAAATTTAAATAATTAGAAAATAAATATACATAAAATAAATATAATTTTATATATTTACATAATTTGTTTGTTTACATTTTTTATTATTTCAATTGTCTTTAGAGGCATCGATCGTCTTTAGAGTAAGGCATGCTCTCTTACAAAAATCTCTGCAGCTTGAATAGTGTTTATTAAACAGCTCTTTTTCTGTAATGGGCCAGTTTTTTATATTCTTTTGAATTGTTTTTCTCTCTTCTATGAGTAACTTGCATTTGTATATAAGGTGCTGTGTTGTTTGTGGTATTGTGTTGTCGCAAGGGCATGCCGAGCTGTTAGTTATCTTTAGCTTTTGTAAGTATGTGTTTAAAGATCCGTGTCCAGTTAGTAATTGTGTCGTGTAGAAGTCACAACATGTATGTTTTCGTACTAAGTGGCTATGTATGTCAGGTATAACTGAAAAGAGTGTACGTCCTTTTGTAGAGTTTCCCCATTGTGTTTGCCAGCGCTCTATCGTTTTACGTGATAGAATGTGTTTCATGTGTGTCTAAGATATTTTGTTGTATGTTACTGGTATATTATTGCCTTTGGACGCTGATTTAGCGAGTCTGTCGGCTATCTCGTTTCCTTCAAGTCCGTCGTGTGCTTTGACCCATTTAAAGTCTGTAGTTATGTGTTTCATTTGTGTCTGAAGTAGTTTGTGTCTTATTTGTTCAATTATTGGTTCGTGTATTTTTCTATTGGTCAATTTGTATAGTGAAGATTTACTGTCTGTGCATATTTGAACTGTTGAATTTGTCTCTACTTGTGTGTTGATAAAGTCTAGTGCCTTTAGTATTCCTAATTGTTCTGCTTGATTGTTCGTAGAGTCCTTTCCTAGCCTATATTTTAGCTTGTCTATGAGTATGTGTTGTTTATATACTACTACACTACATCCTACTGAGTTATCTTGTTTACTACCGTCTGTGTATATTTCGTAGTGAGTCGGGTCTTTCGTGTATCCCTTAATATTTGGGAATATTGCGGGATGTGTCCAGTTTGAGTAGTGTATGGGGTGTTCTATATCTTCTGTTCTTAGTGTAATTGTATCTAGTTGTAATTTAGTTAATGTATATTGAGTTGTGTGTTGTTCTGAAAGTAGTGAATTTGGTGTGATTTTCGCTAGAACACAGGCTGCTTCGTAGGAGATAGTTCGATATCCTTTGATAATTCTAATCGCCATCAATCTTTGTACTCGCTTCAGTTTTCTCTGATTGTATGTTTTGTCCAGCCCACTTTTCCAGACGTTTGTGCCGTATGTCAGTGAAGGTAATATTGCTCCTTTGTACAAAGTTTGAAGTGCATCTGTCTGTAGCCCCCATGTGTTTCGTGCTGCTATTGATAATAAATTTATTAATTTTATCAGTTTAGCTTGTAATAAGTCTATATGTTTAGTCCACGTCAGTTTGTTGTCAAATGTTATGCCTAAATATCTTAGAGTTTGTGTACTCTGTAATTTTTCTCCTGCAATAAAAATATCTAATTCTGGCTGTCTTCGTTTTCTAGTATATGTTATATATGAGGATTTCTTTGTGTTAAATTTTAGTTTGTTACGTTCTGACCATTGTTCGACTGTCTGTATTACTGTGTTTATTGATGTTTGTATGTGTTCTATGTACTTTGAACTTATTATAATTATAATGTCATCTGCAAATGCTATTATTTCAACGTTTTTCGGTTTTTCCTTTTTTAGTAACTCGTTAATAATTAAATTCCAAAGTAAAGGAGAACATGCTGATCCCTGTGGTGTACCTAGTGTTTGTGTTTTACCCCCCTTGTAGTTGTTAGTGGTGAGTATTGTTTCTCTGTCCCGAAGGTAGTTGTCTACTAAATTATAAATATTTTTTGGGCAATTGTGTGTGATGAGCGAGTATAGAATTGATAACCACCACGCATTATCAAAGGCTCGCTGTATGCCCAATGAAACAAGTACTACGTCTTTTTTCTTTTTTAAAGCTTTGCTAATAAGGTCGTAGGTTTTTTGTAGTGCATCTGGTGCACTATTTTGAGGAGTAAAACCAAATTGGTTTTTGTGCATTTTATTGTTAGAATACAAAAAATGACTCAACCTTTCATATAAATTTTTTTCTAATATTTTACCTCCAATTGGGATAATACTGATTGGCCTAATAGATGACATAGTGTCACTCATATTCCCAGGTTTTTTAATCAATATTAGTTTAGATTTTTTCCATGCTGAAGGAAATAAACCCTTATCAAAACAGTAGCTATATAATTTGAATATGAAGTTCGGAAGGCAATAGTAGGTATTTTTAAAAATGTCTCCCGATATGCCATCTATACCGGGTGATTTTTTAGGCTTAAGATTATTTATAATGTAAGATAGTTCATGTTTCGTTAATGGAATGTCGTTGTCAGTGGAGGGAGGATTTTTGCAAGTTTGTCTTATGTCGGTATGTATTAATTGGTCAGTGGTGAAGTCATCATTTTTGACAAGATTGTCGAGTAAGTAATTGCAAGTTGAAGTTAAGTCGGTCGTTACTGTCCCATCATGCTTTTCTATGGTTTAGAAAAGCATGATGGGACAGTAACGACCGACTTAACTTCAACTTGCAATTACTTACTCTTACTTACTCTCAACTTGCAATATATATATATATATATATATATATATATATATATATATATATATATATATATATATATATATATATATGATTATAGACAGTGATTGCATCCAGCAAAACCAAAAGAACAATGATTACCTCCATTGATTCTGTGATGAAGTACAATAGCCTACTGCAAGTATTGATGATCATGCTAGTGAAGAAATGTGCATTTCATAAACTGATTAAAAATTTCTGAAGTTGTCCACATAGACCAATTTTCAAGTAAAATGTTTTAGGAAGCTAGAGAGTATATTTCAGATATGTAAAGCATACCTTTTGGGGTTTGCAACAATTTAAAAATGTTAAATGTTTTCACTATTTCCACAATCACATAATTATCATGGAAAAAACGTCAAACCAATTTGAAAGAACTTTGCAGTGTTGTTTTATTATGTAATTAAAAATCCCTTCCAAAAATATGAAAATCCTAAATGTAATTTAAGCTTTCAATAAAAAATTTATAAAAATGTATATTTTCCTCTTTTTCATACTTATTACAAATTTTGTAATACTGAGAATCATGTTTAACGTTTATAAATAATACAAAATTTTAGGAAATTTCATTAAAAATCTTTTGTCGTCTTGAGAATACTTTTTGCGCTATGAGCGAAATAAATGATCACTAAAATGTGATTTTTATTTATATTTCAAATAAATAAAAATGTTCCGGGAAATTTTTCGATTTGCACATATCTCAAATGTTGTTACTTGACTTATTCTGAAGATATTCCCGCAAAAATTATAGTGTCCCCCCCTCCCAACATCCAACTATAGGTATGTTTTTATTTAACATATACGCCTGGACTGCTAGTATGTCTGCTTTTTGAAGGTTACAGATTGTTCACTTTTCTTGTGTATTTATTCCCGTACACCTTGCGGTTTGGGAATGTCGTTATTTTCCCATTGTTCTTTCGATTATTGCATTCATGTTTATTCTAGTAATTATCTTGTTTTTTTGTTGTTTTTTTTTTTTAATAAAAAACTTAATGAATATTTATAACAGGGAATGAAGAAGACATTTTTTTTTTATCTAAAGAACGAGTCCTTGAATATATTTCTCTAGTTTTATTCAATGATCCTATTAATAATGCTTATATACTTATAGGGTGTATACCAAAATCTAGCTAAACTCTTTTAGAATAAAAAAAAAAAAAAAACTTTTCCGCTACCAAGTATTTATAAAGAGATTGATATATTCCATAAAATGACTACGAATTATTAAAATTTCTATTTTTTTGTTATCGTATTAAGATAAATTATTACATTAAAATATAAAAGAGAGTACTGAAAATACAATTTCCTTTGTTTTTAAAAGTAGAAAATTCGCTAACTTACTTGTGTCAAAACCTCATGATATTTTTTTTCACATTGATAAGAGAATGTGCCTGAGGCATAAACGTTTGTCAAAGTATGTCATAAATTATAGTTGAAACTATGAACTAAATAATTTACGATTACTCACATATTTTGCAACTAATATTCCTGTTAGTTACAGACAGAATAGTCTAGACATAAATGCGTAGATTGTTACTGTAAATTTAATGGAATCAATCACCAATATGTTGAAATATTTTGCATTACGTGAAATCTAAGATGGCAAACAAAATAGTCTTTCCGAATACTTAAAGTAGTCCAAATTGTTCCCTTCTTGATTTTAGAGTAAATTAAGACTTCTATCACTTGAAATATCTGTATGTGCTTTAAATTACACGATTAATAAATGAGCAAGTGAGTGAATGGCTTAGCTTATAAACAAAATAAAATTAATCTTTTTTTTTTAATGGCAGAAAAGGAAGTACGCCAGATTCCAACTCCGTCAACCACTCCCCCCCCCTCATCCAAGTATACCGATATTGCACTTAACGAACTCGTTCCATAGTTTGCTAGGATCCATCCTATATGCCCAAACGGATGGTTTCCGAGATATAAGTGAAAACCCGAAAAACGGGACCTTCTTACCCCCATCCCCCGGCACAAAGACTACGGGCGGGGATTCTCGATATGTTGGCCTCCTAACTAGCCAAAAAAGTTACGTTAAGAGTAACAAAATTCGTTCCAAACATTTCCCTCTATAACTCTTCGTTGCCTGGACTATTAGTCGTCAGTTGTCGCAAAATTTCAGATTTCACGATAAACACTGAAATTGTTTTAACGTATAAAGGAAAATACACAATATAGTTAAGTAATATATATTATTTAAGGAAATGTAATGCTCTACAACCCTTTAACCGGCATTTAGTTTTTTTTTTTTTTTTGCATCGTTGAAGAGTCAAAAAGTGCGGCAAAAGTGTAGTTTTCCAAAATATAGATTTTCAAGAGCGGATATCTCAAAAACTAAAAATATCTCGAGAAACGCGATTGAGTAGAACTTGTAGCAAATTTAATCAGCTTTCGTTATGGAATGATCATAGATGGTTTCCTAGCAACAAAATCAAACACCTACAGAATTTTTTTAGGACCATTTCTAGCCGCATCAAAGAATAGAGGAAATACGTTGTTGACATTCTCTACGTAAAACATCAAAGGCTAGAAAACAATTATTTTTTGACCTTGTCTATCCACAACATCAAACGCCAACAAAAAGTGTTTTAGAACCATTTGTAGCCACATCATAGAATAGAGGAATTACGTTGTTGACTTTCTCTTGGTACAACATTACAGTCTCGAAAACAAAGATTTTTTAGACCTTCTCCAGCCACGTCAAACGCCAACAAAAATTGTTTTAGGACTATTTCTAGCCACATCGAAGAATAGAACATATACGTAGTTGCCTTTTTCTAGGTACAATATCAAGTGCTATAAAGCGAAGATTTTTTAACCACAACATCAAATGCCAACAAAAGTTGTTTTTGCACCATTTGTAGCCACATCAAAGAATAGAAGAAATGCATTGTCGACATTCTCTAGATACAATATCAAAGCCTGGAAATCGAAGACTTTTTAGACCTTTTCTAGCTACAACATCAAACGCCAAATAAAATTGTTTTTGGACCATTTCTAGTCACATAAAAGACTAGATGACCTTTGAGCCTTCTCCAGCAGCAATATCAAAGGATATCGACGTCAGAGGTTACCGAAGACACTGGCCGTCAGAGGTTACCGAAGACAGAGACTACCGAAGACACACACTAAGCATACCAGCCACAAGAACTACGTTTCATTCCAGAGACATGCGCAAGAAATAAATAGGCAAGATTGCACTACATTAGGCAAATAATAGCCGTAGTCGGTGTTTTGAATAATCTCAAATTATTACTGTTAACTGAGAAGATATTAAACCAGTCTATAAGATAATGACTCTTATCTAAAATAAAACTATAATGGGAATGTTGTTTCGAGATAATACCGAAGCGATAATAATTATTGCAAATAGATCCTTGGAAATTGAGACAGGATGACTCAGGGATGAGTAACAGGGTCACTTCTTTCGAAGAAGAAGCGTAACAGGTCCAATATCACTCTACCTCTAAACTATATGAGATTTTGGGTCTCATTACAAGAAGGGGCGGAAACCTTTAAGCCTATCTTAGTTAAAAATTATTTTTTAAGTGTTAAATCACAATTTTATCTAACAAAATCATTTTCAAATAATGGTTTAATTTTTGTTTAGTAAAATATTTTTAATGTAATTCTATTTTAATTTCTACAGTATAGAATTTGTTTAATAAAAATTGTCTAGATATTCTTAAATTAACGTTGTATAGAAAAACTTGTCAGCACTGTTATACAACACTTATCTTCCGTTAAACACATCCTGACAGACTGTAGTCTGAGACAAAATTCTACCTTCACACAGAACATGTAGGAACTTCTCACCCATAAACGGACTTGTATGAACCGATGAAACTAACTTGTATGAAATATAAATAACGTACTTGTATAATATAAATACTGTTGCTTGAAAACAGAAACCAACCTCTTGGTTCTCTTCTGAAAAGAAGAAAGTTTGTCCCTTCTCCTATTATTTTATAAAGGTAATATTCTAAAATTTTGCATAATTTATAACCCTTTAGTTGAATCGCTTTGGGGGCGAGGTTAGCTCAGTGGTAGAAGCACTGGACCCATATGCTGGAGGACCTGAATTCAATCCCCAGCAAGCACTAAAGATTTTTTCTTCTAGTGTCTTCGTTCATGGGTTGAATTCGGCCTCCCTGACCGTCCCTAGGCCTACCGAGCCTTTAATTAATTTAATAATGGGTAACTTGGGTGCTAATGACTCTAGCAGTTGAAGCAGCCAAGGGGAAAATCAGGCGGCCGGAGCATAGTACCGACCACACTATCTCCCTGGTGTGCCTTATGGTCAAGAATCAGATACCTCTACAGTATCTGCCCCTCTGGACCCTCGTGGCCTGTTACGGAACTGATCTGATTAGTTGAATCGCTTTAGTTGCCAGAAATTAAAAAAAACTAATGAATAAATAAAATTATTTTAACTTTTTTATCTAAAAGCCTTACTCTAAGAATTAGTATCAGTAATATTTTTAAAAAAAATTGAAGTAAAATAAAAATCCCAAAAGGAATATTTTTGGATGTCTTTTCCATATAAATTCGAATTGTTTTATACAATTTAAGAACTGAAGCATTATATATATATATATATATATATATATATATATATATATATATATATATATTTGCATAGATACTTATCCAAATTCTGAGTTATTTATTTGCTCCTCTTCCGGACACCATAGGCCTACCACTGTTGGTATTCCATATCATCAAAGGTTTTTATATATTTTTACGGTGCCTTGACATCTGTAAATAAGGACTTGAGCCCCTATCTCTCACAAGCCAATTGTATTTACACAATGTTCATTTCAATATTTACAAATTATAACTATATATAGATATATTTTAAATTGTTTCAAATAAGTACATTTGGTAGTTTGGTCTGGTAGTCAGAATGTCACATAAGGCATTCTGACTACCAGACCAAACTACCAAATGTACTTATTTGAAACAATTTAAAATATATCTATATATAGTTATAATTTGTAAATATTGAAATGAAAATTGTGTAAATACAATTGGCTTGTGAGAGATAGGGGCTCAAGTCCTTATTTACCGATGTCAAGGCACCGTAAAAATATATAAAAACCTTTGACATGTTATTGATAAATTTCATATTTGTCAAACATGTTAATGGACTGTGTTATGCCCATCAATAGTTAATATGTTATTGAGAAGCTAAGCAATCTTCAAATTGTGGTTGGCAACTAATGGCTGATTACCTAGTTGTAAAAGAAAAAAATCGTTGCTACTTATGCGAGCATAAGACAATCCATTTTTCGAAACGACACATTAGCACTTATACACTAGCTTGTTAGCTTGATGCTTGTACCATTCATAAGTGCAATTCCAAAGTACGAGGATGTATGGTATTTTTATCTAATAAATAAAAAACAAGGAAAAAAATAAAATACAAATTGTTTCCATTTTTGATACTAAGCTTTTGTGAAGTTATTGATCATGGTTGGTATTTGAGTTAGCGTAGATTTGTCTATTATATCTTTCTCCTTAGTTGCTGCATTGCGTGACACACAAATTATGAATCCAGGGCAGTCAGTTTAGCGGTGTCTTGCTATCGATAATTTATAAACTTGCTATCGGATGCGTCATAAACTACATTGTCTCTCTGGATTATTATTTTTTTTTATCCAGCTATTTCAATAATATGATCTGCATGTGTCAATGTGTCATGTGTAGATTTCTTATATTTTGTACTAAGAAATTACGATTGCATATGCCATGTACAGTTTATAGCATTATTGCTACATTTTCAGGAACTTTATTTATATGTATATATATATATATATATATATATATATATATATATATATATATAGTATGTATAAATAAATATATTTCAACAAAACTCGGTATTCGTTTTGATCATCTAAAGAGAAAAATGTCTTATTAAAATAAACTAAATTGATTTATTAGGAGGGGGGGGGTTTACTCCGGAGCTAAAGTAGTTATTTCCCGATACAAACCACAATTTTTGTTATATTTCAGCGAAACACGGTATTCGTTGTGGTCATCTAAAGAACAAAATGTGTTGTAAAAATAAACTATTGGTAATAAACTATCAGTTCACTAGGGGAGGGGAGGGGGTTTACTCCGGACCCAAATTACTAATTTGCTCATACCGGTCGTAAGTTCTGTTTTATCGTAACGAAACGCGGTAACATTTCGTTGGAGATTTGTTTGTTAATGTTGTGTATTTGGTCCAAGATTTTAATTACAATTTAATTTTGGCTGAAAAGAAATTCTATAACGAATAAAATGCCCTTAGAGAGTTTTTGTTTATTGCTATAATAAGGGGTAATAAAATAATTTAATCTTTATTACATGTTTTATAAATGCCATAAATCACTTGTTCATTCATGAGATCTAAAATGCAAACTATCATGTATTTCCCTCTGATTCATAAATCCTGCTTCTAACTGGTCCATTTAAATCAAAATTAATTATTTTGTAAGATGACCTTTTACCAAAACATAAATAAATAATTCCATAAGAAAGCTATAATAATAATTACTAAAAAATGTAATTAAATAATGAATTTTGTAACTTAAGTGCGATTGAATGATGAAGGCTGCTTTGGAAATTTACATCAGTTTGAATGGGTTAATAATGGTATTACAATTTTCAATGACAGTCTTCATGTTTATTCTGTACCATTATAGGCTTGGTCAAAGTTTTCCTTTTAATTCTCTCAGTAAGACAAAGGCCAGGGAAATATTGCAAATCAAGGCCTTGTCAAGTAAAACATTATAGAGTTGAAAAATAAGTTCTCTGGGTTAGCCCGAATGGGAAATAAAGGTTTTGGAAAAATAAATCGTGTTTAAACAATGAATCAGTAAGTCATGCTTTAAGTAGATAAATAAGGAAGAAATGGTTTATCCTGTTCAAACTTTCCTGCGTATATTTTCAAAGGAAGTTTTGGTATTTACAAATAATGATTTACTCAATTTCCCTACCTGTGGAAATATTGGTACTTTCTCGGTGCACTAAATTAAGCAATATATTTAAATAATTACGAGTTCCTTAAAGGACATTCCTCTACAACACCGTAAAATGGGGTCACATTATTACAATGTGGTAAAATTGGTACAGACTTATACTGGTAGGATATTTTATTTGAATGATACCAAAGGGTCGAACTTTGCCCAAAGAGTGCGAACAGATAAATTTATAGGTATACTAGCTGTTACCCGGCGTGCCATGCTACACCTACTTTCTGCATATAGAAAAGCCTAAATAAATTAGAAACCAAATAAGTATTATTAAAATCTAATAACACGAATCTGTAACTGTTTCGAACCCGTGACCTCTCAACTGTAAGTTCTAGACGGCTTCGACATAACCTATAACTCCCCCCGTATCAAGACATACATGTATGCCAAGTTTGGTAAAAATAGGTCTTGCTTATAAAAAGAAACAACAACATACAGACAGCAGCTGGTAGACGTTTTTGACCTGGCCTATGACAATCCCCTGATCAAGACCAACCTGTGTGCCCAGTTTGATCAAAATCCGTCAAACGGTGTGGGTCTGTATAAAGAACAAACATACAGAAAGACAGCTGGTAGACGTTTTTGACTTAGCCTACGACTCTCCCCAGATTAAGATCTACATGTGTACCGAGTTCAGTCAAAATCCGACGACCGGTGTGGAGTTGTATAAGGGACAAACATACAGACAGACAGCTGGTAGACGTTTTTGACTTAGCCTTCGACTCACCCCAGATTAAGATCTACATGTGTACCGAGTTTAGTCAAAATCGGATGAACGGTATGGATTTGTATAAGGGACAAACATACAGACAGACAGCTGCTAGATTTTTTTGACCTAGCCTAGGAGATTTCTCGTATCAAGACCTACCATTATTCCAAGTTTGGTCAAAAACGGTCAAACGGTGTGGATTTGTATAAGGAACAAACAAACAGACACGTGATTTTTATATATATAGATATGTTCGCTTTCAGCAAATATATTAGCATATATGAGCATGAATTTCGCCACATTGTACTAATGTGACCTTGTGAATTTGTGAAAAATCGAAAATATGTCAGGCGAAAAACTCAGCAACAAAACAAACAATACTCACACCCAGTATTATTGATTCTCTGTCCAGAAACTCAAGTAAATCTCAGTGTTTTTTTTTTATTATAGTAATAATTCGATGTCTTAGGTTATTTAATTTTTATTTATTTGGATTTAGAGCTAGCAACTGGGCGATTAGCTCTATAAACACGGAGAGTGCAAACAAAATAAAAGATATAGAAAATCAAAAATAAAACATTTAAATAAAAAATGAAATAACTGAATATATCAACATTAATGCTATATAAGAAAAAAAAGAAAGGCAAAAAGAGAAAAATAAAATAATAAAAATGCCAAATATAAAGGTCAACTATAAAATAAAAAACAGGTAAGTAATAAATTATTCTTAATAAACTAAATATGCGATCTTTTCGCTTTAGGTTATTTAAACAAAGTATTATTAAACAAATACTTAATATTAAAAAACTATGCTTTTTAATATTAATCAATAATTATTGATTTTATCTACTTTTTCGACGCAGGATGTCTTCTTTGCCCTGTTAATACTGAAGGGTTATTTCGGTGAATTTACTTAGTCAGTTCCTACTCTGCACAAGCCAGATTACTGACGAAAACGAACCCAACAGTCGCAATCGGTAAACAAACTAAAACAGATTAAGTGTCCGGATTTGTTTTCCATCCGATTGTATAATCCCACAAACACACCAATTTTTTATTAAAATACGTTTTACATGTTTTACGCCATTCTTGGCGCATGTTCAGTAGCCATAACCTCACTATATTATTTATACATCGAAACTCTTCTCCCACTTTGCCCAAGTCAAAAGTAAGACTAATACTTATGATGGCAATCAACTGTTAAAATGGATTCTACAATACTGACTACTATTGGCATTGCATTAAGTACATGATATACCACATCTTGTCATTATTTCAGAGTGGAATAATGGTGTATGCAGGGCCGCCACATAAGGGGGACAGCCGAGTACAGTTGTACTCGGGCCTTGCTAAGTGTAAAAAATGTATAGGTTATGAGCTTGTAAAAAGAATGGGGTTTAGAAATATAGACGGGCGTAGCCTATATTTATTGGAATGGGATCTATATATTTTTTAATGTACATAAACGACCAAACAAGTGCATTCCCAGAATAGTATATTTCATTAGGAGCCGTAATAAAACTACAAGTACCGAAAGTGACCTTTACTGCACCGATTGTCGGCCTTTATTCCCATTTCGTTCAAAACGCAAGGTGAAAATAGTTTTAAAATGTCCAAAGTCCTATAGCAAAGTACTAGAATTTTCAGTCTGACTCTGAAGTGGGGGCTCGGCTCTGTGAAGGGGGGGGCCGTGATCTGGTCCCGGGCCCGGCTCTGAGATGTGGCGGCCCTGAGTGTATGTCCTATTCAAAGGCTTGTAAGGACAACTTCTTCCCTTACACAGTTCTTCCCTGGAACAGTTCCAGGAAAAATATGCTTTTCCTGATCTACACTATTAAGCAAAACTTAATTATGACAATATTTACTCTCATTCGTAGTATGATTTGTAGCCAGAGTAGTTTCATATACTCTCTAGGTGTCGAATTTTTCTTCAAGTCACTTTCCCCAGCTAAAGAGCATTCGACTTATTTTGATGCGATCGATTCAACTTTTATGAAAGGTTGGATGTGGTAGCCATCCGTTACACCGACATCTTGCCAGCTAGGTCCTTGTAATTGTGAATTCGCCACTCCTTCCCAGCCTTGACCTGTAATCCTTTCGTTCCACTTGTGCCTATTTTTCTGCATTACTTCCTACTCGTTCCGCTGAGCCTTAGTCCAATCCCGTTCCCCGGCATTTTCATCACCAATTTCGATGATATTGAAGCTTGAAAGTCTTTAGAAATGTCAGACTAGAAATTCTTTAGATTGAGATATCATTTTCATGAGGTGATTCGAAAATGCTTTGGTTGGGTGTCATAATTACAAATATATTTTTGTTCAATTTTACGAACTCATGTGACTTTCCTCAGATTTCTGGATATGGCAAGACGTACTGACGCAGGCAATGAAGCAAAATTATCTACCAGACAAACAACTGTTGACATTAATCAGAAGACTAGACAAGACTTACACACTTAAAAGTACACATAATCAACAAGTGGCAAACTGGCTGGACTTATACAAACAAATTACCTGTGTTTTTTTTTCGTTAATGTTTTATGGCAAATATACCACTATTGGGTCATTCATTGTCGGTAGTATCGAAGGCAAAGACCCCGCGCGACGGCCAGTTGGAGGCGGGCCTAGACAAGGTCAAGTAGAGCCCCCTCTTGACAGTTTTACCAAACTATCTGGGATTAAGTGGGCTGTAGGAGCCTGGAGTTCCAGTATTCGGAACGTAAGGCGAGAAATGTTTATTTTGACCTAACTTTGCATACGGGTAAGTCTTGATCCGGGGAGTGTCTTAGGCTAGGTCAAAATCGTCTAGGACCCACAGTGCGGAGGTCACTTCAAACCCAAACAGTTACTGAAGAGTGAATATTCAGAAAAAGTCTCTTTTTGAAAAATGGGGTATTCACCGAAATGGACCGTAACGGAATATCATTCTATCATCTGTGGCGTATTTTCAGTCCTTTGAAAAGTTTAGTCCAAAGCTAAATATCCTATCCCCTCCAAAGCTGCTTTCTCATGTCTGGTTACAGATAAGTTCCAGTTCAAGTCACCTTGTATGAAGTTTTTTTCTTCTATTGTTTAAGTTTATTCGTATTATTAGATTTTAATTTTCCTTCTTTGGTTTCTTATTTATTTTTGTTTTTTATTTATGAAGATAATATACATATAATTAAAAATAGGAAAAATCAGTAAAAAAACAAAAAAGTCCGACTCGCAGGAACTGCAGCATCTTAGCGCGGTTCCGTTCATGTCCCTAGTGCCATTTGATAAGCTTAGAAAAGAAATAAACTTATTTTTTTTATTTATCTCGTGAAAATTGTCAAAATCCTCTCGAACATCTCGAATAAAAGTGATATTAAGGCGTCAGGGACACCGACAGTAGCTAACTTTTACACAGAAGCGGAAATTACAGAATCTGGCTCTCATTCTAAAGCAAAGCTCTATAAATCAATACAAAATATGCCTAATAAAGCCTTTCTAGAGGATACAGAAGCATGGGCGTATATGAGGGGGGGGGGGGCTGAGGGGGCTGCAGCCCCTCCCGAAATTTTGAATTGATGATAAAAACTTCTCGTAAAACCCTTAAAAATAAATTAAATAAGATCACTTAGTTCATAAAACATATTTTATTTTACGTGCAATAGCGTTTTAGTTGCCTAAAACTATTCCAAGCTCTAAATATTTAGTATTCTATACCCTGGAAATGGTCTCAGCCCCCCCCCCCCCCGAAATTGTTTTTATATACGCCCATGTACAGAAGGATCAAGAAGAAGTACACAAGATTGAGTAGAATACCCTGCCTAATATAGCCTATATAGAATAATATGCCGAATAAAACGTATCTAGTAAATACACAAGGACAAATAAAAGTCTTGACGAATAACAAGTCAAAAAAAAACTTTATTTAACAAAATAAAACAAAGTTTAGTTGCCCAACTACAATAGAATAATATACCTAATTAAGTCTACGGAGTAGACACAAATGGACCAAAAACAAGTCTTGTGGAAAATTGATTTTTTTCTAATTAAATACTTTTTATCAATATTTAGTATATAACCTTTGTTGAAAATTATTCATTGCTAATTGATGAATCGGTTTACAACTAAGTAGTCTTTATGAATATTTAGTATATAACCTATTTTTGGATCTGTGTTTTTGGGGTGCTCTCCGCCTAGGCTTTGTATTTGTGTCGGCAGATACCTGGGGTATATTTACAGCTCTTGAGGATTAACTCTTAGCAGGTAAATTTCCTGCGGCCCCATTGTGTTCTACGGGCATTGAACCGCCATATACGCTCATAGTATCTAACCGTTGTGAAGTTTATTTTTTGGATTTAGGACTTAATATACATATGTAGACTAAATCATAGCAAGAAGTAATCCTCCGTCGTCGGTTCTTAACTATGTAGACTCGCTAATGTTATCCAATCTTAGATACATCGTATTTAAAATCCACAGCAAAAACACGACATTTCATCAGAATCCCCTGCTGAATAAAACTTATATAGAATAATATGCAAAATAAAGCCTATCTAGTGGATAAAAATAGAGGAAAAAAGCCGTTCGTGGTGGTAGAAAATCTTAAAATTATTTCGCTCAGAATTCTCCGAAATCTTGTCACTAATTTTACGTATCCTGTTTTATAGCCAAATAGATTTATATTCTATAATCAATAAGAAAAACCTACTAACAATAAAAAACTATGGGTAACAGATGAAAATAGGGAATACCAAGAATAATTCTAAAGAACGAAATCAACACCAGTACTGTAATCTAGATATTCATACGGCATCATCGAATTCTAACAAACAAAATATTGATTCTAATTATACGTATCCTGTTTTATTGACAAATACATTTGACTACTATAAGCAATTAAAAACACTAGGGAATATGCCAAAGAACTCGGAGTAGGAGCCTCGACAGTTTCAAGACATTTGAAGGAAATCGACAAATCCAAAGCTGACATTACTTCGCTTATTCAAAACTTTCTTTAGAACCTTTCTTGTAGACCATTTAGTAAGCTTTCGAATGGTAACCTTTCGCTTCCCAAGATTTTCAACCGTTTTCGAGATATTAAGAAATTATACGAAGTTCCCAAAACTTTTCATTATTTCTGACAACAGAAAATTGGTCTCATTTTACCTATCCTGTTTTACACACACATACATTTTCCTTACAAATACAACATAACAAATTAAAGAAATAAAAAGCAATAAAAAACCAAGGGATAGAGACAAAAATTACAAAAAGAACGACAAAAACCCGTTCATAAGAACAAAACAGACGTATTTGAAGTTTTAAGCATTTATTTCTCCGATTGACATAACCTAATCAAAAATAGTTTTAGAATCATTTTTGTAGAGAATTTAGTAAGCTTTCAAATAGTTTCAATCCACTTACCACGATTTCCCAACCGTGTTCGAGATATTAATGAAAGTATACGAAGTTTCCAAAACTTTTCATATCTGTTCATAAAATATTTTATTCTAACCCTTCCTTAACTCCAAACGTAACATAACTTTCAACATATTAGTTTTAATGAAAGTAGAACATGCACATAATGTTTCAACTGAATCCCGTTATTCTAAGTACCCAAACCAAAAACGGTATTCAAAAACTATTTTTCCAATTTTCTCGACAACGGTTAAAGCTATCGCCTTGAAAATGGTTTCATTCGTTTTTCTAGCCCAAGAAGCCTATAAAACGAGTACTTACAAGCTTATGAACTCAAAAACGTAAGCGTTACGATTTTTTCTGCGCGAATTTCGCCCCAAACGCCATCTTCCAGTGGGCGGATTTTGCTGGTTAACGAACTTGACCTTTCAAATTGGACGACAGATTTTTGTACCAAATTTCATCAAAATCGGACCATTCGTCTTCTATTTAGAGAGCGAACAGACAAATATATATATATATATATATATATATATATATATATATATATATATATATATAAATAAATATATACATATATATATATATACAAATTTGAACCACCGTTATTTTCGGTTTCTAGGGGTTCTGAAACGCAAAATTTTCTAGTCGGCACTTCCGGATTGTTTCATTGTATCAACCTTATAAGCGGGGTTCCTCCCTATGGGGGAGGGAGGAACCGCGCTAAAAAAACGGAGATCAAATATTTAAATAATACATTTTTTTATATACTAGACGGTATTTAAGAATGTTGATGTCAATCGTTTTTATTATTAGTTTACTTTTATTTTAACTTTACTATTAATGGCAATTTTAAGCTTTCTCTGGAATCGATATAATCCAAGAAACTATCGATTTGAAACCGCTGATGGGCAACTACCATATTTACGTTATTGTATTAGTATGGACTTGGCCCTCCCTGTGGAAGGTCTTTCTTAGCTAAGGCTAAATGTATGAATAAATATTTAAGTTGCTCCTGAAGAAGAGTCAAGGGACGCGAAACATGCAGAGCGATAAATAAAACATTTAAAGTGAAGTTGAAGAGTTTTATATATGCATGATCTTCTGACTATATAAATTATATATTGAAAGAAAATTATTTCGTTTAGAGCCTTCTGTTCGAATTCAGGTATATCGATGGCCTAGAATGAAAACCTTGTATCTCAAAAATAAAATTAATTAACTTTTATACCTAAATAGATGGATATTATGATTACTGAGTAGCCCCCAAGGTTTCTTTCTTCGGCGATATAGTCCAGGACGAGTAAGATAGAGTTTCTTTGACACTCAAGGATTGTCAAATAGAATCTTATCCATTTAATAACGTATAAAAGTTATTACAGTTTTTTTTAGATACGAGGTTTTCATTCTAGGCCATCGATATAAAGATGCATTAGGTCCACCCGACAAACCTATGTAATGTACTCTATAACATACAGTCATCTTTTTCGTAAATAACCACACCACTGCGCATGCGCGAACGCAAGCGTACACTTTTTTGTGACACATACGGTCTTCTTTTTCCTTCTTGGCCACTGCATATGCACGAACCCCACTGCGCATGCGCGAACGCTGGCAGGCACTTTTTTGTGACATTTTTTCATAACGGTTTTTTTCCAGTTTAGTCACCGTTGTGCTAAAATTTGTGCTAAAACTGGTCACAATTCTATAATATAAGTAGTTGTAGCAAGGCATGGTAACAGCTTGTACTATCTATTTTCTTGCTTATGATTAGCATCATTAGCTTAGTTCTACTATTATTGCTGCGGCTCTCACATCTTCAGCTGACATAGACCCATGAGTGTAGTTGATAAATTTAAATCCTAAATTATGCAACCAATCAAGAGCTTTAAAAGAAAGTATATAACAAAAAAAAAAAATAAATAGTTCCCCTGGATGTTCTACATCCTCCAATCGGAGCATGATGATAATAGTTTTTGATTCCTTGAGTAATCGAGAACAATTATTTTTGTAGTATAATATTACTCTAGTTCACCTTGGCTTTACAATGCTCTCAGTAACTTGTCTGTTTTATTTTTTACGTTTAAATTTTATCTTTAGATCTTGAAAGAATAATTTAGTCAAGCAATTATTTATACGTTTTCAAGCAATTAATTGATTAATATAACTAGAAAAATGCTAAATAATGGGAAATGCCTTATTGTTAAACGTTATTGTTTGGTATCAGGTATCATTTGCTTTGAAAACTCCGGACATAAGAACAATGCGTTACAAGTAAACCATGGAATATTATTTATTAATCGCTCAAATGGTTTTAGTTTATTTATTTATTCTGCACTATAAAAAGGTATAATCGTTTTGCACCATTCTTGCCTTGTAAAGGCGATTCTGGAAAAATGAATTAGTATTACTTATGCTGAATGAAATGATAAACCCAAATAGTGTTTAAGCTTGAAGGTACTTATAGAAAAATTGATTCTGACCGTTGGTGCTAAACCAAGTTTTTAAGACCCCAAATCCCGGCAACTTCTCATCGTTTTAAAGCAAAAAGCTTCAAATAAACGTTGCAAGCCACTAATTTCTACAAATTTTGGTAACAAGAATCTAATTCTGCATCACGGGATCCGGAGATTCGTTCGGTCTATCTTTAATAATTGGTGTTTTTCCAGCGTTGATCTTGGCTGCCTGTGCTGATTCAGTTATAAAAATGTTCTAATTGGCACTTCCATCCCATTTATTCATAGGAAAATCAAGAATGGGTAAACAAGCTCCTAGTCAAAGAGTTGCTAATGCTTCCTGGAGTACCAACGCCTCCGTTGGTGCCGAAGTTAAATCCCTCGGACAGCTGATAGACCCAAAGAATCTCCAAATCCCGCTATGCAAAATTAGATTCCATGGTATAAAAATATACGAGTAGCTGAGAAGTTAAAATGAAGGACTGTATACAATTTTTTTTTAGGATAAAATAAATTTAGAATTTGTAAATGAAATCTTTGTAGTTATGTGATAAAATTTAATTAGCTAATAAATAAAGATGGCTGAGGTGAGGATCAAATGCAAATTATAGTGGATATATATGTATATGTATATATATATATATATATATATATATATATATATATATATATATATATATAAGGCCACGAGGGCCCTGAGAGGCAAATACTATAGATATATCTATAGGGCGATTTAGGGAGATAGTATGGTCAGTACTATGCTCCGATCGCCTGATTTTTCCCTTTGCTTCTTCGACTGATAGGGTCATTATCACCAAGTTAGCCCTTAATAAATTTATCAAAGGCTGGGTTGGCCTAGGGACGGTTAGGGAGGCCGAATCAAACCCATGAACGAAGACACTAGAAGATAAAAATCTTTAGTGCCTGCTCGGGATTTGAACTCAAGTCCTCCAGCGTATGGGACGAATGCTCTACCACTGAGCTAGCCTCGCCCCATATATATATATATATATATATATATATATATATATATATATATATATATATATATATAACTGAATTAAAAGATAAACTGAACAGATTTTTGAAGATATAATATCTATAAAATAATTTCGTTTTATGGCTGAATAAATGCATGTCAACGCACCTGGAAGTAAAGTTCAAAACAAATAGGTGGAATTAAAATATATAATTCATAAAATAATAAAGGTAATTAAAAGAGAATTATCAACTTAACACCCAGACTAAAATATGCAAGGTAATGTCATGAATGTAGCAATTACTATCCACATTATCAGCTGATCTTGACTAAGTAGATGAAGAGCACTCTCGCGCAATATGTAGGTCGTTCTCGTTAGTATGGTGGAAATATGTTAGTATTTACCATTGCCATATTGTAATATTATTGAATTTTGCATTATCTTGAAGGTTGATTCGATTGGGGATTCTTTTTTTGTAATGTTGAACAATAGTGGTTATTATTGTTATTAAATATATATTATTATGATCTATCTGTTACCCGGCGTGCCATGCTAAACTTACTTTCTGCATCTATAAAAGCAAAACTAAATTAAAAACATAATAATATTAAAATCTAATAACGCAAAACTGTAGCCGTTCGGGTTCACAGCTTCCAACCCTTGACCTCCGAACTGTGAGTCCTAGACAACTTTGACTTGAACTATGGCACTTCCCGGATCAAGACCTACCTGTGTGCCAAGTTTTGTTAAAATTGGTCAAATGGTGTGGATTTGTATAAGGAACAAACAGACAAACAAACAGCTGATTTTTATATAAATATAGATAACTAGCTGTTATCCGGTGTGCCATGCTACACCTAATTCCTGCATCTAGAAAAGCAAAAATAAATTAGAAGCTAAATAAGTAATATTAAAATCTAATAACGCAAATCTGTAACTTTATGGGTTGATAGTCTCGAACCCATGACGTCCGAACGAGTTTGATCTAGCCTATAACACTCCCCGGATCAAGACCTACCTGTGTGCCAAGTCGATCAAAATCAGTCGAACTGTGTGGATTTGTATAAGGAACAAACATACAGACAGGCAGCCGGTAGACGTTTTTGACCTAGCCTATGACAGTCTCCGTATCAAAACCTGCCTATGTGCCAAGTTTGGTCAAAATCGGTCGAATGGTGTGGATTTGTATAGGGAACAAACTTACAGACACACAGCTGGTTCAAGTTTATGACTTAGCCTACGACACTCCTCGGATCAAGATCTACCTATGTGCCAAGTTTGGTCAAAATCGGTCGAACGGTGTGGATTTGTATAAGGAACGAACATACATACAGGTGGTGCACGTTTTTGACCTAGCCTACGAG
This sequence comes from Gonocerus acuteangulatus, assembly GCA_946811695.1. Classification (NCBI taxonomy): domain Eukaryota; kingdom Metazoa; phylum Arthropoda; class Insecta; order Hemiptera; family Coreidae; genus Gonocerus; species Gonocerus acuteangulatus. The sequence continues at coordinate 29,762,024 of OX328127.1, forward strand.
ACCAAGTTTGGTCAAAATCAGATTTGTGTAAGGAACAAACAGATTGACAAACAGACACGTGATTTTTATATACGTATATATTTGTATATCGATTAATTCAATGATGCTCCACTTCAAGGTGAATTGTATCGAATCACTTTGTGGTTTCGTGCTGCTTATAGGTATAATAATGACCTTCGCCAATAAAATAAAATACAAAATGTAGTATAGTAGTAAGTAGTTATAATTTGAAGTAATAAAACAGCTCTACTATTTTGCACCTAGTAGAGTAGTGAAACTTATAATATAAGGGCTACGGTTGTTTTTCATTTTCTTTTTTTGTTATTTTAATGGAAATTCAACCACACGAGCCATTTTTGCCTGTTTAAATGTGTTAAATATAGTTACTATACAAATATTAAAATGGTTAACTGAATCTTACTGCAAAAAGAAAAAGCAATAAAGATTAATTATTTGAATTTTTGTTCCATGTACTTACATGTTGCTGACATTAAACAAATAAACATAGTAATCCTAGATTCATGACGTCTCTTTGATTTTTTGGTGTGAGCTTAAGGAGGCTTTATGTGACATTTGCTTACATTTTGTAATTATTACAATTTTGAGGGGCCTCCTTCCGTGGTCTAGTGCCTAGCACGCTGGATTCTCATTTGGGCGATGTGGTTTCAAGTATCGCCAGTGACAGGTTGACATTTTTCAGCTATGGACCCGCTGAAAAAATCCCTACTACACCCTAAAAGTAGATGTGGCGTAAAAAAATAAAAAAAAAAAATACAGTTTTGAAATAGTCCTAAATTGAGGGATGATGACTGGAGCATTGTATCGATTCCTTTAGAAATAATCGATAAATGGACGAGTTATTTGCACAGTTATCAATATTGATTGATTTTGAAGCCATTTATCTTGAATGTATGAAAGTGTCATATAATTTCTCCTTATCCGTTTAATTAACGTAAATGACTTAATTAAATGAAGATAAACAGACCACTAATGCAGCGATGCCGTGCTTTGTTGATTGATAGATTTGATGATAAGTTTCATTCAGACGAAATAGCATGAGGTTAGTGCAAATTAAAAAAAAGTCCGACTCGCAGGAACTGCAGCATCTTAGCGCGGTTCCGTTCATGTCCCTAGTGCCATTTGATAAGCTTAGAAAAGAAATAAACTTATTTTTTTTATATATCTCGTGAAAATTGTCAAAATCCTCTCGAACATCTCGAATAAAAGTGATATTAAGGCGTCAGGGACACCGACAGTTGCTAACTTTTACACAGAAGCGGAAATTAATGAATCTGGCTCTCATTCTAAAGCAAAGCTCTATAAATCAATGCAAAATATGCCTAATAAAGCCTTTCTAGAGGATACAGAAGCATGGGCGTATCTGAGGGGGGGGGCTGAGGGGGCTGCAGCCCCTCCCGAAATTTTGAATTGATGATAAAAACTTCTCGTAAAACCCTTAAAAATAAATTAAATAAGATCACTTAGTTCATAAAACATATTTTATTTTACGTGTAATAGCGTTTTAATCGGCGCTAATAGCCAAGATTTGTTGATGCGCCGTAAAAAAAAAATAAATAAATAAAAAAAAAAAAAATAATAGCGTTTTAGTGTCCTAAAACTATTCCAAGCTCTAAATATTTAGTATTCCATACTCTGGAAATGGTCTCAGCCCCCCCCCCCGAAATTGTTTTTATATACGCCCATGTACAGAAGGATCAAGAATAAGTACACAAGATTGAGTAGAATACCCTGCCTAATATAGCCTATATAGAATAATATGTCGAATAAAACCTATCTAGTAAATACACAAGGACAAATAAAAGTCTTGACGAATAACAAGTGAAGAAAAAAAACTTTATTTAACAAAATAAAACAAAGTTTAGTTGCCCAACTACAATAGAATAATATACCTAATTAAGTCTATGGAGTAGACACAAATGGACCAAAAACAAGTCTTGTGGAATATTGTTTTTTTTTCTAATTAAATACTTTTTATCAATATTTAGTATATAACCTTTGTTGAAAACTATTGATTGCTAATTGATGAATCGGTTTACAACTAAGTAGTCTTTATGAATATTTAGTATATAACCTTATGTTTGGATCTGATTTTTGGGGTGCTCTCCGCCTAGGCTTTGTATTTGTGTCGGCAGATACCTGGGGTATATTTACAGCTCTTGAGGATTAACACTTAGCAGGTAAATTTCCTGCGGCCCCCTTGTTTCTACGGGCATTGAACCGCCATATTCGCTCATAGTATCTAACCGTTGTGAAGTTTATTTTTTGGATTTACGACTTAATATACATATGTAGACTAAATCATAGCAAGAAGTAATCCTCCGTCGTCGGTTCTTAACTATGTAGACTCGCTAATGTTATCCAATCTTAGATACATCGTATTTACAATCCACAGCAAAAACACGACATTTCATCAGAATCCCCTGCTGAATAAAACTTATATACAATAATATGCAAAATAAAGCCTATCTAGTGGATAAAAATAGAGGAAAAAAGCCGTTCGTGGTGGTAGAAAATCTTAAAAGTATTTCGCTCAGAAATCTCCGAAATATTGTCACTAATTTTACGTATCCTGTTTTATAGCCAAATAGATTTATATTCTATAATCAATAAGAAAAACCTACTAACAATAAAAAACTATGGGTAACAGATGAAAATAGGGAATACCAAGAATAATTCCAAAGAACGAAATCAACACCAGTACTGTAATCTAGATATTCATACGGCATCTTCGAATTCTAACAAACAAAATATTGATTCTAATTATACGTATCCTGTTTTATTGACAAATACATTTGACTACTATAAGCAATTAAAAACACTAGGGAATATGCCAAAGAACTCGGAGTAGGAGTCTCGACAGTTTCAAGACATTTGAAGGAAATCGACAAATCCAAAACTGACATTTCATACGGTACAGCCTGATATATTTTTAACAATGAATTGTTTTTCTTATTTTAATTAATCTGTTTTATTGTCAAATACATTATCCAACTTTAAGCAATTAAAAAATAACAAGGAATAAAAACAAACAAAAAGAACCGTTCGAATAAACGAAATCAATTACCTCAAAGTTTAAGCACTTATTTCTCCGATTGACATTCTAATCCTTCCTTAGCTCTAAACGTAACCAAAATTTTAACATATTAGTGTTGATGAAATTCAAACATGCAGAAAATGTTTCAACTGAATCCCATAATTTTAAGTATCAAAATCAAAGACAAAAAGAACAGTTCGAATAAGCGAAATCAATTACTTTAAAGTTTTAAGCACTTATTTCTCCGATTGACATCGCCTAATCAAAACTTTCATTAAAACCTTTTTTGTAGAGCATATAGTAAGCTTTCTAATGGTATTCTTCTGTTTCCCAAATTCTCAAATTTTTTCGAGATATTAAGGAAAGTATACAAAGTTACCAAACCTTTTTTATTTAATAAAATATTTTATTCTAACCCTTCCTTAACTCCAAACGCAACCAAAATTTCAACATATTAGTTTTAATGAACGTAGAACATGCAGTAAATGTTTCAACTGAATCCCATGACTATAAGTACCCAAACCAAAAACGTTATTCAAAAATTATTTTTTTCAGTTTTCTCGAAAACGGTTAAAGCTATCGCCTTGAAAATGGTTCCATTCGTTTTCCAAGCCCAAGAAGCCTATAAAAAGAGTA